>RXPK01000056.1:35007-470557 GCA_004143645.1 Protaetia brevitarsis | reverse complement strand
AAACCGCTCTTCTTGTACACCATGCGCATCGAACGTCATCCCATCTACAAACCCTATATCGTGAAATGTATGAAGCCCACTTTTCTATGGCAGTAGATGTGGCTTCTATTGTATATGGATGGCTTCCAGATTATCTTAGGCATAATCTGCGGAACTTTCATGAATGTAAAACCGAATTTTTCATACTATAAGACTCATGAATACATAATATCCTTTACCTGAAAGAGAATCAAACGTACCGTGGCACATCTCAAAGGCTAATCTGTTCTCTGTATATTTATCAATGTGGATGCTTCGCAAAACAAAAATAAAAACTATCATCCAGAAAAAAATTATGCATTTCACAAACAACTCCATTCCACGTACACAATAATTCTGTGGGTAACATTTAACTTTTACAGAAGTTCATGTGATTCCAGGATATTACACATATGAAAAACTTCCAATATTCAAGTGTAAGATCAAGAAAATATTTGTTATCAAAATGCTTTTAGCATATAAAAGACTTTCTAATCACCAATATTGAATTCTAATGTAACATGATCATTATTATAGATATTATATGACTGGTTTTGTATTATATGCATAAAATAAAGACATTTGTTATTGATATTATTTTAGTTAAATTTACTTCCGATTTTACTAAAGACACAATTCTCAACAATGTTCATAGATTAATGGTGCAATTCTGTGCAAATTCCATAGCTTCTATAAGAGTTTCTGTGAAGATCTGTAAACATCTCTAACTGGCTGCGTTTAGGCAGTTATGGCGCTGCACAGTGGTTCAGAACGCGAAAAACGCGATCGAAAATCATATTTTCAACTTCTTCGTACAAAGTTAAAATTGCAGTAATTTAATCTTGAATAGCTGCTCTATTTGATGATGTAAATAATATGCATCTTATTTACATAAGTTTTTCTATTTGCTTTCAAAGTTCAGTAAAATTGAGACGTTTCTGCGTATAGAAATTAGGCTGTAATTAAAAAGACTGTTTCACAAGCAAATGCGCTTATTTATTGATGTCATTATAATATTGTTATACATTGCTAAGTGTATTATTAAGTCGCATTACTTATTATTGGATAATGTTTACCTGGTACAAGAAAATTAATTGTTTGGAACAGGTAATCGGATTAAGTTTAGTTCTACAGAACCCTACCAGGTAATTATCTCATTTATGCGTAAATTAGCTATTTGGCTTCGTAAATTCAAGAAAATTAGCTGCCAATATTTGCCTATTCAGAACATATAAAAGAAAACCCCACTTGGTACCCGATCAGTTGAAATTTAACTTTGAGTCCAAACTTTATGCAGGTTATTCTGTGCGCTATTTTCGAAATTTCTGACGTTAGAGTGGTTGTAAAAGATTGTGTTTTTGTTGCAATAGTTTTTTTTTTTGAAAAGTTGTAACATAATGGACGCGCTGAAAATACGTCGATTGGTATTACACGAAGTCGCTATGAAGAATGATGATAAATCGACTGAAAGTAAAAAACGAGCAATGTATCGGTTTATACTTGATACATTGTTACGTGTTGAAAACACCTTTTCTTATTTCTCCAACTGTACACTATCTTTTCTGAATTTATCCAAGTTCCTTGACCTTTTCTAGTTACCGTCGCTATTTACTTATTTTGTATAACGTCACGTTTAACCTTGAAATTGTTTTTTTGTAATGTACCGCTTTATTTGTGACCTTTTTCTAAATTTTTAAATTGTCAAATTTTAACATATATTCAGATGCATTGTTATCGTAAATTTCATTAAATTCCGTTCATAATTAGCTCCGAATTTATTCATTTTTTGTTAATTGTTGCACCTTTTTTGGTGCGTGCTGTACTTGAAACGTTAGAATTTCGCACAAACAAGCCGCGTGCAAATCTTTAATACTCGAATCCTATTGGTCACTTAATGGCATAGCGCGGGAACTAGATTCCTCTACCCTTCCGATTTTCACTTACACTCCAGCCCGCTAAGAGTGCCGACCTAAGAGCCTAAGAGGCGACGCCCTGTTGCAACCCTTTTCGACCTAATTTACCCGTTTGGTAACCTCTGTGGGGGGATCTCTGGTCGTAAAGAATCTACTTCTTGGAAGCCGTTTGAGTCCCTGTGTTTTGACTACGAAGCCTTCTTTTTGGAGCCCGCCGACGCGGATTTTGCAAGCCCCGCCGCTCTACGTCGTCCCTGGACCCGGACTTTCTTTCGTCATCTTTCTACGCTTCTATTTCTTCTATTTCTACCCTCCCCTGGTGGTGACAATCAACCGCCCCTGCAGTGTTTTGTTACATGTAAGTTAATTTTAAGAGTTATTTGCTTGTGTATTTGTAGTAACGAACTACCATTGATATATTAATAATTTAACGTAATTTTTTTGTTATTTATATTTCGGTCTTTGCTATCATAATTCAATTTAACTTAATTCTTTTTTTTTAATCTAGTCTTTGCGATCATTGTCAAAATTTAATGTAACTTGTGAAATCATTTTGTTTAATTGTTGCTTCCTTTATCTTTTCACCTTAAAACCAATGGTAGGTCGTAGTCATTTGCATGCTCGATCGAGTACGTAGATTTGATGTTATTGTTTCTTTATAATTTTACAATTTCTTAATAATAACCCGGCACTCCCACCAGTTCATGTCATATATGTATACATTGTAACTTTGTAAGACGAGGCTTCACCGAATTAAGTGTCAATATAACCGTTAATATAGTCTCTTTGAGTTTTATTTAATTTAATATAATCGACCTTGGCGCACTAGTTTTTTTTTCTTGTCATTTAAATAATATTTGCATTTAATTTAACTATTTAACAATACATCAAAAATTCCGCAAGTACCAATCCCTTGTTTCCCCGACTGGTAAATAGCCATTCTGGGCTGTGGTTAAATTACCGGGCGACAGCGTCGGGCTAGCGAAGGCAACAGCTGATAACCCAGTGGCGCTCACTCCGACATCTCTCCGGCGCCTCCCTGGCCGAAACGACTCCGATAGTCGCAGCGTGGGAAATAAATAATAAACGTTGTTTTATTTATCCTTCTTTCCCATCCTGTGGTACTTTGCGATCATTTATTTTATTTTATATCAATAATCTTTTATAAACAATATTCACTTTTCATTATTATTCAATCTAGTCTCATGCTCTGGAAAATTGCTACTATTTATTACGCCCTGAGAATTCACCTGTAGCAACATACGCGCTTGCCGAAGAAATTAATTCAAGTAAAAATATTTTGTATTGGCTTGAACACATGTTTTTTCCAAGATATTTTCAATATTGGAAATCGTCCAATAGAATTAATATTGTGTTAACATTTATTTTAAAATTTAATGAACATTTTTAAATATTGTAGTTATTTCTTTTTATACCTACTTTCATCCAACCCTAAATTTGCATCATATGTCCGGCAATTCTCGCTAAAGGTTCTCTCTAAAAAAAGAAGATAGAGAAATGATAAAACGTCTATTCGATAATCCTAATGTGTTATCGTCTTGATTCTTCAAGGTTCTTGATACATATACAGAAATTTGATAATAGAAATAAAAAAAGAAAAAAAAATAGTAATAATGTTTTAACAAAATGTAACTTCTGAAATATAATAGTTAATTTTTCGGTTTTAGAATTATGTTTTTAGTTTTCTGAGGAAGGCAATATATTGCCGAAACGTTAAATGTGGTTTTATTTTATTTTTGGAATACCTTCATCGTCACGAATACCAAGAATTTGAATTAAGTTTTCCTATATATATATATATTACAGTGAGGTCGTAAATGCCCCCCCCCCCTAATAACTTTTGAATGGTATGAGATAGAGCAATGAAACAAAAACCAAGTGAAATTAGAGATAATTTGTGATTTTTTGCCTATAGAGATACGCACATGGCTTCTGATGTAAATTAGAAGCTCATTTGGAAGATATTTCTATTACTTTTATGGCAATGTAAACAGTTTTACGATTTTCGAAATTTTTACCAACTTATCCAAGATTAATAATTGGAGTACTTATGTTACTTTTTCTATAGCCCTCGTATTCGCTTTTTGGATATAGTGTACAGAAACCTGTAATTACAGTAATCTGTAACATGGACACCCACACACATGACACATACACTGACAGATAAGACACTTTTGCTAAATTTTGCAAAAACGTCATATTGTAAAATATGTCATATTTTACAGCAATCGCTTCCTAAATCACATAAAACCACAATATTTATACGAGGGCTATAGAAAAAGTAATATAAGTACTCCAATTATTAATCTTGGATAAGTTGGTAAAAATTTCGAAAATCGTAAAACTGTTTACATTGCCATAAAAGTAATAGAAATATCTTCCAAATGAGCTTCTAAATGAAATTACTTCCTATTTAAAATTTTAAAGATAGCTACGCCCTCTATTTTACATCAGAAGCCATGTGCGTATATCTATAGGCAAAAAATCACAAATTATCTCTAATTTCACTTGGTTTTTGTTTCATTGCTCTATCTCATACCATTCAAAAGTTATTAGGGGGGGGACCATTTACGACCTCACTGTATATATGGTATATCTAAGATTCTCGCGGTATAACATATAAATTCACCTTCTCGGTCACTCCGCGTATTTTCCGCAACAATGGAAACAAATTCAAGCAAACCCTTCCCTTTTATTAAAATACCATATGTAATTCTACATGCATGCCTTTAATATTATTTACTTTATTTTAAATTGCATTAGTGCGTAGTACTAATGGAATAAAACTTTTACAGTTATTTATTATTATTGGAAACTCTATAATTACTGAAAGTATCACGTTACTATAGCTACAAATTAAATATACTGCGTATTGTACGATGTACAATTTAATAACAACTTTTTTAATACAACGGCGCTAACAAACATTTAAGGACGCCGCTGTCTTTTGCAGGTAATTGTATTTCATCGTCTATCGCACGATAGAACATGCTAAGCACACTGCGCTGTTCTTGAAGTATCGCAGGTAATGTTCTTCCTCTTCTACTGCCGGCGCACCAGCTAGTCGTACGAGTAGCCAAGTGCCCGTTTGTATATACGTTTATCAAGAGAGAAACTTACGTCCCTCATATGTCGTAGCCCGAAATCATCCTCGCTCTGGTCATGATAAGCTACTATACTAAACACGTGCACTGCAGCACACTGTACTTTTCTATCGCGCATTGGCTCCGGCGCATAGCTCAGCAGTTAGAGATAAGAACACGAATTTATAGGGAGTGTCTTTCCTGTTTGGTACCATACCAAAGTGTGGAAAGAAAAGAAACGCTTACATTACGATTTATTAGAATAAATATACAAACTCTAAAAATACGTTTCTTAGTAATAAGTAGGTATGGTTAGATGTTTGGGAAAATATCCGAAATCATATGTAAATGCACAGTTGCTGTTCGTAGTATTGTGAGACGTATTTATAGTGGTCGCTAGTTTTATTCGGTAAGTACTTACATATGTATGTAACTTTAATCTGCCTTTTCTTTTGTTACTGTCTTGCTAGTTGCTATTTATTATTATTTTTTGATCTCATGTAAGACTCGATAATTTAACATAATTGCGAAATAAAACTTCTTGAGAGTTAACGTCATTTAGTTTTCAAATCATCATAATACTGACGCTTCGACTATAGTTCTTATCTTTTTGAGTTTTATTTATTATTCTAATTTTTAGGATTAATTTCCGCGATACACTGGTTAATTACATTTTCTAAGTGGTCGATATTTCTAAATGGTCGAAATTTGTTGTTTTTTATGTAGCTCCATTGGGAAGTCTGGCGATCTTGATGGCCAGAAATTGTTTGAATAACGTCGAAGAGGAAAATTATTTTGTTTATTTCAAAACAAAACATGGTGTGCAGCAAAAATTAATTCCCATTTGAAGTTTTCCTTTTCAAGGCTATAAAAATTTTTAAACTAACTAGTGTGACATGGTATGCGTGATTTTCTTGCGCAAATTATACACAGAATAGGATATGACGGCTATATGATCTGAATCAATATTGTATACAGGGTCATTCTGAAAAAAAACGATTAAATCTCTTTTTTTTTTTTTGCTAAAAATAAGCGAAACTTCACATTTAGATAGAGCCTTGAATTTGAAACAACATTTATTAATAAAAGAATCTTCTAAACCCAAAAACTGAGATACTTTACTCTGTGCGTAGTTTTATATTTTTTTGACCTTCCCTTGTATACAATTAAATTTTCGGCAGATTTGATGAATGCTATTTTAGTTTTAAGACATGAAGTGATTTGTAAGAAAAAAGATTCATTAAATTCAAAGACAAAAAATCTCTCATACGCTACGCATTTTCTGCCGGTCACTGCATATATAATATATAATATGATTTATTAGAAGTTGGTTTGATTATACCTTATACCCCAAAATTGTATATTGATATCTCTTGATGTTGTTTCATTATTTACAAATATTCTTATCGAATTAGTAATTGACATTTTGAAACAAAAATGGTTTTTAGTTTAGCCACGCACTTTTCTTATATGAAAAAGTATTATTTACAAATGTTTGGTACACCAATGGGTTCTCCCATTAGTCCAATTTTAGCAATGATTATTATGGATTGTTTACTAGATAATGTTATACCTAAATTACCATTCAAAATTCCATTTATTTTTAATAGTGAAGATATTAATGACATTATTTGCTCCATACCTAACAATGTAATGGTAAACATTACTTTAAATATATTTAATTCTTATAATAATCATTTACAATTCACTGCTGAATTATAAAATGATCGTTATGTACCTTTTCTAGATACCAAAATTGTAAGATCAGAAAATAACTTGATTATATTATTATATTAGATTGGTATCAAAGATCTACATCTTCTGGCAGATTCACTAACTTTTATTCTAACCACCCTATGAATCAAAAATATAATATTGTTACCGCTATGAAAAACAGAGTTACACAATTAGTAAAATAAGATTTCTTAGCATTAATTTAAAAAAAATGTTTAATTTTTTTTTCCGGTAATGGCTACCTCAAAAATATTCTTTCTAAATTAATCTATTCTCCAAATTCTTTGCACGAATATACAAATACTGATACAATTACTCCTTTTAAATATTATATAACCTGCCTTTCATAGAAGGTTTAACCATTGATAATGGTTTAACTAATAAGGTAATCAAACATCTTAAAGATTTTAAAAACATCAAAATTGTAAAAACAATTTAACAACCATCAGAATAATCTTTTCTAAAACTAAAGATAAGACACCAATTTTAGACCATTTTAAAGTAGTGGTGGGCACTATCGGTATTTTCAACTATCGATAGTACTATCGATAGTCGGACCAACTATCGATAGTTATCGATAGTCGACCATCGATAGTTGACCATCGATAGTCGACCATCGATAGTTGACCATCGATAGTCGACCATCGATAGTTGACCATCGATAACTATCGATAGTTGACTATCGATAACTATCGATATCTATCGATAGTTTCAATAGTCAACTATTAATATTACAACTGTCGATTTTGTTTTGTCGATTTTGTTTTGTTATTTATTTATTTTTGTGTTTCTTTTTGGTCCAGACTAATAAGAACTCTAACATTAGCATTTCATGGTTTCATCAATACCTGCTACTATAGATATTACAAAAGAAAGAATTAGTTCTACTCAATGAATAATTGATGATTGATAATACAAACGTTTTTAACTAACAAGACAATACATAAATAAACCTTTAAGCTACTCAGAAAGGGAAATAAATAGCACTATACTTGTTGTGTTTACATTGAATTTGGAGCATCTCTCTGCGTTATAAACTTTATATATAAATATAATACTGGTGGGCATTATCGCCGGCGTGAACCTAGCAACGCTTTTTACCAGCAACGCTTCCAATTACAGTGGCAACCAAACTGTTCCAGCAACGGTTTCGAAAAAAAATCGTATTGTCCAAACTAAATGTTGTCACACCAAATTTGATTATGCCAGAAATGTTACCTATACGATAGGCTTTCCAAACCACACAGTCAATCTAATGTCACCCCCGGAATAACGACACCGGGGGGTGCGAAATCGTATAATACGGCATATAACCGGGAGAAAAAAATACCGGTGTGAACTTGGCAAGCAACTTTATTAAAAAAAAATAAACGTAGTACGGTTCGATTGTACTTCGTTTGTACCCGTTTGTACAACCTTCGTTTTTGTTTGTACTCAAGGTTAAAAAAAGTAGAAAGGGCTAAAAAAAATTTCAGCAAGCAAGTACAAGTTATTCAAAAATGGACAACGTCAATCGAAAGAACATCGTTTGTACCCGTTTGTACCTCCATTTAAATCGTTTGTACTTCCACCAAACCGGAAGTAGAAACATTTGAAAATAAGTAAGTTGGCGAGAGAAATTTTCGCTAATTTTTGAGATATTCGAAAAACGGCCAACGCTATTCGAAAGAGCATCGTTTGTACCTCCATTTTAATCGTTTGTACTTCCACCAAACCGGAAATAGTGACAATAAAAATATGTAAAAGAGAGATATTTGGCTATTTTTTAAGATATCAAAAAACGGCCAGGCTATTCGAAAGAGCATCGTTTGTACCCGTTTGTACCTCTTTTTTACATCGTTTGTAACTTCAATCAAACCGGAAGTAGAGCCAATTCAAAATATGTACAATGAGAAAAATTTGGCTATTTTTTGAGTTATCAAAAACGGCCAAGGTACTCGTTCGTAACCTCCTTTTTAAATCGTTCGTATTCTCAAAGGGAACCGGACAGTAGAGACATTTGAAAATATCTCGGACAGAGAAATGTTGCTAATTTGTTGAGATATCGCAAAGTGGCTAACGCTACTATTCGATAGAATATCGTTTGCAACTGTTTGCACCTTTTTTGAAATCGTTTGTACTTCAGCGAAGTCGGAAGTAGTTCTTTCCAATATTATGTTACATTTTTGTCTTAATTGACCTAGATCCCCATCCCCTATTTTAGAAAACATAGAAATACAGATATTCTGCATTTTGCCAAATTAGGTCAGACAACCTAGTAATGTGACCATCTATTTATTAATTCGCTATGTATTTAATTTTTACTTTGTGAGACTTTTAAGTATATTCCTTAAATATGTATGTTGTTTTTAAACCAACTTTATTATATTATTTCTATATCTTTGGTTGCAGATACCGGTTGTAAATATATGCATTTAACACCAATTATACTTTTCTTTATTATCTAATTGTTATGGACCTCTGCTAGGGAGATTATAAAGAAGATACTCAATTTAGTTCCTGTAGCGGCATGTTCAACGAATTGAATCGAACATTAGCGAAATTTCTCTCTCATATCTTCAAATGCTTCTACTCCGGTTCGGTTGAAGTACAAACGATTTAAATGGAGGTACAAACGGGTACAAACGATGCTCTTTTCGAATAGTCTTGGTCGTTTTTTGATATCTTAAAAAATAGCCCAAATTTCTCTCTTGACATATTTTGAATTGTCACTACTTCCGGTTTGGTGGAAGTACAAACGATTTAAATGGAGGTACAAACGGGTACAAACGATGCTCTTTCGAATAGCGTTGGCCGTTTTTCGATATCTCAAAAATTAGCGAAATTTCTCTCGCCAACTACTTATTTTCAAATGTTTCTACTTCCGGTTTGGTGGAAGTACAAACGATTTAAAGTGGAGGTACAAACGGGTAAAACGATGTTCTTTCGATTGACGTTGTCCGTTTTTGAATAACTTGTACTTGCTTGCTGTTAAATTCTTTTAGCCCTTTCTATTTTTTTTAAACCTTGAGGTACAAACGAAAACGAAGGTGGTACAACGGGTACAAACAATGCTCATTCGAATGACGTTGTCTCATTTTTGAATATCTTGTTCTTGCTTGCTGAATTTTTTTTAACCTTCTATATTTTTTTAACCTTTGAGGTACAAACGAAACTGAAGCGGTACAAACCGGGTACAAACGATGCTCTTTCGAATGGCGTTGTCCGTTTTTAAATATCTTGTACTTGCTTGCTGAATTTTTTTTAACCCTTTCTATTTTTTTAACCTTTGAGGTACAAACGAAACTGAAGGTGGTCAAACGGGTACAAACGAAGTACATCGAAACGTACTACGCTTATTTTTTTTTAATAAAGTTGCTTGCAAAGTTCACACCGGTATTTTTTTCTCACGGTTATATGCCGTATTATACGAATTTCGCACCCCCCGGTGTCGTTATTCGGGGGTGACATTAGATTGAACTGTGTGGTTTAGAAAGGCCTATCGTATAGTAACATTTCTGCATAATCAAATTTGTGTGACAACACTTAGTTTAGATACCACGAATTTTTTTTCTCCCGGTTATATGCCGTATTATAACGATTTCGCACCCCCCGGTGTCGTTATTCCGGGGTGACATTAGATTGACTGTGTGGTTTAGAAAGCCTATCGTATAGGTAACATTTCTGCATAATCAAATTTGTGTGACAACACTTAGTTTAGATAACACGAATTTTTTTCTCCCGGTTATATGCCGTATTATACGATTTCGCACCCCCCGGTGTCGTTTATTCCGGGGGTGACATTAGATTGACTGTGTGGTTTGGAAAGCCTATCGTATAGGTAACATTTCTGCATAATCAAATTGTGTGACCAACACTTAGTTTAGATACCACGAATTTTTTCTTCCCGGTTTATATGCCCGTATTATACGATTTCGCACCCCCCGGTGTCGTTATTCGGGGGTGACATTAGATTGACTGTGTGGTTTAGAAGCCTATCGTATAGGTAACATTTCTGCATAATCAAATTTGTGTGACAACACTTAGTTTAGATACCACGAATTTTTTCTCCCGTTATATGCCTATTATACGATTTCGCACCCACCCGGTGTCGTTATTTCCGGGGGTGACATTAGATTGACTGTGTGGTTTAGAAAGCCTATCGTATAGGTAACATTTCTGCATAATCAAATTTGTGTGACAACACTTTAGTTTAGATACCACGAATTTTTTTCTCCCGGTTATAATGCCGTATTATACGATTTCGCACCCCCCGGTGTCGTTATTCCGGGGTGACATTAGATTGACTGTGTGGTTTAGAAAGCCTATCGTATAGGTAACATTTCTGCATAATCAAATTTGTGTGACAACACTTAGTTTAGATACCGAATTTTTTTCTCCCGGTTATATGCCGTATTATACGATTTCGCACCCCCCGGTGTCGTTATTCCGGGGGTGACATTAGATTGACTGTGTGGTTTAGAAAGCCTATCGTATAGGTAACATTTCTGCATAATCAAATTTGTGTGACAACACTTAGTTTAGATACCACGAATTTTTTTCTCCCGGTTATATGCCGTATTATACGATTTCGCACCCCGGTGTCGTTATTCCGGGGTGACATTAGATTGACTGTGTGGTTTAGAAAGCCTATCGTATAGGTAACATTTCTGCATAATCAAATTTGTTGTGACAACACTTAGTTTAGATACCACGAATTTTTTTCTCCCGGTTATATGCCGTATTATACGATTTCGCACCCCCCGGTGTCGTTATTCCGGGGTGACATTAGATTGACTGTGTGGTTTAGAAAGCTATCGTATAGGTAACATTTTCTGCATAATCAAATTTGTGTGACAACACTTAGTTTAGATACCACGAATTTTTTTCTCCCGGTTATATGCCGTATTATACGATTTCGCACCCCGGTGTCGTTATTCCGGGGTGACATTATAGAATTGACTGTGTGGTTTAGAAAGCCTATCGTATAGGTAACATTTCTGCATAATCAAATTTTGTGTGACAACACTTAGTTTAGATACCACGAATTTTTTTCTCCCGGTTATATGCCGTATTATACGATTCGCACCCCCCGGTGTCGTTATTCCGGGGGTGACATTAGATTGACTGTGTGGTTTAGAAGCCTATCGTATAGGTAACATTTCTGCATAATCAATTTGTGTGACAACACTTTAGTTTAGATACCACGAATTTTTTCTCGCGGTTATATGCGTAATTATACGATTTCGCACCCCCGGCTGTCGTTATTCCGGGGGTGACATAGATTGACTGTGTGGTTTAGAAAGCCTATCGTATAGGTAACATTTTCTGCATAAATCAAATTTGTGTGACAACACTTAGTTTAGATACCACGAATTCTTTTCTCCCGGTTATATGCGGTATTATTACGATTTCGCCCCCGGTGTCGTTATTCCGGGGGTGACATTGGATTGACTGTGTGGTTTAGAAAGCCTATCGTATAGGTAACATTTCTGCATAATCAAATTTGTGTGACAACACTTTAGTTTAGATACACGATTTTTTTTCTCCCGGTTATATGCCGTATTATTACGATTTCGCACCCCCGGTGTCGTTATTGCCGGGGTGACATTAGATTGACTGTGTGGTTTGGAAACCTATCGTATAGGTAACATTTCTGCATAATCAAATGTGGTGTGAACACTTAGTTTAGATACCACGAATTTTTTCTCCCGGTTATATGCCGTATTATACGATTTCGCACCCCCGGTGTCGTTATTCCGGGGGTGACAATTAGATTGACTTGTGTGGTTTAGAAAGCCTATCGTATAGGTAACATTTCTGCATAATCAAATTGTGTGACAACACTTAGTTTAGAGATACCACGAATTTTTTTCTCCCGGTTATATGCCGTATTATACGATTTCGCACCCCCGGTGTCGTTATTCCGGGGGTGACATTAGATTGACTGTGTGGTTTGGAAAGCCTATCGTATAGGTAACATTTCTGCATAATCAAATTTGTGTGACAACACTTAAGTTTAGATACACGAATTTTTTCTCCCCGTTATATGCCGTATTATACGATTTCCACCCCACCGGTGTCGTGTATTCCGGGGTGACATTAGATTGATGCTGTGGTTTGGAAAGCCTATCGTATAGTAAACTTTCTGCATAATCAATTTGTGTGACAACACTTAGTTTAGATCCACGAATTTTTTTCTCCCGGTTATATGCCGTATTATAACGATTTCGCACCCCCCGTGCGTTATTCCGGGGGTGACATTAGATTGACTGTGTGGTTTGGAAAGCCTATCGTATAGGTAACATTTCTGCATAATCAAAATGGTGTGAAACACTTAGTTATAGATACCACGATTTTTTTCTCCCGGTTATATGCCGTATTATACGATTTCGCACCCCCGGTGCGTTATTCCGGGGGTGACATAGATTGACTGTGTGTTTAGAAAGCCTATCGTATAGGTAACATTCTGCTATGCAAAATTTGTGTGACAACAATTAGTTTAGATACCACAGAATTTTTTTCTCCCGGTATAATGCCGTATTATACGATTTCGCACCCCGATGTCGTTATTCCGGGGGTGACATTAGATTGACTGTGTGGTTTGGAAAGCCTATCGTATAGGTAACATTTTGCATAATCAAATTTGTGTGACAACACTTGTTTAGATACCACGAATTTTTTCTCCCGGTATATCCGTATTTATACGATTTCGCACCCCGGTGTCGGTTAATCTCGGGGTGACATTAGATTGACTGTGTGGTTTTAGAAAGCTATCGTATAGGTAACATTTCTGCATAATCAATTTGTGTGACACACTTAGTTTAGATACCACGAATTTTTTCTCGCCGGTTATATGCCGTATTATACGATTTCGCACCCCCCGGTGTCGTTATTCCGGGGGTGAATTAGATTGACTGTGTGGTTTAGAAAGCCTATCGTATAGGTAACATTTCTGCATAATCAAATTTGTGTGACAACACTTAGTTTAAGATACAACGAATTTTTTCTCCCGGTTATATGCCGTATTATACGATTTCGCACCCCCGGTGTCGTTAATTCCGGGGGTGACATTAGATTGATGTGGTGGTTTAGAAAGCCTATCGTATAGGTAACATTTCTGCATAATCAAATTTGTGTGACAACACTTAGTTTAGATACCACGAAATTTTTTTTCTCCGGTTATATGCCGTATTATACGATTTCGCACCCCCGGTGTCGTTATTCCGGGGGACATTAGATTGACTGTGTGGTTTAGAAACCTATCGTATAGGTAAACATTCTGCATAATAAATTTTGTGTACAACTTAGTTTAGATACCACGAATTTTTTTCTCCCGGTTATATGCCGTATTAATACGATTTCGCACCCCCCGGTGTCGTTATTCGGGGGTGACATTAGATTGACTGTGTGGTTTAGAAAGCCTATCGTATAGGTAACATTTCTGCATAATCAAATTTGTGTGACAACACTTAGTTTAGATACACGAATTTTTTTCTCCCGGTTATATGCCGTATTAATACGATTTCGCACCCCCGGTGTCGTTTATCCGGGGTGACATTAGATGTGACTGTGTGGTTTAGAAGCCTATCGTATAGGTAACATTTCTGCATAATCAAATTTTGTGTGACAAACATCTTAGTTAGATACCACGAATTTTTTCTCTCCGGTTATATGCCGAATTAATACGATTTCGCACCCCCGGTGTCGTTATTCCGGGGTGACATTAGATTGACTGTGTGGTTTAAGAAAGCCTATCGTATAGGTAACATTTCTGCATAATCAAATTTGTGTGACAACACTTAGTTTAGATAACCACGAATTTTTTTCTCCCGGTTATATGCCGTATTATACGATTTCGCACCCCCGGTGTCGTTATTCCGGGGTGACATTAGATTGACTGTGTGGTTTAGAAAGCCTAATCGTATAGGTAACATTTCTGCATAATCAAAATTTGTGTGACAAACACTTAGTTTTTAGAACAGAATTTTTTCTCCCGGTTATATGCCGTATATATACGATTTCACCCCCGGTGTCGTTATTCGGGGGTGACATTAGATTGACTGTGTGGTTTGAGAAGCCTATCGTATAGGTAAATTTCTGCATAATCAAATTTGTGTGACAACACTTAGTTTAGATACCACGAATTTTTTTCTCCGTTATATGCGTATTATACGATTTCGCCCCCCCGGTGTCGTTATATTCCGGGGGTGACATTAGATTGACTGTGTGGTTTGGAAAGCCTATCGTATAGGTAACATTTCTGCATAATCAAAGTGGTGTGACAACTTAGTTTAGATACCACGAATTTTTTCTCCGGTTATATGCCGTATTATACGATTTCGCACCCCGGTGTCGTTATTCCGGGTGACATTAGATTGACTGTGTGGTTTAGAAAGCTATCGTATAGGTAACATTCTGCATAATCAAATTTGTGTGACAACACTTAGTTTAGATACCACGAATTTTTTCCTCCCGGTTATATGCCGTATTTATACGATTTCGCACCCCCCGGTGTCGTTATCCGGGGGTGACATGTAGATTGACTGTGTGGTTTAGAAAGCTATCGTATAGGTAACATTTCTTGCATAATCAAATTTGTGTGACAACACTTAGTTTGGACAATACGATTTTTTTTCGAAACCGTTGCTGGAACAGTTTGGTTGCCACTGGTATTGGAAGCGTTGCTGGTAAAAAGCGTTGCTAGGTTCACGCCGGTGGCATTATCGATATTTCCAACAGTTATCGATAGTCGAGTATCGATAGTTATCGATAGTCAACTATCGATAGTTATCGATAGTCAGCTATCGATAGTTATCGATAGTCGACTATCGATAGTTATCGATAGTCAACTATCGATAGTCGAAACTATCGATAGTTATCGATAGTCGAAACTATCGATAGTTATCGATAGTGCCCACCACTATTTTAAAGTGAAGTTATATATTCGTATACAATATTCCTATATGTTGTATTACCCATATAATAAAACGAAGTCCGGTCAGTACTCCTTTTCAAATAAAATTATTTTAATATAGTAATTAATGTAAAACTTACATAATTCAGAATGATGGTTTTGTGCATTTACTCGATTTATTTTCCAACATTTTTTTTACATAGATGTTTGTAAATTAATATCAAGTATATTTTCTTTTTTTTTCAAATACGTTAAGAATACTTAAGTTGTCAAATGCATATTATTCTTCCGACGTTCACAACATGCGAAAATAGTATTTAAAATCTAACTAAAGTGTTGACAAATTTTGCAAAGTTTTTGTTTTTAATTTAAGCTCTTTGCTTTTGTTTTTACACAAAATAATGTTATTATGGAACTAACGAGAGTTATTCAACGTTTGAAAACTTATTTTATTATAGATGCACAAAAAACGCTAATTGTCGATAGTGGATGAACGCGCTAAAACTAATTAAGAAAAATAGTAAAAGTTCCAGCTCTTTGACCAGTATTCTAATTCTTCGTGAACGATCACGTCTACGGTAACGCCAGGCGATCCCGACTTATTGTCAAGACTTGCTGTAGTCTTACTCTAAGATCATTGGTCTCATGAACTTGCCAGAAAAAGCATTCGTATGCATTTCCATGCTCTGCTTCTCTGTGCTATTCACTATCCCATTGAATACCAGCAACGTCGTCATTTTCGAATTGATTGTTTAAAACAAGAGTTTTCCATTTTTTATCTTTTGTAGGATGTTGTGTACAATTTTATCTATTGCGGTTTCATATATTCTTATCACATCCGCGTTTTTAAACAAAGTGTTATATTAAATGAAAATATGCAAGGCAATTATTAGAATTTTTATTTCATTCTTTCATTATTTCAAAATCATACAGAACAGCATCGAAATATAAATATAACATTTCCATCATATAAAATGCATTAAATAAATTTGCGTATGCTGATAATAGGTATAAGATATCATCATATAAGTGCCCCTCTAATTTTATATACATGATTTTATGATAGATTTATCAAATGTTACAAAATCACTATTCGCCAATAATCTTAAATACTAGAAAACTATCAGATGCATTTATTAAATGAGTTCATTCATGGAAAAATAATTAAAATAAAATGGAATAAAAAGGAAAATACAGTAATAATTGATTGGTTATGTATGTGAATAGCGGTTTTTTATTCTGTTTGTATTTTTCCACATATTGACACTTTAGTATTTTCGTTCAAAATGCATACACATATAATTTTCACAATTATGAACAAATTTCATTGCTCAATGCTATGAAACTCTAAACAGATAAGTATACTTGCGATTCTTATGGTTTTTTTTTTGTCAGGATATATCTCGCAATATATTCTTGTCATGGTGTAAGCATTTGATATAATTTAAGGGTAAAGTTACTAGTTTTACTTTTATGTAAATTGAAAATGATAAAGATATAACAAAAAAGGAGAGAAAATGTAGCAGTAGGCAGTCAGACGAAGGCCAGGTGATGTAAGAAATCTCTGCATTTCACAAGTCCTTCAAGGCATTTTGCTTCAGAATGTTTCCTTCCGCAAGTAAAGATGATCAGTAGTGAAGTACCTACACATCGAAATCATATATTAGATTTTGAATAGTATATTTCGATAACAGATATTGACAGATCAAAGTTGGATCTAACTTCATTCAAATGAACATTTTTTTTTACAGTGTACTTATTTTACTTAAATTTAGTGTAATAATGGTTTTATATGTGTTTGCAATCCAAATGCATCGATATATCAACAAAAAAACAGGAAAAATTGTTGGAATTCGGTTCGGTCAAAAATTCACATGTATGCCAAGTTGCATACTCTGAGTATAGTAATTATTTCTAAGATTGTAAATTTAACATAGTGATAAGTATTGAACATTTTTAAATGTATTTTTCTCACGATCTAAAGACACCTTTAGCTTATAATGAATGTAAGGTGATTCCAGAATTTTGCAATAATTATTTATTTTAATTTTGTGTAAACATTCCATAGTCCATTTGGTTGCATGGGCATTCTCATGTATTAAATATCTTATATTCCCGTCTCTTCGATGAAATTAACGGACTTTCTAAGGCAGTTTGTCCCCGTGTCGAAAGACAACCGCTATCAAAGTCTGTTAGAGAATTCCAATTCAAAAGGATTCACTAGCCAATTTCGGTGAGAGACGGACGTGTCTCGATTAATTTTGTACAATTTAAAATGATTGTTAATTGTTAAACAAAGTTTATGACATTCATTTTATCCACAGCTTACCTACATCTGTTGGGTAATATTCTCCAACAACGATTTTCCTGAGATATATTTCTGTCCTGAGCCATTCTCCGTGACTAGATCGAAGATAGATAGAAAAGATCATTATGCCAGTACACCTATGAGAGACAGATCTCAGATATTGCTTTTCCATAGTCTGGACATATTTATTTGCCTTTGTTTAGTTTTCCAGACAAGAGCTTCTTTTTTATTTTTATTTCCTCTTCGTTGTTCATCACAGAATTAGATAAGTAAGTTTAGGCACTTAGTTTTATTTCACCGTTTGTTTATCTGTAGACAAGGTTAAGTGGAATATTGGTGGGGATATTTACCCGCACTAAACTTCGCCTTGGGTATTTCTATGCATGATTTTTTTTAATTTATTTATTTTGTATTTTCATTATTAGTTCTTGTATACCATTTGCTGCACGAAATACAAGACATTTATTATTATTATTGTTGTTATTATTAGAAGTACGAAGTACGTGGGTCCCCATTTAGATGTCCCGTTCCGACCTGCCGCCCTGATGTCCGCTGAATTGATCCCTCCAAAGCTATTCCGCGTCCAAATCGACCTAAAAATAAACGTATTATTTTAATCCTAATCCAAATCTTATTATACTTATAAGAAATTTCATTTTAATACGTTCCGCAAATTTTAGAGTTAGGAATTTTGTATAACCGCTGAACAGTTTGCGACCACTGGGAGAAAATGTTTATAAGTTGGTAGTTATCAATATTAATAGTTGATATGTATTTGCTGCACGAACCGAAATTCAGTAATTTTACTATCAATGTTGGACATTCTGATTTGCCCGTCGTTTAAGCATAGAATTACTCAGATGAACGTCCCGAAGGCGCGGGAATTTTTGAAAAACCGTATTAATTTTTTTTTTTAATGACGAATTTATAATGCAAAAAGTGGAATTACTGATCAAAAACGTATTTGTTATTTGTTAAGCGAACTCTTTCGACTTACCTGAAATTATAATATCCTTATTTATGTTGTTTTTACAACTTTTTTATTAAATAAAATCACTTTCGTCTGCACTTAAATGTTTTCTTTATCGTACAAAATTGATGTACAAGAGTCTCGTGTGTATGATATCTTGGAAACTGGACATTGTAAACATGCAAATTGGGGTGGAGGACATGTTGGCAACAGCCTCCCATAGTATCTCCTCACGTAATTTTTTTTAATGCCAGCACGTCCTGTGGCCTGTTTCAGTTGGAAATTCTCACTCTGCGTGTCATCTGGCAGTTGGGAGGGCACACTTATGATTAAGAAGTAATGAATATAGATGCCCTTAGGATGTTAAAAATTGGGTATGAAATAATTTAATGAAAGTATTATTTTTAAAATTTATTATTTGCTGTATGCTACTCTGTAGCGATATAATATATATCCTACATATATATACATTTAAACTTTAAAATTCGCATACATGTTTAAATTTATATAAAGGACACTGTATACCTACAATGTTTTCTCGGACGCTAAACACTTTAATTTTTAATTGAATTTACCCCATTTTTACAATTTTCTACATATTTTTACATGTTGGTATCTTTATTCATAATACAGTCACATATAGTTTTCATAATCAGGTACAAATTTTATAATAAACTTTAAACTGATATACTTGCGATTCCTGTTGTTTTTAGTGTGTGTTTGTCAAGACTTTTTTCACAACGTGTACCCTACATATCCTACACATTATATCTTTTAAAATTCATATACACTTATAGGTTTTTATTTACACAGCACGCATTACACATTTCTACGCCAGACACGACGCAAGACACATTTTAAATTAAATGGTAATAATTTATATTTAACATACGGAGCCCGAAGATGGCCACCACAGGCCGAAACATGTTACTCATCTAAGAATATAGTGCTCGCAGTGCGTTCGGAGAGTACGGTTGTGTCTCTCGTCTCTTCTGTGCGTGAATTGTGTGTGCAGTGAGAAAACACCGGGACCGTAAGGTCACCGTGATAAAAACAATAAAAGAAATAAACACGTTCTTGTTTGGTCAAACTTATATGCGAATAAGTTACAGACAATCATAAACAAAGTAATCACAAAACATCACATATAGGGTGTGCAGCCGAAATGGCTAGCCCCCAGTTTTATACTCCCGCTACTATGGCCCAACAACAAATTTCGTACGTAGATCCAAATCAACAAATAATTTACCAACCATTGTCGGGATCATCCCAGCAAGCGCACCCAATGATTCCTATGCATCTAAGCCAACCCTTACAATACGTACCGACTCAGACCTATTTCCAACAAAATCAAACTACGACCACACAACCTATCACCCAAAACAAATATGAATGGCAAGAAGTGCAAAATAAAAAACGTCTCCGGAGCCCCGAAGAAATAGTCGCACGCAAACAAACAAAAATACCTCAATACTGGCTTCAACAACCGATCACAACAGCTAACAAATTTGAAACACTATCTAGTGAAGAAAAAGAAGAAACAAATGAAAAGCACAATAAACCTAACGAAAAAACCGAAACTAAACCGCCCCCAATAACCGTGTATAACGTTGGTGTAGTGGCTCATATTCACAAATTATTGGAAGAGATTACTCTTGGTAATTATAACGTAAAAACCATAGGACCGGAAACGATCAAAATACAAGTGTTTAAGGCTGAGCATTTTACAAAGGTAATCAACGAATTAGACGTAAGAAAAACGCAGTATCATACTTATAGACCCAAAACTGAGAAAACATTTAGAGTTGTCCTAAAAGGCTTACACTACTCGATGGATAAATCGGAAATAATAGCCAAACTAGCTGAATTTAAACACGAAGCCGTAAATATTCACAATGTGAAACATTCAATCAACAAAAATCTCTACCAATATTCTTTGTTGACTAAACCAAAATGAAATAATAAGGAAATATACAATTTGAAATCCTAGGTAGAAATATCATTCAGATCGAACCACCACGCGCCAAACGAATAATTCCGCAGTGTATGAAATGTCAGGAATATGGACATATACTAAAAATTATTGCCACAAGACTACGAGATGCGTAAAATGTACAGGAACACATCTAACGAAAGACTGTCCCCGAAAAACCCGTGATGAGAAAGTCAAATGTGTGAACTGTAATGGGGACCATCCTGCCAATTATCGTGGATGCATTGTTCACAAACAACTACAACAGCGATTATATCCCACTCTGAGGGAAAAGAAAAAACATACAGCCCAAACCATTATATCTACGCACCCATACAACCAGGAGTGACCTTCGCTAATGTAGTAAAAAACAGTCAGCAAGAAAGTTCCACGGGAGCAAACATTCAGTCGAACGATATGACTAGATTAGAGGGAATGCTAAGTAAGCTTATGGAGCAGATGGGTACAATGCTTAATCTGCTGACAACAGTCATCAGCAATTGGCTTAATGCGACGAAAAATGCTACAACATTGTCATATGGAATGCTATGGGTTACAACAGCACGCCAGAAGCTGAAAGACATTTATAATAAAACAACAAGGTAGATATCATGTTAATATCTGAATCTCACACACAGATAAACATTACCTACGCATACCTAAATATAAAATATATAATACCAAACATCCAGACAACAAGGCTCATGGCGGTACTGCCATTATTATCCGAGATGATATTCAACATTATGAAAGAGAGCAATCTACAAAAGGCTACCTACAGGCAACTAGTGTCACCATTGAGAGTGAATTTAGCCCGCTGACTGTATCAGCTATCTATTGCCCCCCGAAATATAATAACAAAAAAGAGCAATATGAAGAATTTTCAACACCCTCGGCACAAATTCATTGCTGGTGGAGACTATAATGCGAAACACCCTAGATGGGATCACGATTAACTACGCCGAAGGGCAACAACTGTCAAAAGCTATGGATGCTAACATCTTAAGTGCATATCAACAACACAACCAACATATTGGCCCACCGATAAGAAGAGAAATCCTGACGTAATAGATTTCTGCATCGTAAAAGGAATAGATCCAAAAAGATGCAAAGCAGAATCATGCCTAGAGCTAACATCTGATCATTCCCCAGTAAAAATCACAGTCCACGCCCAGATTCCAAACAAGAGAAGCACCATCGCTCCACAATAAAGGACTAATTGGAACTATTCAGGAGAGAGACTTGATAATCTATCTCATTGAAATGCTCACTTAAGACAGCGATAGACATCGAAATAGCGGTGAAAGAACTCACGAAAAGAATTCAAGAAGCAGCTTGGTTCGCCACTCCTCCAACTAAACTCAATCCCCATCAGGAGGAACTACCTTACTGTGTGTTACAGAAAATTGCCGAAAAACGACAATTGAGGAAAAAATGGCAACAAGAAAGAAGCGAGTCCAATAAGAGTAACCTAAACAGAGCAATCAAAGAACTGAAAGAATTGCTTTTGAAATTAAAAAATCAAAACATACAACAGTATTTACAAAGTCTAACACCAACTGAAACGACTGATTATTCCCTTTGGAGGGCAATTAGCAAATTAAAAAGACCACCGCAAGCTGATCCACCAATCAGAGATCAAAATAACCAATGGGCGAGAAACGACAAAGCTAAAGCAGAAGTATTTGTTAAACATTTGCAAACAGTTTTCGAACCGTTCAAATCTGAAGGTATGAAGGAAGATGAAGAAGAAATAAGTCAATTCCTAGAGGCCCCATTCCAGATGGAACTGCCAATCGAAAAGATCAAAGAACGCGAAGTTAGAAACACAATCCTAAAAGAAATCAGCATAAAAAAGGCGCCTGGCTTTGATCTGATTACCGGGAAGATTTTACAAGAACTATCTGCAACATGTATTAAACTTATCACATTTATATTCAACGCAATACTTCGACTATCTTACTTCCCAAGTCAGTGGAAAGTAGCCCAAATAATCATGATTCCAAAGCCAGGTAAAAGACTTCTGACGTCACCTCCTATAGGCCTATTAGCTTACTGCCAATGCTCTCGAAGGTGTTTGAGAAGATCTATGTAAAAAAACTGAAACTAATCATTGAAGAACGAAATATAATTCCGAAACACCAATTCGGCTTTCGGGACAAACATGGCACCATTGAGCAGGTTCACAGAATTGTCAAAAAAATAAACAAAGATCTTGAGGCTAAAAGGTATTGCTCAGCAGCCTTTCTAGATATTACACAGGCTTTTGATAAGGTTTGGCACATGGGGCTGTACTACAAACTAAGGAAAAATCTGCCATTCTTTCATTATCTACTATTAAAATCCTACCTGTCCGATAGGTGTTTCCTAGTCAAACAGAACAATCAATATTCTGACATCTATCCTATCCACTCTGGTGTACCGCAAGGGAGTGTATTGGGACCTATTCTTTATCTTCTATACACGAGTGACCTACCGACAACAAGATCCACTATTATGGCAACGTTTGCGGACGATACAGCGGTACTTGCCTCCCACTCAGATCCAATATCGGCTTCGAGGAATCTTCAGATCAGCCTCAATAAGATCCAGGACTGGTTAAAGAAATGGCGAATGAAGGCCAATGAATCTAAATCTACACAAGTCACATTCACAATGCGCAGAGGAACATGTCCGCCAGTTAAACTTAATAACTGCGAACTCCCGCAAGCTAACGAGGCTAAATACTTAGGCATTCATCTAGATAGGAGACTATCCTGGCAAAAACATATATTTACAAAACGCAAACAATTGGGCATTAAACTCAAACAAATGTATTGGATCATTGGTCGAAAATCGCAATTATCCTTTGATAACAAGATTTTAATTTACAAAGCCATCTTAAAACCAGTCTGGACATATGGGATACAACTATGGGGTACCGCCAGCAACTCTAACATCGCCATCCTACAGAGGTTCCAGAACAAGGTTTTGCGTGCCATCGTCGATGCTCCCCGTTATGTGACCAATGAAGTTATCCTACGTGATATCCCACTAGCCCCGGTAAAGGAGGTAATCACCCAGTGTAGCATTAAGTACCAAGAAAGACTGTTAGTTCATCCGAATACATTAGCCAATCAACTGTTTGTGCAGTGTGACGAAGTGCGACGATTAAAAAGGTTTACACCTAAAGACTTACTTAACAGATTTCTTTAGCCAATGTATTTAGTTATTTACTTATATAAGGACGCAAAAAAACTTTAGGTTATAATTAAGCAGAGTGGCTCACTGGAGCCATTCTATTCATGTTAATACGTCAAAGCAAAAGCTTATTGCCCTCGGGCAGATTGCTAAATTAAGGGAGTTAAAAAAAAAAAAAAAATCTAAGAATATTAAATAAATTCGAATGGAAAGAACCGTATCATTTTAATTATTTTTCCATTAATATCATCCATTCACGTAGTAGAAATAGCGAGTTCATTCATATTTTATATATTGTCTATAATAAAATGTCATTCTATTACTATATCCTCAGAAAAGTTCTTATAAAGATTTATGTCAAGTATCATTGTTTTTTTCCGTATACTATATTAGTACATTAACAATAAACACTTTTGGCATAACATAGCCTTTTTTAACAACATTTGCTTATGATGTGTAATAATTCTTGTTAGGACTAGGAGGCGCGCCACTTGGAAACTGTTACTTTCCGGAGACGAGAAAAAACTCGTTAAAAATTATTAATACTGTTTTCTATTCGAATGTTGATTGTATTTGTGAACAGAATATGATGTGGAGATGCAACAAAGTGCGTATTTAAAACAAGATTAACAAACAAAACGAAGTTTTCTTGCCTCCGCTAAATTAACAGTTTTCAAATTACGCGCTTCTCAATCCCAACGATGATTATATAATACCTGCTTCCTATATATTTGATTTTAAATTTCCCGTCAAACACAGAAATTAGCGCCCCCTAATTTCCCTGCCGCGAAGTACGTGCTCTAAAATTAATGCACATTTTTAACATTGAGTTACCCATCTTTTTTAGTCATAATCTGTGTACAAAATACTATCCCCACATCGATCTTTTCAATTTAAATCACTTCAATATAGCCCTCATTGCGTATACTGCAAGGTAGCGGTGATTCGATTCATTTCGTTCATTTCTTAAAAAGGCGTTACTGGATTTTGGGGTACGGTCCTCAAATTTTATAACGGTCAATAAGTTTTCATCGCTGTCAGTAATTTTATAAAAAATGGAATATTATATGCCCGAGAGAAAACTAATTATTGTAAAACAATTTTACGGTGGCAATTCAGCAGAAGTTACACGCGATGTTTAATGTGTAAGGGAATTAGTTTTTAGTTTCAAACCTTTAACAAATAAAACAAAACGTGTTAGTATATAACAATTTTATTTAATAAGTACATATAATCTGTAGTACACCTGAAATAACTTTGTGCTTAGTACACTTCCCGAATCCCATCTTGTGGAAATCGAAAGAAATACTACCTACTTAAGGAATGCTGCTGCGACCGGCGACAACAAAATTGTAAACAACCATTGATATTAACAGTATCTGATAATTTAAGGTTAATTAATAGTATAACTACACTTAGGTATATTATCTATTTATTTATATGCGCTATATGTAAAAGAACGTCAAAATGCTCAAAAATCGAACAGACACTGGATATACACGCTACTAAACGTTAACACGTTCAAAGTGGCAAAGACAATATGCGATAAGCTACCATGATACAAGAAAATGAGGTATGCTCATCTGAAAACCAAAACTCGTCTTTTTCACGCATGGCCCTCAGATACGTCATCACTCGACTGTCGCCCATTGTTCTTGACGTATTTACCAAAATACCAAGCTTATCTTAACAAGTTTCAGTTTATCTTTAAATTGATTAGAACAATTTATTTAGTTTTTATTTAATGTTTTGTGTCAGCTTCTGCTAGTAGTAGTTTCGATTTACGTGTATAGTGACTTTATAGTTAGTTGTTATAAGTTCGTTTTAGGTTTTGTGTGGATAAACTTTTTATAAACGTTGTAGTGGCAATTCTTAAGTGTTAGTTGTATTTCTTTGTAATATTCAACATGTACATAAAGATGTGGTAATCAAATTTATTCGAACAATGACTTTCATTCATTTGAGGGAGTAGAATAAAAATAATTGATAAATGAATTTGTAAATAAAAAGAAAAATAAAACACTACACTCACAATCATTAATTCTTTCTTTTTTATTTGATTTTCTTTATTCCAACACTGTCTGCATTAATGTTTGTACACAACTAGTAAATATTTCATTTGCCATTAAAGAAATATGAACCACTTACAATTAGTGAAATTTTAGTACGTATAAGTACAAACAAGTATGAAGGTAAGAGCTAAAGAACTGTAGAACACATCTTCAGTTAAAGTAAAGCTCGTAATTATTAAAGCTTCATTTGCTTCATTGCACTAAAATAAGCAAACATGAAATGTTATACTAAAGGCAAAAAATTACTTTACATCAACAGAATCACTCATCACAAAGCAATTTTATGGCTGCATTTCTTAATGAAAAAATGCGCTAATTACAATGATTTTTTTTTTCAAAATGATTTTGCATTCAATTGAAAATTACATTTAAAAGTGTGACTTATTCAAAAATTTTGTTTGAATGCAAATTTAATTGAAGGAAATGGCAAAAAAAAAAACAGTTTTATCCATTTTAATAGGATAGATTTAAAAAAAAAATGGGAGTTAATTTTCTTTACATTGGTGATACTTATTAAATTATTGAATTGGTAGTACTGTTTGGCCCTCAAATACGTCACACCTACATGCGCAAGAGCATACCTTATTTTCTTGTGTCATGAATTCATGATAAGCTACTATACTAAACACGTGCACTGTAGCACACCGTACTTTCTATCTCGCATTGGCTGTAAGAGATAAGAACACAAATTTGTAGGGAGTGACCATAGATAAGGTAGGTTGGTATAGATGGGTAACTACCTGTAATTTACCGATACCTGGTTAACAGCGCCTCCTTACGAAAATGGTCTCAGAACTAACACAGGTATGTATTCAACCGGGCGTTATTTGAAAATATGAGTATTTAAAAGGTTTGTGAAGAGGAGTGAAAGAAAAGTCTAACGTGGTCAGACAATAATTTTAGTATACAGCACTTGAAAATAAAGTCCATGCTGCACACCAAAATAGATGTATGCACACGTTAAACTCTTCTGACAGTTCCCTAAACACGTAAAAATAACACTTTAGTAATTACATCATATGTCAATGCAATTTGTATAGAGAGTTATAGAACCAAATGTTAATAAATCCAAATAGTTGTACTTTTTATTTATTACTGGAAAACAGTGCGCCCCCCTGGGAGTGACTTCCTGTTTTGTACCATACCACACATGACACATAGTGTAACCTTAATATCTATTAATTTTTTATGAAGCTGTGTAAAGAAAAGAAGCGCTTACATTACGATATATATGTATAAATTTACAAACTCTAAAAATACGTAATAAGTAGAGTTGGGCAAATTTTCCGGCGCGGTAGGTTCGTATTCAGAACGTGCGAACCAACTGATGTACTGCAATAAAGCAGATGAACCGTAGAGTTGCAAGTCAGTAACAACAGTGCCTGTTTTTCTTATAAAAAGTAAACATTTTTATTTTATCTAAATATGTAGTGATATAAAATGCAAATACATCATAAGGTGGTCGGTTGTTCGCCGCTTTGTCTATTAATATGACTTATGTTTTATAAATACATACTAAATTACGATAATATGTTAGACCTGCTTTATTTATATTACATTATTTGAGGCCCGCATCACAATACGTACCTGCTCCGCCGGACAATTGCCCAACTCTAGTAATAAGTACGCATGGTTTGATATTTGAGAAAATATCCGATCATCATATGTAAATACGCAGTTACTATTCGTCGTATTGTGAGACGAGCTCCTATTTATAGTGGTTGCTAGTTCTATTCGGTAAGTACTTACACGTGTAACTTTAATCTGTCTTTTTGTTTGTTGTCTGTCTTGCTATTTATTATTATTTTTTGATCACATGTAAGACTCGATAATTCAACATAATGGCGAAATAAAACTTCTTGAGATTTAACTTCATTTAGATTTCAAATCATCATAATACTGACGTTTCGACTAAAGTTCTTATCTTTTTCAGTTTTATAAATTTCTTCAAAATTATTTAACCCGGTGTTTAATTATTTATTATTTTTTCATTTCCTTGGGTATGCCGGTTTTTGTTTAATTATAAAGACGTTCTTTTTACGTTTATTTATTTATTGTTTCCTTTTTCACATTTCATTTTGAAAAATGAAATGAAAAAATAATAATTTTTCAGTTTTATTTATTATTCTAAATTTTGGGACAACTGCAATTTTACTAATTCATAATTATATACAGTGACCGACAGAAAGTGCGAAGCATATGGGAATTTTTTTGAAAAGGAAAACTTCAAAATGGGACTTATTTTTGCTACACAATATGTTTTGTTTTCAAATGAAACAAAATACTAATATCTAATTGAAATTTTAGTTTTTAGCAATTGCTAGAATGTCAAATTTAGTTTAACTTTGCCTTTCTTTTTATGTAGATATTAATGTTGATCACCACAAGTAAAAGAAAGAATAAAACACAATGCATTTGCAATAATGTCAACAACAGATGTTAATTAACGTAAAGAATAAACATTGAACTTATATATACATGTCTTCCGTTTGGTAAATATTTTATCGATCTAGTATTAAATTCTCTTAGCAATGTTGCAATGTAAGCAATGTAAAAAAATAACTGGATTAATTTCCGCGATACATTGGTTAATTGCATTTTCTAAGTGGTCGATATTTCTAAATGGTCGAAATTTGTAGACGTTGTTTTTTATGTAGCTCCATTGGGAAGTCTGGCGATCTTGACGGCCAGAAATTGTTTGAATAACGTCGAAGAGGAAAATTATTTTGTTTATTTCAAAACAAAACATGGTGTGCAGCAAAAAGTAATTCCCATTTTGAAGTTTTCCCTTTTTAGGCTATAAAATGTTTTAAACTAACTAGTTTGACATGGTATGCGTGATTTTCTCGCGCAAATTATACACAGAATAGGATATGACGGCTATATGATCTGAATCAATTTTGTATACAGGGTTATTCTGAAAAGACGATTAAATCATTTCTTTTTTGCTAAAATTAAGCGAAACTTCATATTTGGATATAGCCTTGAATTTGAAACAACGTTTATTAATAAAAGAATCTTCTAAACCCAAAAACTGAGATACTTCACTCTTGATGATGATTTATCAGAAGTAAATGCGTCCCATTGTTGGATCGGTTAACTGAACTACATATAATTTAGCAAAATTTTTATCTAACATAGTAGGATACGTAAAATATAAAGTGCGGCTCCGTGTATTCATATACTAGATCCGGGACGATTTAAAAATCCCCTCTCTACGGGATTTCTCGTTAGATCTCGCGTCCCGGACTTGGTTACGGGCGGGTGCCTCATCTAATCCTTTGGTGTCCTATCTTGTCGAGCCCCAGGATCGTCCCCCTCCTCGAGTCCTGGTCAGGAGGGTTCGAGACATTCTAGACGGATCCGCTGATGGAGTCGGGATGAATCGTGGGCCGCGTGGGGCCCGGTAGAGTTCTACCTTATGAATTAACAAGGTCTATCCGACCGCTTTTACATTTCTTTCTAAAATACTCTATTTGTGGCTTTCGCGTTGGCCACAACAATCTTTGATTAAAATGCCTTAGGGACATAAGTCCGGCATTAGGAAAGACGAGGAGACCCATGATGATTCATATACTATCCTGTTGCAGAACTGGAAATACTCTCCACAGCGGTAGGCTATGGAGTTATTCCAGTTAGTTTTTCGTACGTTCATATCCTACTGCTATCTAGAAATACACCTCCGGGGCAATGCACAAGTGAACTTTTCATAAGCTACGACAGAAGTTGCATACGAAATATGGCGCGAGGTTTAAAAAATTAGATGTTTCGATTTTCCTTAATCTCATCAGCCTGCTACGTTTGCTAATAATAGGTCGTATTTATAATTTAGCAATGTCGTGATTCCATTTCTAATTCGTTGGCAGGTTTAATATTTTTTCTTTCGGGAGAAATCCTAACGAGTTTCTTCCTTATCGTTCATCTGTTATGAATAATCACAATTAAGTACTGAAAATTACAATAAAATTTAATTACGGCATTGTTAAATTAAACATTAGATGTGAACATTTATCAATGTATTTGTTGCAGAAATCATAAACATAGCTATTTGAACTAAAAATAAACTCTAGAAGTTAAATAAAATGATTAATAAACCTTAAAAACGGACTAAGCAATACGTAATTATAAAATATAATGAAATTTAATAACGCATGAAATAAACCTGAAAGCAAAAAAACTGAAAATTGACTCTAGCTTTTTATAATTTTTTGCCGGATAATAATTTTTTTTATAACGTAAAATTATTGGCATTTGTACACAGTCTTTCGTACCCTTGGTACAGCTTTCAATTTTATTTTCTTAAATACAATACCCTCATCATTATGCCATTTTTAGAAATATCACTAAATTTTGAATAAACAAAAAATAACATGCCTTAGGCACTGTCTGTTCTACGTTAATGTTTCATTATTCCCTCTATCTTGTTGGTATATAATTCCAAGCAAGGCTAGCTCTGAAGACTCTGACCAAGTGATGGACTATTATCCTGTTTCTGTTTTGTAAAAGTGCCGCAAATATACCGTCGTTCTTTGCCGTTTTGTTTAGTTTGAGCGATTTGACCTCCCAGCTAACAGCATTGAATGTTACTTACCTTCCAACTGTCTGCCATTCAGTCAACTTGGGACGTTGAATACTGGAAATAGTAATGTCCTCTGTAAAGTCATTCATTATCTGATATAAGCTTTAACGTTAGTTAAGTTCGTAAATGAGTCATCTGTTTGCTTTAGCGAACATAATGTTCGGATCTCTTGGGAGTAGGTACTTTGTGCATCCTTGCTGTGTATTTGACGTTACCTTATAAATAATTTGAGCCCACCTCAAGTAGCACATTTAGTTGTGATTACCACTGCTATAGACACAACAATTTCATTGTAGTCAATGTTACGTAATTTTCACTGCAATTACAAAACTATGAAAGGATATCTATTTAGACGACATATCTATCGTTGCAGTTACGTCGTGGCCACCAAATATTACTTTAAGGTTTATTACTTTATGGTGCTAATAAAATAGTAATTGTTACGTCATTCTTACTTTTTGAGTCACTTTAAAGTTAATTCGTGCACATAGTTACAGATTAAAAGTAGGCGTTACTAACATATGCTGCCAAACTCTTACCTTATGGTAATCATGACCCGCTAGTAATATATTCGGCAGAATTGAGGTCAGCAGCATGTAGATATTACCTACCAAAGTTATACAAATTTTTTTGTGTTACAATTACGTAATCATTACTTCCTAGGGCGACTATATGTACCTTTAACCAAAAAGTTACATTTAACTGCCACCTTAAAGTAACCATTGCAAATATACACAACTTTATAGGAAATTTAACTACTAAGTAATAGAGTTTAAACGTATTTACATGAGCAGAGGTTTTGTTAGGTGCAATATAAGCGTAGTGGGTACTAGGGTTTAATGCCAAGCTAGCCTATTGAGGCTTCTATATACTTTGCAAACGTTATCGAGGCTCGTTGAGATCTCGGTGACGTATAACAAATACGATTTCCCGAGATCTGTATTGAAACCCTCTTGCACCGCGCTGGCGCTGGGCACAACTATTAACCATTCTTTCTAATAATAATGTTAAAACATAATATGCGAGTTTTATCTTTTTGTTTTTATTATGCATGTATATTTTATCTCCGGTTTTATCAAAATTATGACACAAATATGAAAATTTATCACATCTTTAAATTAAAAAAACCACATTTGTTCCACTATTGTTCCTTACAACGATGTGATCTTATTTTCTATTACTGCATCTAGTAAACGGAAGTAATAGGTCTCTATCTCGTGGGTACCTAAATATTTTTACACACTTTAATATAAACTTGGTCTCTATAAGATGAGTGCCGTCTCAAGAAAGAAATTTGAATTGAATTTGAACATATTGCACTAGTATTGTGTCCTCGTTGTATAGGTCAATCATTAGTTAATGTAACTTTGAGGTTATAAAGAAGCTAAAAGTTACACATGGAACTTGAAAGTGAATTCGGTTACTTTCAAGTTCCATTATATTACTTCAAAGCGAATTTAATTACGTTGTAGTAACATATACAACTTGAAAGTATATTTAATAGGCAATAGTCACCTAATATTTATGATAAAGGATAGTATTAACTGCTACCATCTAGTAAATATAACTTCAGAGGTATGCACTTCTATCACTCTATATATTACTTTAAATACGAAAACGTAAATGCCAAGTGAAACAAAATGGACATTACAATACAATTGTCTTGGAACAATATATAAAATAAACAAGATGCTAACCCAACACAAGTCCAAATTTTCAATTTCACTATTCATATCTTTAGTTAATAAGAACAGAGTAACGTACATTTCTTGACTTACATGATGAATAAAAAAAAGCGTTGCTAACATTTATCATTTTTTATCAATTGCACTTCATAGCATTTGAGGCGAGCGTGTTTTTAAGAGCTACCAGATTAATATTTTTCAGTAAAATGGTATGCGTTTTTAATTTTATGTCGTCATTGATACAAAATTCACGATTCAATAAGTGGTCTAACACATATATTTATTTTACATACACATGCACCATTATGTTATAAAAAGGTATAAAGAAGAAAAAGGAACAGTAACAATGAATTGCAATGCCATATAAAGTAAGAATTACTTTTTCGGAACGTTCCAGCTACGTAGCGCCTACTATCCGCCACGTTATGACTACGTAACTATTACGTCCTATAAAAATAATGATTACGTCGCCATAACGGAATTAGAACCTAATGTTTGTTCCCCATTTTCGTAGTAGTTACGGATATATCACGTAATTAGAACGTAACAGCTACCTGTAATTTTTACTTTGTGGAAACCTTAAAGGTAACAAACACGTCATGGCGACTAAATGTGCTACCTGGGACAGAATCTACTGCTCAAAAGAATTCGACTTTTAACTTGGAAAAATACGTGTAAGTTATGAGCGTTCTTATTAATGAAATTATGTAAGGTATAACGGAGTTTCAAATACTTTTTTTCTGCTGCAACCTAGCTTATTGTTTCCAACAGTACGCCGTTTTGTGTTCAAGATATAAATCTAATTCAACCTCGCGTGTATGGAAAACAAAGCGATTCATTTAACGCTATGCTACTTCTGAGAAGGTACTTAAAATAGAAGTGCAAGTACTTTGCAAAGATGAAAAACAACATGAGAGTGTAACATAATGTGTTTTCATAATCTTATAGTCATAGAACCTACGGAGTTGCTAATCGTATTGTGAATCCTTTACAGAAGGATAGTATTGCTGAACTAATCCACTGCAACACCTAGAAATAGGAGTAGGATATCAACCGATTTCCAGTTTCAAATCACAGCATCATGTTCCGAACCCGCCATCACTCTTGAAAGAATTCCTGTATTCAGAAGCCATTTGCGGAACTGAAATCCAGGCTTCAAAGTATCCCGAAGGAAATCGCTAGAACATAAGGTAGGTTCTATAAATCGCTTTTTTATTAATACCAGTTCGAAATTCACATTCATATATCCTGAAACATACCAGAAGTTTCACATTTGAATCTTGTACATTAAAAACAAAGCAAAGAGATAGCTGATTATAAAAACAGTATTATATGTAATATTATTATATATTGCCCTTAAAAAAGTTATATATTCTATAAAATTTACTAGCATGATGTAATAATTATTGTAATATTAAAGTAAAGTTTGGACATAATTAAAATTTCAGCAAGAGAGAAAATATGTTTTCAAAGTGAGATTATAATAAATAACTCCATTCTCCATAACATTAAATTTATACAGTTTTAAATCATAAATTTTATTGCATTGTTATGATTTTGTTTTATATATTTCAGTTAATTACATGTGCTAGTCGAAATCCAACATTGATGGGACTATAAAACACAATACGAGTACGCTGAATGCAAGTCATCGCCCGTTTGCAAAATTGGCTCTCGTTTTCGAGATATTTAACTGTAAAGATATGTACCAAAAGACCCATTTTTTTTTTTTTGTATATTTTAACCATTTATTCACAGATATCTGTTCAATTCGACAAGTTCGTCATTAAATGAAATTTTTCACTTTTTTAACTTACTGAATACTCAAGGCAGCAGAAATACAGGGTGATTCACAAAACCCGTCTATTAAAATAGACAAAATTAATTTGTAATGATACTTGATTTGTAAACTTCGAGGTTAAACCTAGTTAACTATGATCGATTTAGAAAAACGATTCATCTATGTCGCACTTCCGGTTACATCGAAAGTCATGGCTACTTTTGTATTATAAATAGAAAAGTCTATTTTTACTGCCTTTTTAGGATCTACTAGGTATTTTAAAGCCAATTTTAAAACATCTACTTACCCATCGGTGATCGCTTCAGAAGTATTTTGGTTATTGTAAAAAAAAAAAAAAAAAAAAATGTGGATTAAATGCGTATTACAGCTATATAGTAAAAGGTAAAGAGTTTTATTTTTATGTTGACTGTGGAGGATGTGAGTCCTCTATTAGTTAAACAAGGAAAAATATGTAAGGAAAATTATACAGGTGTCCACAATCTAGGGTTGATTTGGGGTAACTTCTTAGTACTAAATTCCTTTTTTCAAATGGAACGCCTTGTATATTTTTACACCATATAAAGGGTGAGTTTTTTATCTTGAGACAACGGAATATCTCTAAAACACTGCATCAAATCAAAAAAAACAAGATGTTAATAAGATTTGTTATAATGTAGGGGGCTCACTGAATTGCCACCCAAAACTCGATCCCCCACTCACCCCCAGAGTGGGAGGGGAGACTTTGAAATCTTAACTGGAGAACCCCATTTGTATTGCAGATTCGGATTCTAAACATCAAGTATGTAGTTTTGTTTGGAAATTTTTTTCGTTTCGTAACAGATTGCGGCTGTAATCCGCAAAAAACATGGTTGTGAACGTCTAGAAAAAATACCAAAAAAGAGAAGCAAGCAAACATGATTTTGGGTTTTTTTATTTTAACATAAACGCATTGGAATGCTATTCAATGATACAAAACCGTACTTTATTCAGTACCAAAACATTTTAAAATATTTTTTTACATATCTTGATTGATTAATACTTAAAATACCATTATCTACATTGGTGTAGTTGTAGCAATCCTAAAAATGCTTTGATACACCTTTGTCTTTTATTTTAAATTTTGTCATGAATTTTTCTTTCATTTCGTCTAATTGATACTCATCTGGTCTACTTAAAATTTTGTAATCAACATATTATATTGAAAGAAATACTTTATCGGTTTTCACCTGAATTGTAATATACAACAAAAATCGATTTTGGTATACTACAGCTAGCATTGCCTCTCCTTTTTCTCCTTATTAATAACGTGCTTGGATAACATTAACTTTGGGCAACTTTAACACTACTAATCTGGTCCCAGAACCTGTTGAAATGTGTCTCGACCCTTAATCTGTATCTATACAACTTAAAAAGATGCGCAGTACCAATTTAACTGATTAAAATTACATAATTCAACAAAATCTTACGAAAAAATTGATTCCGATTTCCAGTTTATAATTTTACTTGTTTATCTGAAAAAAATAAAAGTCTAAATAAACACATCTAAAGTGGCAACTTTGTTTTGGATATTTTAAAATGTCTACAACATTATTTTGATGAATTTTAAAATACATAATATTCCGAGGTCAATAAAAGACAAATTACCCACTTATAAGTATATATTTGTATCAGATTTTAATGTCTACGTGACAAAACGCTGTGTGTATTTTTAGTTTATCTGTAATAACACTGATATGTATTATCATATCAATAAATAAGAATCTAATTAACTTTGTTTGAAATGTATCAAAGAATAAAAAAAATAATTCTTTAGGTGTGCCGAACTTACAATTGAAATTTCTGAAATTTGGCAAAGTTATGTTAAGTCAGGTGTAAGTAAGCGAGTTTAGACAAAATATTATTTTAATTTATTTTTTAAAGTATGGAATTTTGAAGAATTCTCTATCAAAGCTATAGTGTTCCTTATTTATCAAAACTTTTTTAGCTCATGATTTTCAGAAATCTAGTTTTGAATTAGTATTTAATTGAGGATAGGGGTGAAAACAATTTAAGTTTAAAGTATACAATAAAAAAAATATAGAAGAAAAAATAAAATTAACTGATACGGTATTAAAAACGAGATGCTGTAGTTATATTAATAACTAGACGGTTATATGCAAGAAAAACCGAAAATATGCCATACATAGCATGATTTTTGTGAGAAATATGATAACATGGGCATATATGCAAAAATTGCGACAATATGCCAATTTTTACATAAATAAATAAGAGAGAATTAAAACTTAATTTTTGCACAACATATTTAGAAACAATTTATAATTAATGTTTTTCAAAATGGTGTAAAAAAAGTTTGTATTTATGAATCTATGTTGAAATAGAAAACTTTTCAAAATCAGATGTAATTGGTCATTTTTTGAACTTATTGCAATACATTCTAAACTAAAATTAAAGTCGAAATGTTTCGTTCACTCTCAAAATTTTCTAAACTTTCTCTCAATTGTGAGAGAAAGAAGAAGATATCCCTACTGCTAACAAAAATGAAAGATCATAGAAAAAGTGTATATGATGAAAAAAAAAATATAGGGGTGTTCATTTAAAAATAACAAGTAAAGCCGTTTAAATATGAAAACAATTGATTGCTTCTAGAGAACAGCCCTGCATAATTTTAACAAATAACATTCAATTCATACGAAAGATCTAAGCTTTCCTAAGCAACTCAGCAAATTTTAGAGTTTTCATTGTCAATGGGCAATGGGAAAAAAATTTAAAATGAACACGGTGCATTTTAAAATTTTATGTAAAAAGTTAAATAACTTACGCAACGCTTGCATTCGAAGTTTGAAACGAAATAATGTATTTGTAGCATTCATTACAACAAATAAACATGCTTAAAAAAAATAAGTATGGTTTCAGTTGAAAAAATTGAGTTAAATACAGTCCTGGAAAACACAAAAAATAAAAAAACAATCATGTTCGCTGGTTTCTCTTTTTAGTGTATTTTTTCTAGATTTTTGATGGCGTAAAATCCGGATCTGCAATACAAAATGGGGGTACCAATTTAAGATTTCAAAGTTGTCCCCCCTCCCACTTTGGGGGGTGAGGTGGGGGATCTAGTTTGGCACCATACAGTGAGCCCCCTACATTATAGCAAATCTTATTAAGTGACTTTAAAAACGTGTGTAACACTTAAGCAGATATTAGCATACATACATCTTCACGTTAATAATGAGATTTCCATCTTAAACTCTCATTCATTTATTCTTCCACAAATCTTATTAAGATCTTTTTTGATTTGATACAATGTTTTAGGGATAGGGATATTCGGTTATCTCAAGATAAAAAACTCACCCTGTATATTGTAATGTCATGTGGTGAAAAATAAACACTATTACTATATAGTAATGCAGGTCGTACATAGAGCATTAATTCTTTGGACAAGTACTTTATATATTTAAGAAAGATTGATAATGCAGAAAAAAATCAGCGTGGTGCACGAAACATTAACGTTCGGACGAATTGGATTAAGAGTGGTAAGAGAGAAGAGGGGAGAAACGATAGGCAAAGATACAATAATTACCACCAAAATTAATACAGGGCCAATGGTGAGAACAGAGGCAGAGGTAATTATTGCAAAAATGTGGAAATGGTAGCCAAAAAGGCAAAGGACAAGGTTTCCTCCCTAGGGAGGAAAAGTACAAAAGAAAAAGTGACATTGACATGATAAAACTGTACATCTTATAATATGTGACATTATTGATAGATGACATTAGTACATTCGAACCAGTGTGAGCCCATTTATGAGGTAATTGCTAAATTATTAGGTATTAAATTTCAATTAAACTATTATTAAACACTTTTAAAACGACGCTAACTTGGCAGTTCTCAAAAAATATTTGACAGATTAAGCCTACTATCTAACATGTCACTCTCAGGTATGTCTTTATTATTTTTAGACATTTAGTTAAAACTGGACTGGTTGGGAAAAAATAGTATTCAAACCACGTGAGGAAAGTGCTATTGCAGGCCTTGGGCAATTACAAACCCGGCCTTCGGCTCGGTTTGCAATATTTGCCCGCGGCCTGCAATAGCGCACTTTCCTCCCTTAGTTTGAAATATGCTATTTTTTCCTTAAAAATGCTAATATTATAAGCAAAAAAAAAAAAACCTGTATATCCGTAATAATTTGAAACTTTTCTTTGGAATAAAAAAATAAAAGGACCCTATTTTAGGTTTCTCCTCTTTTTAACTCTCAAATAAATCCTGTTAAATAGGCAGATAGAATACTGTAACATAGGTATACATACACAGGGTGTTTCACCAGCAGGGAATTAAATACAATACCCCTATTATTATTGCATTTTTAGAAGCGCCATTGAATTTTTAAAAAATAAGATATAACATACTTTAGCGCTGAACTCATTAATTTCCAAGACATCTTTGATTTTCTAAAATTTTTGTCGCTTGCACTGTTTGAGAAAAGCGATTGTAATTTAATTAACACTAAGAATAAGTGAACCAAATTTTGAAATATCTTAGTACGGCCCTACTTACACCAGCACGTGCGTTTATAGTTGTATTACTAGATACTAAGTGCAAACTTAGTCAACTTCAAATGGGTGTATCTTTATTTTTTTTTTTTTTGAGTAGAACACCTGTATATGTTTACATCATTGAATTCCTATTAACAAGTGCTTTGATTTTTGTTAGGCATACCCTATGTCTGTCTCTTCTACTTTTCGAGTTATTACAGTTTTGATTAATTTTTTATTGTGACAGTCAATATTTGTAAACTTAGTAGACGATGACTCTATAATGACAGTATAATGACAACCGTTTTTTTAGACGCTTAATCGTGTTCAGTGCAAGCAATTAAATTATTCGTATAAAATGAAGTTTTTGAAAGAAGAATTAATTAATATGGTGTATGTGCTAGGAGAATGTGATAGAAACTGTTTTCTGGCTTCAAGGATGTACAGGCAAAAATAGCCAAACGCGGACAGGAAACCCATTTTGCTCCATTTTAAAAGACTGAAAGAGAGATTTGAAGGAAATGGAAATTGGATGTGGATTATAAAAAGATGGAAAGATCAAAAGCTGCAACCACTGAAGAAAATCAATTTTTAGTAGTAGGCAGTGTTGTTGAATCCCCAAATATTTCTATGCGGGCGATCGTAGGCACAACAGGGATTTCATTGACGTCAGTATGGTGCATTTTAAATAAATAGTATATTTCAAATCAAGGGAGGAAAGTGCTCTATTGCAGGCCGCGGGCAAATATAACAAACCGAGCCGAAGGCGAAGTTTGTAATTACCGTTTTCTGGCAGAGAGTTGTTAATTGTTAAAACACCACTTTCTACTATTTCACTAAATTTATTAATAACAGCAATCTCTCCAGAGACCACAAGCTCAATGCCAATACCTCATCTTCAATCCTGTCACGAGTGCGATGCTCGCAAAACGCTGACGAGGTTCCGATAATCCGATTGTCATCTCTGAACACTTCTTTATCTGTTTCTTAAACCTAACTTATTTATACGTAATGGAACTTTGCGTGACAATATTACTGCCTAATTTCCCACTTGCACATGTTAGATCGAGATTTTATTGCTTTTCGATTCACTACTTTATTTTTAGACAGTACATTTCATCAACACTATTATAATAAATTAGTAAACTAATGTATTAATAGTGTATTGAAACACACATTATAAAGCGCGAATTTAAGTTTTAAATGAATGAGTGCCTTGATATCTGACCGAAACGCATTTTTTTATGCTATTGTTTTCAGAGAAAAGAACAGTTTAGGTCCGATTGTACCAATACGTTAAGCGTGGTTTAATTTTAAGCGGCACTTTGAGAATGAAGAAAACTTTATTTTTCGGTACAGTGAGTGTCAAATTCTAAGCGTCATTTAAAATTAAACCGAACTTAATGCGTTGGTAAAACAGGCAATTAAAATACTTTACTACTCTTAAATACTTACCTAACCATGAAAATAATTTTATTTTAGCAATTAGCTGATTAAGGTTCGATCTTTGAATATTTAATTGTTGAGAAAGAAAAACGGTTATTTTGAGCAATATTAATAATTATCAATAATATTTTTTTTTTATAAATTTGTATAAAATAAATAAAAACAATATTACCAAAAACAGTCGTGTTTTTCCCATCAACTATCTTAGCAGTGTTTGGACTACCGCAGCCGAGCAGTAACCGTGTAGCATCGCGTTTCAATTGAAACTACTATATATTTGTATCTATCTACAGTAACGTTTTCGACAGAAGTAGCGAAGTAACTAAAGTATCGAAAGTATGGAAATTATCGAAAGTATCGAATTCATAGCAACGAATACAAACAACGAAAGTAACGACTAGATACAAGTAATGAAAAGTAACAAAATCTTACATCACTACTCGTCACCATAGTAACTACAATCACTTTACCCAGATAATGCCACCATCTGACCATAACTTCTCCTTCTTCTGACAAATGCGAAAGTACGCGTGCGCGTTTAACTTTGTACAATTAAAAACGTTTCTGAAACATGGCAAAATGACAATCTCAAATTGTGCGTATTATGCACATACTTTTGCGATGTTACATTATTTATGAGTTGCGGGAAAAAGTGAAAGGTTTCATACACATTTCATGTTTACTGGGTACTTATGAAAAGGTAAATTTTGTTGATTTAATGAACTTCTTTTCTGTGTAGAATACACAAACTATTCATTTAAAAAAATACTAAACTCACACAATCATGTTAAATGACATACATACTGCTGTGAACTGATTGTACAAACATATATGTTTAAAGAAATAAAAAAATGACAAAATTAATTTAGCTAGCTCAGCAAATAAAAATTCAAAAGGGCGCAAGAGATTCTTAGATCTCAGAGTAACTTTCATGAAAAGTAATAGTGGGCGTTTGTAAAATTTGACCTTCTTTAAAATCCCCAAAAATGAAATGGTTAATTCAAAAATAAAAGAACTGTAATTTAAGATGATATTTATATATATATTCATAAAATTTCCATATAATAAAAAAAAAAAAAAACATTTAATTACAATCAACAGGGGAAAAAGCCTTAAGACTGAATGTCTTGGATTAAAATAACCCCTTCGTGAATTTACAATTAAAAAGGACAATGCAAATCCTTTAGCAAACAAAAGGTAGATTCGTTCTAGGAGGAATTTCTTATACCACAAAATCCACGTGGTTTCAAAAATTCAAAGCAAACTAAAATTTAATTAAATTAACGTAGAGAAACAAACAAAATCAAAATGAAATTTAAATACAGCTCTAAGCTTTCTTCACCTACCCCGAGGTGATTAAAATACCAAAATTAAAACTAACAAAAAAAACGGAAAATTGAAACTCTTAACGCGGTTACTTCTAGAACAAATTATTAACGGGCCTTATACATAAACTGTGCACAATATTATAACACCAATTAATAAACTGAGTTGTCTGAATGATGATCAAAATTAACAAAATAACGAACAAATCCTTACAAAATGAAAGATTGCAAAATGGATGCAAAGAGCTCAAAATAAACATATACTTACAATTCGCGACAATGATTCAGACACTGCCCTAAAAGAGGCCCTACAACGCGTATATACAAAATAACAAATGGCGCGCTGCGACAGCCGCAAAAGATCACGAATAAGCCTTATAAGAAGGACCTAACACATGAACAAAAAGCTAAACATATAAGGAAAGAAATAAACTAACTAACTGAACAATAAAATACATCAAACAAAACTACTAAATTCTTAACAAAAATACACAAATATTAAATTTAAGTGAGAATTTGCGCCGGCAAAGTCAAAGCTTGATCTTCGAAAATTAACACCATTGAGTTCAAACAATAGGGGAGCCATGCATAAGCAATACATACATACATTATTTATAAGTTGCGGGAAAAAATGAAAGGTTTCATACACATTTCATGTTTACTGGGTACTTATGAAAAGGTAAATTTGTTGATTTAATAAACTTCTTTTCTGCGTAGAATACACACTATTCATTAAAAAAATGTTAAACTCACACAATTATGTTAAATCATGTAATCGCAGCTTATTTTTTAAACAATCAATTTTGTGTCAATAGGTGCCGAACATGTCAACGGAGAGACAATCCCTCCTCAAAAGAAACCACGTCCCAAACAGACTGCCCAACCTAATGTAGGAGGTAAATATGAAACCTCAGTTGCTACGTTAGTTGCTGCTATTCTGTCGAACAACAAACAAATAGAAAATTACCAGGTGTGGACTAATTTACTAGAAGCGCATCCTTTCGACGATGTGGTGGCGAAAGTGTTTTTCAAAGGAGAAGATACTCCATACGCATATGCTATACAGGTTAAGCATATCCGTACAGGTGAAACCTTTAAGGTGAAAAAGGTGACAAAATATCTAAAGGGTTATAGCAGAATATTCAATAATGGTGGATTTAAAACCATAGGAGATATTCCTGTCGACAATATTCATTTCTGCTACTTCTGCGTCAAAGACGTGAGGACTGTACCTGATTACACATTGCGTGAGCATAAGCCGGCCAATGAATGGTGGGAATCGATACTTCATTTTGAAAATTGTCATACATTGTTCTATAACAAATCAATAACCGACGCGGATAAAAAGAGAAAAGATTTCCTGGACAAATTCTACCTGTATTTCTACCAGCCGAACATTAATCTAATCAAAGAAAAGATAGAGACCATCTGCAAAATAAGCAGTGCAACCGATATCTTACAGTACTGTTGATGTGTTTCTTGAGAAAGTTGTTTTGTGGCAAAGCGGATTATCCAAAGAAATATTTCAAACGGAATTATTAAAAATCCGCCTCGCAGATTATATCCTGCCTCCTACAGCAACTATTCAGCTCAACGATTCACAAATTGTACTGTGGAACAAGCTCGTATTGGAGTATGATGTCACAATCGTAAAACGTGAAACTAACATAGAAAAGAGCTTATTTGGATGCTTGGCGCAGGCGCTGAATTATTTTCTCAATAATCTTATTGGCTGGGAAAAGTATAAGACGAGTACTTTGGATTCTACCGTCAAGAGCGCTTTTAGAAATTTTTTCAATTGTGAACAAATCAGGAATAATAAGACACTGGGTTGACCCACCCACCACACTCAAATCATTAATTATAGAGTTCTGGAAATGTGGAAAAGTGCCCTTAATCCTCAGAAGTGATGACGATCTTCCTGTGTTAAAGGACTACGCCCATTTAAATAAAAAATACATTATAATAACAGACAATCTAGTCAATAAACGTAGAGAATGTAAAACGTATCAACTAGAAGCATTTACGCGTATAAGCGATATTGAAAGTCTTGAAGTGAGAAATGAACTTCTACAGACCATTCGAGTATCTCTTCTAGGAAGCCAGCCAGTCACACTTTACAGTATCGTAAATCATCATACGGAACTGATTATGACATTGTCGTGTTCTCACATACTACACTTGATGAAAACTAGAAAATCGTATTTGAGTAAAGAATATGTAGATGGCGATTATGACCATAATATCGCATTCTTGATAGAAGATCCGACTTCTACTGAAAGATGTAATATTGGTGTTGTTAATAGGAAGACAGGTAACATTGCGATATGGTGTAAACCAGAGAGATTATTACCAGGTATCGTTAGCCAAATAGAAGAGAATTCTAAATTTAGATGTGTTTATCGCTGCATTACTTCATCGGAATCGGAAAATTTGACTTTGGTTGAAGGAAACGAAATGTTATTAAGAGATTTTTTTGTCGATCAAGACGGAGAAGATGTATACTGTCTTGAGGATAACATTGTACCGATCCTTGGGCGTCGTTTTCCAAGCATCCATCAAAATTATATTTCGAGGTTTCTTACGCTGCGCTGTAGTGTCTAAATCGCTTTTCAATTCACAAAAAGAGGTATTTGCTTCTTCTTGGTGATTTAAAGCACCTAGATGAAAATATAAAGTAAATACGATAAAAGTGCCTTGGGATAAAATAGATGAAATAACGCAGTTATCAAATGAAAACGTTTTTATCAACATTGAAGGCGAAGACGTTGATAAATACTGGAGGAAAGCATTAACATTCAAACGTCCATTACTCTATATTAGAGTCGAGGAGACTGGTATGCAATTATGCAGATACAATGAGTGGAAAGGTTTGAGTGACAAATTTCGTTTAGTGGGCGAGAAATTTCAGAAGAAAGTTTTTGATGGAAATCTCCGACGGGTTACTATAGTAACAGGCGAACCCGGCATAGGAAGAGTCGTCTCTACTACGATCACTATTTAGAAATTCCGGTGAGGAGAAATATATTCTGTTTTATAATTTGACCGACTATAAATTGGAAAGAAAGAAGTCGTTGGCGACCCTATCCTCATTAGATTTTATACTTAATGAATTCAAAAACACACGATATGGCGAGTTCCTCTCTGACTTATTCAAACGACAAGAAAATTTATTGGTCATTTTGGATTCGTTCGATGAAGTATTGGCATGCAGGAAGGAAGAAATATTAAATTTTATTCGAAATTTGGTCACGAGCAATATTCAAATTATTATTGCCTCGAGATTAAGAGCAAAGTGCGCTGTGATGGATAATTTCGAGACCAACATCTTCAAGGTAGACACATTAAGGGTCGGTGATCGCGAAAAGTACATTAAGAATTGTAACATTAGAGAAGATGTATTAACGGCCGCGCCGCTTGAATTTTTAGAAAATCCCCTGTACTTAAACTTCTTGAAGGTAATTTCTGAAAACAGTGGTCACGTGGCACAAATCAGTAAACTAGATTTATTCGGAAATATAATAAGAATAAGACTGGATCAATATTACGAAAAATGTTCATTTACTATTGAGGATGTATCCGATAAAGAAGACCTGTTGGAGCATGTTTTAGAACTACATCGGAAATTAGCATTGGTGAGGATACTTGGTGTGGATATCGTGGAAGAATTGCTCAAATGGAAATATGAGAAAGGATATGCCAATCACTTGAAATTGGGAATAATTATATCTATTGACAAAGACTCCTACCCTACGTTTGAACATGAAACGTTCGCTGAGTATCTGACAGCTGATTGGATACTGAGAAATAAAACGAATGACTGCGGTAAGAATATTTACCTGGAAATGTTAAAACAGGAAAAGCTGTACATCCTAGACATTGTTTGCGAACATTTAGATTTGCATAAAGCTATCTTGGAAAAGAACGAAAGTCAACTAGGAAAGTGTGTCAAAGATTGTTCACATTTGGAAAAAACTGATGACCTAGGCAGAATGAGTATTCATATAGCCGCCGCACACCACAAAGATGCTTGTTGGGATTGGTCTCCGATAGATCAAATTATTCGCAATATGGATGAATACAAAATCAATTTCACTCATTCTGATCTTCTCATGGATTGGGATTGGGTACAACATTTAAATCAGGGAAATGATATAAATTTGATGTTGTGTAATAGATTTTCAATGCCAGCAAAAGCAGCCTACTTAAATTGCGTAGTACAAAAATTGCAAATGGGCGTCAAATTACATATCGATCTGGAAGCTTACGCAATAACACCAATATACATGAAAGCTATGGAAGAAGGTGGAATAGATATGATTCGCGATTTATTTTTCATTGAAGACGCCCTATCTAATGGGCACATCCGTAGCTTCTAAACATCGAGAGTGTCAAGCATTAGAAGCAAATATGTTCAAATTAAGAAAGATCAGACAAATGACACCTTTACATGTCGCATGTATATACGGTAATATGGAGGTAGTAAAAGAATTGATAAAATTGAAGCACGAGGTAAATGCTACTGACAGCTTTGGTTGTATACCATTACATTACAGTGTTATAAATCCGTCTGATGTGCGTATGGAAATGACGAAAATATTACTAGAAAACGGTTCGAAAATAGATACGAAAAATCGTAGCGGGAAAACTGCCTTTGGTGTTGCTATTCACTCTGAAAATTTAGACATTATGGAATTATTTTTACAAAAAGGACCGCCTATCTTCAACAGTAACAGAAAAGATTTTTGGAAACTTCTGTACCTTGCCATTGATAGGGAGGATGACAATATGGTGAATTTATTATATAAATGTAAAGAAGAAGCAAAAATAACATCTAGGGCACTTACGGATACTTCTAGTACAAGCAATTCAGAGGGCGGACGATTATTTTTAGAAGACGGTGCCAACAATGGCAGTAAGGGCGGATGAGACGAACTAAATAGTGGTAAAATTCCATTCAAGTGGTATGAAAAATAACGCCAACTTTGGGACTTTTTTTCCGAAAATATAAAAACTAGAAGGGACATTTGGATCGAGTCAGTATTTTATACATACAATAATATTCGTAATAGTGGTTAGAATAATATTGAATTGTAAAGTTGCAAAGCTGAAATAAAGAAAATATCTGTATTATACCTACTTAAACTAAATAAATAAACAGGTCATCTTGGCGTTGTTCTGTGTTCCTCTTCAACTTTAGGGTTGTGGGGGAATTGAGAACAAACCAGACGGGTTGAGCGGAGGTGGAGGTTTAAAAAAATAATAATAGTTTATTTATTCAATCGCAACAAGTTACTGAAATCTGTTCAAAATAAAACGTATAAATGAAGATACCTACAAGAGTAAAAATCATTGCAGGTAACACTAAAAGTAGGTAATTAACTAATTAAGAAAATAGGAGGTTGAAACATGGTTCACTTTTTCACAAATTCTTTTTAATTAAAACGACCGGTTTCGTCCAAATGAGAACATCCTTAGTCAACCTACTGAAACAATCCAATCATGTGAGAATTGTACAGAATGTCCCATCGAAAACTAGGTCTTTGATTGCACCTCTATTTTTGATTTTAGAAAAATGTTTTTTTTATGCAAAAGTTCTACAGAATTTAATGCTGCATAACCTAAAAATATTTTTCACTATACAGGCGGTTCTAAAAGTAAGAAAACGCATACTTACTCCGTTATTTTAAATGGAATACCCTATTATACCCCATATGATTATTGTATGCATTTATAGATCTCCATTAAGTTGATTTGAGGATTTCTGCGCTGCCTTTGAGATCTTACTGAACAAAATAACCAGAAAATATCACACAACTTTAATTGCTGGTGATTTTAACGTAAATTTGCTACAGGACAATAAAAGTGACCGCATCAGCGAAATCAGCGTCGTTTGGAGCAGAAATTTTAATCTCGAACCAACTCGGGTTTCAAACACTACACAATACACATACATGCCTCGACAATATCTTTCTGCTTGAAGGAGGACATTACCACAAACTTGGTGTAACTAATACTGCGGTCAATTCGACTAGATTTTCAGATCATAAAAATCAAATGGTATCGTTCTCTTTAAGGAATGTGAAAAATGTGCTACAATTTAAATTGCTATGTTCATTTAGTAAAGGTAATATAAATGAGTTCTTACATAATATATCTGAAGAAGATTGGGTGGGAAGTGTACAGGAACAATAGAGACACTAACGAAAAATTTAACATTTTTCTGACTGTGTTTCTGAGATATTTTAATGCTCATTTTCCAGTAAAGAAAGTTCCAGTCAAACCTGTTGACTGTTGGAGGCCGCCTAAGGATATTTTAGATCTTAGGAACACAGTCAGTTCATTACAGTTAATAAGCGCTCGCAATCCAGATTATAAACCCAGGTAGCACCAAATATTAATAAAATATTTTTTTTCTAATATATATTTTATATAGGAAGTGACAGATTTTTTTTTATTTCGTAAATATTGCCCACTAATATTTCTCGCATATTATCAAATACATATGTAGTATATATTTATTTCTTATATACGTATAATATTTTTTCAAATATATATTTCATATAGGAAGTGACAGATTTTTTTTTATTTCGTAAATATTGTAATTAATATATAGAGCATATTCAGAAATACTGGTTTTCTTATGTCTAATATTGCTAATTCATATACATGTGGATGGTCTCGTGAAAGTATCTGCTATATGATTTTTCATTTGCAACAATAATTATAAAGCATTGATATAAATATCAGAACTCAAATCTTGGAATAAGAAACAATTTGGGATCGAGTGAGATTTCAATTCGGATATTGATGCTAATAAACACCTAATTATTGCTGTAAAACTTAGAAAAATTACATAGGAGATTTCGTCACAACACCATTCATATGTACAGTAGAACCTCCAGTATCCGGACTAATTGAAGATTAACATGGCCTGGATAACGAAAAATCCGGATAATCGAGAAGAGGCAAAATATTACATATGAACTTTTTTTGTCAATATAATTCCAGCAATGAGAGGTTCTACTGCAAAATCAAAAATAGGATTAGCAATATTTAAGCAACACAAGATAACCAGTAATTCTCAACATACTCTACATATTAACAACATACATATACAAAAAAAGGGTTAATGCTGGATGGCATACTTCTACAAGATAAAAAAGCGTGTTAAATTTTTTTATTTCAAAGATTAAATAATTTAAATGCTCATTACGTAGATATACAAGATTTTGATTGCGCTAGGTACACTGATATTGTCGTTTTAATGATTCATCTGGTACCCTCGTATGTCGATCTCATCCTTGTGGCAGCTCAAATAAATTTTATATAACAATTGGACATTGTTTATCAGCAAATATTCCATACCAACAACCGCCTCACCACATCTGCAACATGTCAACTTTTGTATAAAAACATCTTACTACTCATATACTGTACAAGAACTGGGGTGCTGGTAGAACTTAGACCGCTGACAGCTAAAATCGAAATATTCACGTAATATATATATTTTTGGCAGTATTTTAAACCTTGATGGAAGTTTGTCTGCAACTATTGTATTAAAGAAACAAAATTCACATAAAACAATACAAAACATGTGTATAATTGAAGGTTAGATAAGAGTAATAAAACTCGTTCTTTCGTTCATTTAATATTTATTATATGATTACTAGTTTCGGCTTTTTAAAAAGCCATCTTCAGATCAACGTCAAAAAAGGTAAAATTGTCCATTATCAAATTAAAAATTAAAAAACACACACTCAGACACGGTTTTCATATGTTGAATCATTTGTATCGTTGTCATTCTGTGTGAAAAGTTTTTCTTATATTTAAATTTTATATTTAATTTATATTTATAATTGTTAGTGTTCGTTTAATTTATTTTCAAGTTTGGTGTTTTTTAATTTGATAATGGACAATTTTACCTTTTTTTTATGTTGATCTGAAGATGGCTTTTTAAAAAGCCGAAACTACTAATCATATAATAAATATTAAATGAACGAAAGAACGAGTTTTATTACTCTTATCTAACCTTCACATATAACGTTCATTGGATACTTAGAATATAATGTGTATAATTATTGTGCTACTTTTAAAAGGCTTTGCTTACCCGTATCATCGCTGTCATAACAGCATTCATCTCATTCTGTTGTTTCATGCGATATTCCGATGTTACCATCACTGTTAACTCCTAAAGCCCAGGAGGATGTTCCTCAAACAATTCAAGAACAGCGCAAGATAGGTAAGCACTACACTGAGAAAAATGGGCTAAGTAAAGTGTTTACTTGATATAAAATTTTTTACAATAGATAAAGTTTTACTTAGAACTATTCTCGTTAATTAATACCTGCAACTAAACCCAGTTTCCTGAATGCAAGTTGTTACTGTAAATAGTGCTTTTATTAACGGCTATTACATAGCGTACCTCACAAATTTGTGGTAAGTAACGTACTACTTATGACTGCTGGTACTGTATCTATATCTAACTACAGCACATGCTTAGTAGAAGTAACAACAATGCTGATCGCTATTAAACTCATGTATTTTCTTAAATAAGTAACAACTTGCCACAACTATGTTTATTTGAGTTTTTCTGTCACCACGTGATGGTTTTGCTATTCCTGATTGGCTAATGCGGCGGAGTAATAAAATAGTCCCCGAGATTGCTACGCGCGCAAGGGCTTAAAAAAAAATTAACAAAGCAATAATAAAAGATAAGGTAAATGGGCCCCCTTGAAACGTTATTTGGTTATTGAAATTATTGAAATTTAAACGAAGGACAAAGAGAAATATGGCTTTGAAGTTACAACTAATAACAACCAAAGAAATAATATACCTAGGCGGTAAACTTGCGGTTTCTGTTGGTTCTTTGCACTGGGCGTTGTCTCGACGAGTTGATCCTCTGCAGTGTTGGGCAAGCTAGGGGAAGTGAATAAATTTCTACAGCGATTATACATACTCGTGTTTTGTCGGTTCTCAATAAATCACTAGTTAACACAGCTTCCCACTCAAGGCGCGAATAAACACGAGTGTATCTATTAGTCGCTATAGAAATTTATTCACTTCTCCTATCTTGCCCAACACTGATCCTCTGTCGGCGTACGTAGCGGTTATGTCCGGTGATCGCCTCGAAAACGGCTTCTTCCTCGCGGTATCCCTAACTGCAGATGGCACTTGGACTGTCGGATCACTAGCGACGGCATCCACACTTTAACTTCACCAGCGGGCGCAGATATCATCACAATGATGGGGAATTCAAATATCCCACCACGTGGTTTAAAACTTCAGCAATCTTGGTGCTTCTTCTTTCGCTGGGATTCTTTATACGCATGGGGCCTTGAGTTAAGCCACCCGGTATTTTTAAATATATTTGCGTTCCAACTGGCCTACAATGGCCGCCCCATGCTTGACACTAGCCTACTTGCTTCTGTTCGCCTGCGCGAGTAGCCGTCTCGGGGACTATTTCATTACACCGTCGCATTATCCAATCAGGAATAGTAAAACAATCACGGGGTGGCAGCAAAACTTAAATAATCATAGTTGTGGCAAGTTGTTACCTATTTAAGAAAATACATGAGTTTAATAGCGATCAGCATTGTTGTTACTTCTACTAACCATGTGCTGTAGTTAGATACAGTACCAGTAGTCATAAGTAATATGTTACTTACCACAAATTCGTCAGGTACGCTGTGTAATAGCCGTTAATAAAAGCACTATTTACAGTAACAACTTGCATTCAGGAAACTGGGTTTAGTTGCAGGTATTAATTAACGAGAATAGTTCCAAGTAAAACTTTATCTATTGTAAATAATTTTTTATCAAGTAAACACTTTACTTAGCCCATTTTTCTCAGTGTAGCAAGAAAACATGTTTTTGAGATTTTTTTTATTAATGTTGTCTTACTATTTCGTTTGTAAATGTAAATTAAAACAAACCCGATGTTATATGTATACTTGTATATGTATTTTACGCGCACAAGCGCGCCATCTACATCCACATACATATGCTACACACACACCACCCGCCACATACAAGACCACGCATTGCATTTTTGAAATAAATATAGTTTCAAATAATAACCGTGTTTTGTTAGTTGAAAGCACAAAACAATAACAATACGTTTACATAAATAGGATGAAATCGAATATCTTTTATGAAGAAAATAAAATATTAAATTAAATTTAAAATAAAATAAATCCTAGGCGTCCCATTACAAGGTGTTCTTGTGATAATTAGGGACAAGTTTTCGCTGGTATAAACTGATGATCAGCTGATTACACCTTATGCCATCACTAAATTACCCTATATACTAAATTTCGCATTTCAACCCTACTTTTGCAAAACTAGATACATTGCATACAGTGTGTTCACGGGAACATTCTACAATAGCTAACTTTTTTATTTTTAGAGATACAGAGTCGGTTAAATGGAGAAAGTTCGTGTACTTCTCCATCTGCATTTCGTGCTATGGCATAAAAAACAAAAGAGCGCTTGGTTGTGCTAAGATACGACTCTAGCATGTATTTTTTTAAATGAGACACCCGATATATTTTTGCATTTTTGAATTTCTCTAATCATTGGCTATAAAAGTCGTTTCATATTTTGTTACATCCAATGATTAGAGAAATTCAAAAATGCAAAAATATATCGGGTGTCTCATTTAAAAAAATACATGCTAGAGTCGTATCTTAGCAACCAAGCGCTCGTTTGTTTCTTATGCCATAGCACGAAATGCAGATGGAGAAGTACACGAACTTTCTCCATTTAACCGACTCTGTATCTGAAAAAACAAAAAAGGTGGCCATTGTAGAATATTCCCGTGAACACACTGTATATCTATGTAATATCTATGCATAGGATATGAATGACCTTTCCGCTACCCACTTCCCGATACATATATGGCCTTTAAAAAAATAATCAAGCTAATAATTGTGTGGATTGTGCAATTATTGTTTGTTTTAATTGATTCAATTTTATGTTAATAGGTGCCGGACATGTCAAACGCAAACAACCCCTCTCGAAAGAATCTAGGTCCCATTCCGACTGTGCAATCCGATGTGGGACGTAAATATGAAATCTCGGTTACTACGCTGGTTGCTGCTATTCTATCCAACAACACACATGTAGAAAGTTACCAGGTGTTTAATAATTTACAAGAAGCATATCCTTTCGACGATGTGGTGGTTAAGGTATTCTTCAGAGGAGAAAATGTTCCGCACGCATATGCTATGCAAGTGAAATACATTGGTAAAGGTGAAAACATTGATGTGGAAAAATATTTCAAGGGCTATAGTAAAATATTCTATAATGGCGGATTTAAAACCATAGGAGATATTGCTGTCAACAATATTCACTTCTGTTACTTCTGCGTCAGAGACGTGAGAACTATGACTGATTACAGCCTGTATCAGCACCATCCGACTAGTGAATCGTGGAGATCGATACTTTCTCTCAAAAATTGTCATAAATTGTTTTATTACAGACACGAAACGCATAAAGAGCTAAATATGATTTTTTGGACGAGTTCTATCTGTATCTCAACCAGCCCGATATAAATCAAATCAAAAAGGAGATAATGTTACTCTGTAATATAAACGATGCAAACAATATCTTGAAGTATGTAGATATGTTTTTCGAGAACAGAATACTGTGGCAAAGAGGATTATCGAAAGAGATATTCGAGACAGAATTACTAAAACTTCGCCTCGACGATTATATCTTATCTCCTACAGCAATTATTCAACTCAACGATTCACAAGCTGCACTCTGGAACAAGCTGATCTTGCAACATAATGTCACGATCGTAAAAGCTGAACCTAATATAGAAAAGAGCTTATTTGGATGTATGGCGCTAGAGCTGAATCATCTCCTCGGTGCTGTTATTGACTGGAAGAACTACAATACAAATACGTCAGATACCGCGGCGATCAGCGCGATATTCAGGAAGTTAGCGAACGAGAAGACAAGGTATACGGGTTGGATCGATCCACCAACCACACTGAAATCATTAATTGTGGTATTGTGGATATGGGGTGATTTACCTCTTATCTTGAAAAGTGATGATGATCTTCCTGCGTTAAAAGATTTTGCTCGCCTAAATAAGAGTTGTATTATAATAACGGATAATTTAGTGGGTAAACGCCAAGAATGTGAGAGCTACAATTTAAAAAACATTGACTTATATAAGTGACATTAAATGTCTTGAAAAGAGGGATGAACTCCTGAAGACCATCCCGGTATCTATTCAGGGAAGGAAACCGACATCCCTTTACAGTGTCGTAAACAACCATGAGGAATTGACTAAGACATTATCATGCTCCGACATACTTCACTTGATGAAAGCTAGAAAAGCGTATTTGAGGAAAGATTATGTAGATGACGATCATGACGACAATATCATATTTTTAATAGAGGATTCGAATTCTTCCGCAGAATACAACATTGATGGTATTAGCAAGAGAGTAGGCAACATTGCAATATGGTGTGGACGAGAAAAAATCGCCGAGTATGGTAAACAGATAAAGAGGAATCCTAAACTAAGATGTTATGATATTTATCACTGCGTTGTCTCATCGGCAAATGAAAATTTCACATTGGTCGAAGGAAATAAATTATTACTAAGAGATTTCTTTGTAGACCAAGACGGAGAAAGTGTGTATAATCTTGAAGATGACATTGTACCCATTCTTGGACATACTTTACAGAGCATTCAAAAAAAATATATTGCTAGATTTTTACGAAGTGCCGTAGTGTCCAAATCACTTTTTGATTCGCAAACAAAAGGTATTTGCTTCTTCTCCGGCAACTTAAATTACTTAGATTTAGTAGATATGAAAGTAAACATGATGAACATGCCCTGTGAAAAACTTGAAGAAATAAAGCAGTTATCAAACGAAAACGTTTTTATCAACATCGAAGACGAAGATATAAATAAATATTGGAAAAAGGCATCAGCTTTCAAACGTCCGTTACTTTATATTAGGGTTGAGGAGATTGGTATGCAACTGTGCAGATCCAATGATTGGAAAGGTTTAAGCGATCACATTTCGTTTAGTGGGCGAGAAATTCCAGAAGAAAGCTTTTTGAAGGAGATCTCGGACGGAATTACTATAGTGACAGGTGAACCGGCATAGGCAAATCGTCTCTACTCCGATCATTATTCGAAAATCACGGCAATGAAAAGTATATTCTGTTTTATAATCTGCTCAGTATAAGCCGGACAGAAAGAAGTCATTGGCGCGCTATCTTCATTAGATTTTATACTTAATAAATTCAAAACCACTCGATATGGTGAGTTTCTGTCTGACTTATTCAAACAGAGAGAAAAGTTACTGGTTATTCTGGATTCATTCGATGAAGTATTGGCAAGTTGGAAAGGAGAAGTATTAAATTTTATACGAAATTTGGCCACAAATAATATCCAAATTATTATTGCTTCGAGGTTAATAGCAAATTCCACTTTGATGGATAACTTCGAGAGTAATATCTTCGAGGTAGACATATTAAGGGCTGATGATATCAGGGAATACGTTAGGAACAGCTATATTCCAGAAGACGTACTAACAGCCACCCCCCATGAATTCTTAGAGAATCCTCTATACTTAAACTTTTTGAAGATAATTTCTGAAAATATTGGTCACCTGGCATCCATCGGTAAACTAGACTTATACGGAAAACATAATACGAGTAAGGCTGAATCAATATTTCGAGAACTATTTACCTATTGGGCACATATCCGACAATGAAGACCCGTTGGAGCATGTTTTAGAACTACATCGGAAATTAGCACTGGTGAGGATACTTGGTGTGGATATCGTGGAAGAATTGCTTAAGTGGAAATATGAAACAGGATATGCCAATCAATTGAAATTGGGGATAATTATATCTATTGACGAAGACTCCTACCCTACGTTTGAACATGAAACGTTCGCTGAGTATCTGACAGCTGATTGGATACTGAGAAATAAAACGAATGACTGCGGTAAGAATATTTACGTGGAAATGTTAAAACAGAAAAAATTGTATGTCTTGGACATAATTTGCGAACATTTAGCGTTACATAAAGCCATCTTAGAAAAAGACGAAGGACAAATAGCCACGTATGCTAAAGATAGGTCACATTTAGAAAGAACTGATGGCTTAGATAGAATGGGTATTCATATGGCCGCTGCACACCACAAAGGTGCTTCTTGGGATTGGTCTCCGATAGATCCAATTATTCGTAATATGCGTGAGTTTAACATTAATTTCACTCGTTCTGATCTTCTCATGGGTTGGGACTGGGTACAACATTTAAATCAAGGGAATAATGTAGATTTGATGTTGTGTAACAGATTTGCAATGCCAGCGAAAGCAGCATATTTAAATTGCATAGTACAAAAATTGCGAATGGGCGTCAAATTACGTATCGATCTGGAAGCTTATGCAATATCACCATTGTATATGGAAGCTATGGAAGAAGGTAGAATAGATATGATTCGTGATTTATTCTTCATTGAAGATGCCGTGTCTAATGGCATACCTGCAGCTTCTAAACATCAAGAATGCAAAGCATTAGAAGCACATACGATCGAATTACGAAAGATCAGACAATGACACCCTTACACGTAGCGTGTATATATGGCAATGTCGAAGCAGTGAAAGAATTGATGAGATTGAAGTACGAGGTAAATGCTACTGACAGCTTTGGTTGCATACCATTACATTACAGCGTTATAAATCCATCTGAAGTGCGTGTGGATATGACGAAAATATTACTGGAAAACGGTTCGAAAACAGATACTGAAAATCGCAGAGGAAAAACCGTAGTTGGTGTTGCTGTTCGTGCTGGAAATTTAGATGTTGCTGAATTATTTTCACAAAAAGGCGCTCCTGTCCTTGACAGTATAGAAAAAGACATGAAGAAACTTTTATTCCATGCTGTTGATACAGAAGATGAAAATATGATGATGTTATTATTTAAACATCAACTAGAAGCAAAAGCAAGATCTAGGGCTCTTACGCAGACTTCTAGTGCGAGCAGTTCGGATGTCGTAGGGTTATTTTTAGAGGACGTTTGCAGAGATGATAGTGCAGCCAAATAAGATGAAACACTGCTCATAATCACGCTTTAAAATTGACTAGTTTAGATGTTGTAGCGTTACTGTCAGAATGAAGAGCTTACATCAATAACACAATAAACTGATGGTAAAACTCCACTGAATATTCGCTGTTGGGATGTCTTAAAGATAGGTACACTTCTCGCAGGAAAAATCGGGACACCAGCAATCGAGAATTTTAAAATTTCTTGGGTGTAAATGCAACTTTAAACAGAATTAAATGTATAGAGAGAAAAGGGTTTATACATTGAATAAACACATTGGAGTTTCGGTGACGGCGTTTCCTTTAGAAATACCGAATACGGAAATACTTATGCAAAAAAAAAATACATAACAACAAAAAGGCCTCTTGAATAGACGGCTTCATTTAGAAATATAATACATGTATTTAACTTGTTTGATGTTCTGTAGAGATAATTCTTTTTTAGAAAACATATGGTGATAGGATTTCTAAAATTATATTACTTGTTAGTGGTGCTTTGATACAACGATTAACCGTAAGAAAGATAGGAAACTTGACAAACCATACGATCTGGATTGCGCCATCTACTGCCGACGCATAAAACTAGCATTACCTAATCACTCATGGCGGGAAATTCGATTATAGTAGTGTTACCTGGTGTTACTGTACTTGTTTGAAATTCTGTTTTCAATAAAGTAACTTCATTTTTTAATGGCTGTTTTAATTGTACACATTTAAAATACACAGAAATAAACTAAAAGCTAACACTATATACATAATATAAACAAAACATATAAACGATATTTATGGTGGATGGGTGTCGCAGTTGTATCATATTTGATATTTTTCTTTTGCCAAGTTTGCATTTCCGTTGCAAAATCCGAATACCCTATACATGTCAGCGTATTCTCCAAAGGTAAACATTGTTCAGTATTAAGAACAGCACAATACATATGTTATCTCATTTCAACAACAAAATGTCATATGGAAAGCGTCAAAAATGACAACTGGTTTTACCTTCAAACAAGCAACCTTACTGTACCACGTTGCCATATGCACTTTAATTTAAAAAATGCCAATGAAGAAATGTTAAAAATGCAAAGTATTGGTATCAGTCGATTAGTTATGTCAATGTATTTTTAGACAATTCCATTTCTAAATTTCAACACAATGATTTACATAGGTAATTTTTTGCGAATTTTGCTAAATTTTAGTCATACACCTTAAGTTTTGATGGTCTCATCTAACTTAAGAAAGGACCGTATAACTTATAGCGGTCATAGAACTACGATCAGGGAATACTTGGTTAGAATTATGATACCGAATATGCTAGTGTTAACGTAAAAAATACGATACTTGGAGATAAGGCTGAAGCGGTGCTGGGCAGAAGTTGTAGCCCATACAAACTTATAGAGAGCATGTTACTGCAAGTATTATCATCACACCATCAGCATAGTTTCCGCGCTCCTGATTATTGTGCTGTCTATATCACTCCATAGTATAAGAATTCTGCTGGATTTAAAATTTTGTAAACATAAACAGGGTGAGTTTTTTATATGGCAAAGTTCATTTATTAAATAACTGTTAGCTCAATTAAAATTTTGATAATTGGAATATATATGTTGTAACAGCTTCATAATTTGAAAATATTTTCAAGTACACCGAGTGATCCGTAAGCTTGTAAGGAGTAAGATATTTTTTTAAATAGAACAGTCTATATAAGTAGCTTATTGTATTCCATATTAAATTCTGAATATCTTTTGTTATAAATATTTTTTTTCGAAAACGACTTAGTTTTCCAATTATTCTCAATTCTCTTTAAAAAAATGCAGGAATCGCATCTACGGATTTGTCTGATCTCATTCCAAACAGTATAAGATTGGGCAATCAACTTCTGTTGTGTTACAGCATAAAGTTCTTCTACATCTTAAAACCACATTAGAATTTATAATTTTTATACTGTGTGATCGTAAACCAAGATTGCAACGAGAAAACTTTAATTGCTGAAAACTTGTTTATTTTAAATGGAACATCCTGTATTTTTTTATGGAATCTTACAGCGCCAAATGAGCTTTAAAAGTTTTATTAAGCATATGCTATACCCATCATTTATAATTTACGAGATAATTAATGTTTTATGAAAAGTCATAAACAAATAAAATTCTAAATATTAAAATGAAAATATTATATATATGTTATATATTTTAATTAAAAAGAAAAATAATTTTCTTAATTGTCGGTGGTCAGATGGTAACATCACTCCCTCCGCTATCTGCCTTACTGCTGATTCACAATGATGTTAACGTTAATGTAATGGTAATGTTAATGTTAACGTTAATGTTAACTACGTACACAATGATGTTTAGAAAATAGGCGGCAAATATTGAAATTTCACAGTGAAAAATCGTTTGAATGTTGGCTATACTGCAAAAATATTTAGTGTGTTCGGGAAAATATTAAGGAATAAAGTTGGTATAAGCAAAAGAATTGAAACCTGTTTTTAAGGGATCTTCAACCAACAATGAATTCTGCGGAATTGACGCAAAGTTTATGAATTTTATACCTCAATAACTATAGCTCAGTGTCAATCATTGCTTAGTAGATTAAAGATAATGATATCAGAAAGCAATCGAAAAGTAAACCTACTCAATTACGTAGTTACCCGAAAGATTATCAGCTGTATTTGAGAGTTTTAAAGGTTATATGCTTTTCACGTTATTTTCAAATTTTTATTAGCATTTGCAAAGTAATGCACATGTGCACAATCTTTAAAATGATTGGTTGATGTTAACTGATATGTTAAGATTTAAAGATTAACATTACATTACGTTAACATCACGTCAACATCAACATCATTCTGTACGAGTTCTGTCTGAACACAGCTATATAACCAACGTTTTAAACTTAACATAACCATTGCGTTAACATTAACATGCTAACATTAACATTATTGTGAAACAGGTATTACGGATCAAACCACCTCAATTATTTATTCAAATTTATGGTACAAGTATTAGCTAATAAGTTATATTAAATAGCAGTAAACTGCAGAAAAATGTATCACACAATTACCACAATGGACGGACACGTGTTTCGCTTTTCCAAAGCTCCTCAGTGCCCCTCGGTTGTAATTGTGTGTAAACCAGGGTATGGAAACTTAACATTGCGCGCCCTCTCTTGCCGCCGCATTAGAAATAATCAGTATGTATCATAGTAGAAATCTATATCTTATCTTGGTGTGGATCCGTGATCGTTTGACATGGCGAGTTGTGACGTATAGTTGTTGACGATTGTTGCAAGCTACTTATTCTGTTTTCCTTTGAATTCCAGAACTTTGTTTATGATGTATTTACCCTATTTAACATTTAACGTGTGTTTGGTGTTTTATGTAAGCGTTCTCTGAACAATTTCATTCCGTTTTTCATTTCATATAAGATTTGTGTACATAGTTTTACAGTATTGGACACTTTTGTGCTATTTTGTTTAGTTAAATACCGTTTATATGTTTTGTTTATATTATGTATATAGTGCTACCTTTGGAATTTATCAAGAATAGTCCTAGTGCTCGAGAATCGAAATGTTGTGCTGAATGGGTGTAAAGTGACTCATAATCACGATTGGGTGTTTTTTTTTGTCGCTGACCATATTTTTTACACTTTTTTTCTCAAAAAAAGATGCGATTTTCAGGTTATGTCACCACACAAAACACGTCGAAATCTTGAAAAAAAAACGCATTTATCAACCAATAGCCGTAACACCTTTTCATGTAATATGTTTGTCCAAAAAAGAATACGTTTAAATTCGCAATAAGTGTCCTTAGACTAGGGTTTTTTATGTTGGTACGTTGGTCATCACAAAGGTGTCACAGGATCACCGTTGTTGTCTGTAACTGTGCCTTGATAACGCAAGTATTATATGCAGGTTATGGTATTAGTTTAAATGTAAAAATAAAAAAAAGATTAACAAAAATGGCACTGCAACAACATTATTCTCTCGTCCGATCACTGAAAGTCCAACAGTATCGAGCGCGATTACCCTTAAATGAGTTCCCACTCAGAAACACAGCGTGTTTTATCACGGCATATTTCAGATAACCCAGACAACAACCGTGAACCTGTGACACTTTTGTGATGACCAACGTTCCAACGTACCAACATAAAAGAAAACCCTAGTCTAAGGGCACTTATTGCGAATTCAAACGTATTCTTTTTCTAATTTTAAAAATATTACATGAAAAGGTGTTTTTTCATGAAAATAAAGTAGTTTAAACAATTTAGTACTCGGTAATAACGGCTATTGGTTGATAAATGCGTTTTTCTTCAAGATTTCGACGTGTTTTGTGTGGTGACATAACCTGAAAATCGCATCTTTTTTTGAGAAAAAAGTGTAAAAAATATGGTCAGCGACAAAAAGAAAACACCCAGTCGTGATTATGGAGTCACTTTACACCCATCCAGCACAACATTTCGATCCTCCGAGCACTAGGACTATTCTTGATATTACCCCTACCTTTTAGTTTATTTCTGTGTATTTTAAATGTGTGCAATTAAAACAGCCTTTAAAAAATGAAGTTACTTTATTTAAAAAAGAATTTCAAAATGAGTAACACCAGGTAACACGCCCTATAATCGAATTTCCCGCCATGAGTGGTTTAGTAACTGCTAGTTTTTATGCGACGGGCAATAGATGGTGCAATCTAGATCGTATGGTTTGTCAAGTTTCCTATCTTTCTTATAGTTAATCGTTGGTGTAAACGCCAACGCGTTAATACTCTCATTCAATACGTTATATTAAATGTTCGAATATACGTCATCCCTGCTGCATACACATATTTAGTTATATATGGTAGTCGGTGGCCTTTCAATGAAACCCCGTCTACCTATCCACTTTCGAGGATATTGAATATTTAAAAACTGTCGAACATCTCGGTGGTAATAAATTGGTGCACCATCATGTTGGAACCACAGAATCTGACGGGTAGGTAAATCAACATCTTCCAAGAGCGGTGGGAGCTCGTGTCTAAGAAATCTTAAATCATCCGCACCTGTCATAGTTTGCTCAAAGGCAAATGGCCCAATGGTTTTGTTTCCAAATATCCTACACCATATGTTTAAAGATCAAACATTCCGATTATTTATTTCCCGCATCCAGTGTGGATTTTCAGTAGCATAGTAATGCATATCGTGGGGACTAACACTGCCATTTGCTTTTAAAATGTTGTCTTGTCAGAAAACAAAATGACAGATGTAAACTCTGGATGTACATTTATTATATTATGGAAAAATCAATTCTTCTATCAAAATCATTTTCTTGGAGCTCTTGATGTAACTTCATGTGGTATGGATGAAATTTATATTTTTTCGTTACTTTATTTATAGTTGTTTGAGATATTTCACTAATAACATTCAACTCTCTACTGGTAATGTGCACGTTTTCTCTTATATGAAGCAGTATTTCCACTTCTTTTTCATCTGTAGCCACAGTTTTCATTCTTTCCCTTTTCGCACAATCTACACTACCAACAACAGTATCAAACCTGTTCCGAACCTTTTTCAAAAACTTTTCTGTCGGTTAATGTCCCCCTGGATAACCCATTTGATAAATTCGTGCGGCAAGTAAGCATGTTTTTTAGCATCTCCTAGAATATATACCATATCAATTAATTCTTCTTCCGAAAAATCCATTTTCAATAATAAATAAACCAACAAGTGAAAAAATTAACAAATTAAACTGAGTAACAGATAAAACAAAATCAAATAACTTGACAGAAATAGCGACAAAAAGCACCTTTACTATTGTTTGACACTTATGCAAATTGTTTTTTTTTTTTGACAGTTACTATCATTATATAATGTAGCTACCAAAAAGAAACAATTTGAGTAATTTTATGTTATTTGTTATAAAACATTAATTATTTCGTAAACTATAAATGATGGGTATAGCATATGCTTAATAAAACTTTTAAAGCCCATTTGGCGCTGTAAGATTCCACAACAAAATACAAGCTGTTCCATTCAAAATAAACAAGTTTTCAGCAATTGACGTTTTCCCAATACAACCTTAGCTAACAGTTATTTAATAAATGAACTTTACCATTGAAAAAACTCACCTGTAGATAAATAAATAAGATAATCCCCATATGCTTTTGAACTGGATTGATACTTGCTTATTCTGGGTAATCTGCAAGATATTGATGTAAGTCTTGTAACGCCGATCATATTCGAAAAATGTCAACTTATAAATAGTTTGTGTCTAAAATATGTGTAAAATACATTAACTATTTACCATTTACCATAAACATATCAAAATATTTTTTGTTATTAATTTCATTTAATTATTTATTAGTTTATTAATAATTTACGGTGTGCTCTTACAAAGTATTATCATTTCGTTTTTCCTATTTGTATACTATCAAACATTTCTTCAAAAATAAGGTTAGTGAGGAATGCCATTTTTAATTTTAAAATAAAATTATTGCACATTTGTTATTTTTATGCAAGGATGCCATCCTTAGGCGTTTCTAAAACTATAGCAAATTGTAATTGATAAACTTTAGATCGTATTTAATATTGCTTTTGTTTCTGTTTAATAAATATATTATTCTTTTTACCTCTTGTAGTTGTTTACTGTACAATTAACATTTTTTTCTTCCTTTTCCGAAATATTACACTAGTTTTAATAAAAACACTTTAGTAAATCAAACGATGTTAGCACTAGCCTTATCGTAATAACATCCGACGTAAAATTCCGTGTAAACAGTTTAAAGCATTTTATTTCGCTATTACCAACATAAGCCAAAATGAAATATGAAATTTATACATAATGGACATGGCGATATAGGTATAGGTTATGTAATGTGAAAGAAACAAGATTTTACGTTTAAACTGATGCAAACCTAAAATATACACAAACTGTACTTCTGTCAACTACTGTTTGGTGAAAATATTTTTTTTTTATTTTAAAAGCACCACATTTTATGACTAATTACATTACAATTGTATCTAAAATCGAAAGACAACAACATCTTATTAACATCCCATGTGTAAACACCACTGTTAATTGTTTCTTTTTTAAATTACACCGATTTAACTACACCCGTACTAAATGCCCGTGTAAACGTAGTCATGGTTATTCTGGCACTCAGTAGCGCGTGGCGGCCAGTCAGGGGGGGCGCACTAAATACGATTTGTTTATATCAGCGTGACGTCACAATTTGTTGTGGGGTACAATCCACCAGGCGGCGCCGAATGCTGGAATAAATCATGTGTTACCGCCATTGTTGTTTTTATGTCATTTTGGTTCTGACAGCGTATTGAGTGTTATCAATTCGAGCGTTATCAAATCAAAAATTTTTGCGGCTTGTGTTTTCTTGAACAAATAATTATTCGTTTCACAGAAGTTTTTTTTCCGTTTTCTATGATTTCTTTTAGTTCTGTATAGAACACCTGTGCATTCCGTAGTAAAAGTTAATTTACGAAGCCTTCATTCTGCACCAAGTAAGTTAGAAAGTGAAAATTGTTGTGATAAAAGTGATTTACTGTATAATTGTTGCTTTAGAGATGAAAGGCTGTTCCACTGCAGTAATGGGTTGCACTGACCGAACATCCTCTAGACATCGGTTTCCTAATCCAGAAAATGATACAGAACGCTTCAATAAATGGATTGAGCTTTCTGGAAATGAGAAATTGTGAAGTGTGGATCTGCACATTATTTATCGAAATCATCGTATCTGCCATAGTCATTTTACTCAAGAAGACATATCGTCTAACATGTTTTTATGGAAAACAGCTATTCCATCATTATTCCTACCAAGATTGCCACAGACAACAGGTAATTTATTTCTTCTGTTCTGTATGTAGTATGTCCAATCATACGTAGTTATGCAAAAGAATATACTTTACTTTATAATTTATACATATATCTATGTTAAGATACTTTCTGTAAATATGTTTTAATGAAAATATATGTGTATTATAGAATGTGTGGTCTTTTTATTCGTTTTATAACAATAAAATGTATTAAAGGAAGGCTGTGTTACCACTTTTGCGCAATTTTCAACATATGAATTTCCATATGTTGAAAATTGCGCAAAAATGGTAACACAGTCTTCCTTTAATACTCTGAAGTAAATTTCAATAATTTTTAAGTAACCGCGCTAAATGTCCGTTAAGGGGGGGTACATATCGTTAGATGGCGCGAGCAGCACAGTTACACGAATTTCTTAATAGCGACCCATCTATACCAACTACCTTATCTATGCGGCCAGTGTAAAATGAACAGTATTGCTACGTCTATTACAATTGTAATAGATTTATTATTTAGATTAAATTTGTTCCTCTTTTAGATTTGTCTTAAGATACTAAAAAAATAATGTTATAGATCCCTATTATTAATAATTCTTTAAGTCTTTCTAATCGATATTTTAAAGCAGTGCTCGGTACTATATGAGTTTTGTTAATCATTTAAATTCATTCCTCACGTAAATATTAAAAAAAAAAGTTTTTGCAGAATTGTTGCTCTGCTACATAAGTATATCAGCTCATTATTCAGTAAAATATTACTTGTTGGATTTTAATGAGGATTCATACTAATTATGGTAAACGGCTGAGTTTTATAATTGCCCCAGATCGAAATGCATATCATTAATGAGTTTATAATCTGGGTATTGAAATTTCAAAGGAAAGCTTTATTCTTAGTAATGCAATAATAGTTTATGTAGTATATTAAAATTTCTGTTTAATATAATTGCTCTATAAATAGCATCATTTAACAAAAAGTCTAACAAAGGATATGTGTCATTTTCTTAGGAACACGAATTTTAGGATGTTTCTTACATGTGGGTAATTATAATAATAATGTTTATTGAAACTAAAGGTAATGAACTTATGAAGTATTACTCTTTTGTTTTCTAATAATTTCCTATTTTAAAAATAAATTATATACAAATAAAGTAAATAAAATTTAATAGAAATAACCCAGCAATTAATATAACTTGATTTGTTATTTATACATTCACTTGATTATTTTTAAACATAAAATAAGAGCTTTAGTTTTAAAAGTCACTTGACCTCAAGCTGTAAAATAGATATTTCAATTCAAACTGGGTTCAAACCACAATATTAAAGGTTTCCTTTCGATATCAAATAATCTTAGATCTACCTAATTTGCATAATTGCGAAGCGTTTTACAACTGTATACCCCAATAAATCATTTACCTGGAACAGCCGACGCCAGCCGAACGCGCACCTGTGCAAATGGTGAGTAGTTTTGATAGTCACTACGCTGTAGACGACGACATTAAATAAGTTGGCCAGTGTACATGTCGTACCGACACAGGGCAAGTCTAATCGGCACGATGCGGGCACATTACGGGCGTCCGCCTCTGCCTTGGATGATGTAATGCCAGTTCGCCCGAAATTGTCCTCCCTCTGGTTATTATTATATATTATTTTTTGTTATGTATTTTGGTTGGCTAGATTCTTTTGTAACTTTACCTTAATGAGTATCATGGGACTTGAGCGTCAATTATGAATCTTGTTTACTTAGATGTAGAAATATAGGAAGTACCTATATCTATAACTTGTGTGCATGGAGGAAATGCTCCACGCTTATATTCCTACATCTAAGTAATCAAGTTTCATAAATTGTGCTCAAATCCGATGATACCAACTACGATTATGTTTTCATCTCTAATTTCCTGTGATGTTTTTAAGACCGGAGGATGGTACATTGAGGCCGAAACATGTACATATAGTCTTAAAAAATTTAAAAAATTAAATAAAACGATTGGAAAACGACTAAACAGTTAACTTTATATTTTCTACTTTATACATAAACTTCAATAGAACATTACGAAAATATTTTATTTCTATGTATTTATCAGATTTACAAAAAATAAATGTTCTTCTGGAATTTTACTACTTTATTTTAGCATGCATAACTTTACCAAAGTGAATCACCGGTGATCCCCACTTTGTCTGTATTACTTCGTTCATCTGGATACCACTACAGACATCCAGCATTTGAACGTAATGGTGTAGGATATCACCGGTGATACACTTGGTCCACAAGTAAACCAACAGGTTTGTGCACCGGTGACGCATATGGTATATCAGGACAGAAACTTTCCTATAGTGTTGGTAGCCAAAGTGTTAATATTTCCGGTTAAAAAATAAATAAGGATTTCTTTTCAAAGTTCTAATTGTTATTTTACCTAACTCAAATAATCATTGCTTTGTTGTGGAGAGTTTCGAATTGAACAAGAGTTCTTGTAAAATAACAACTATTATATTGTAATACAAAATAAATATACTCGTAAGTGATTCAAAAATATTATATATCTGGCAAATTCCTAGAGATACAATGTTATATTTTCTCATAAACAAATTTTTAGGATTTCATGCAAATTGTTCTGTTCAGTAAAATTTAAGAAAAAAATATCTTTTTACTTCTAGAAAAAATTACTGTAAACCATGAAATTAGATGTATAGATTCAGAGATGAAAGGAAGATATTTATCATTTAGATAATTTTTTCGATTAGATAGTACACGGCTATAAATTTACCGCTTTTTTATTATGTTTTCACTTATTGTTAGTTTTCAATTTATGTGTTACTCTCATGAAACTTCCCAAAATTTGCTTATTAATTCCACGACTACTGAATTGGTATGTACCTACTCTTTATTTATTTTTTTCATTCCTGTTTTTTTTAATGGAGTACATAAATTTGATGCTTATCAGGCGCTGTCGCAGAGCTAAATCTCTCTCCTAATCATCATTATACGGCCCCAAATATTGGTTACCGTAATTGACTGGAGGAAGATTTGAATCCGTAATCCTTATAGTCGATACTATTGATGCGGAAATCGCCATATATTAAAAACCGGTTAATCGATTTTTCCTAAAACCGGTTAACCGATTTTTCCTAAAACCGGTTAATCGATTTTCAGTTAAAATCGGTTTTGAAATGAGTTTTTTAAACCGTTGTTTAAAAAAAGTAACAATTTTTTTCCATTATCACATGTAATTAACGATATTCAATATTCATATGCCTATTATTTAATGAATATTAGGCCTTTTCAGAGGTAATAACTATTAACGCCTGCATTTTTATATTAGCTTTATATTTGAAATACAAATGTATATTAATTAATACACAATCAATGCGTATTCTAACTTAACACGCACACACAAAATGTTGTTAATATTATTCTTTTAATAAATCTTGTCTTCTAAATAATTCAAAACATGATTACCTATAGATACTTTTAAATAATATAATATACAGGTACTTGGCACAATTTCTTCATTAAAATACATAAATTAAGCAATTAGTTCCAAGTCCTGGCATATCGTTAGGCTATAAAAGACTAGACATGTATAAAAAAAACATGGGTATAAAAAAATTATAAAATTTGAAAATGTAATTACTTAATATTTATTTCCGAAAGCTTGTATGTGTACATATATAGCATACCTAAATAACTTTTTCAAAAACTTATTCTAAATAAATGAATCTGAATATTTAAAAGGTTATTAAAATTGTGTAAAATGACAACTCGATAAATAAATTCTATGTTGTTATATAGTTATCAGAAAACTAATTTTTGAGAAAAATGATTGTGGGAGAAAACTATACAGGGTGGGTCAGTCCGATATCGGTTGATATTGACTTTAACATCCCTCATAGAAGATTTTTCAATGTGGCATCCTACATGACGGAAAGAAGTGCACGTTATAAAAATATTTTCACGTTCACGGGGTGTATCAATTTTCCAGGACCGTACTCAACTCAATTTTTTCAAATGAAACCATACTCATTTTTTTAGGCATTCTGATTTGTTGCAGTGAATGTTACAAATACATATGCTCGTTTCAAATTTCGAATACAAGGTTGCCAAGTTATTTGACTTTTTACATAAAATTTTCAAAACGTACGTGTTCATCTAACATTTTTTCCGGCATTATCATTAACAATTGAACTCTAATTAGTTGTACTAGAAAGTTAGGTTTTTTATGAATTAATGTTATTGATAAAATAAAAAAAAACAGAAACAATCAATTTCTGTAATACTTAAACGGCTTTTACTTTGTTATTTTAAATTGAACACACTATATATTTTTTTTTTATTTCATGATATGCACTTTCTTATGATCTTTTATTTTTGTTAGGAGTGGAGTATATCTAAAACTTATACTTTCTGAGATAATTCAACATTTTTAGAAATCATCAAACAAATGAGATATTTATTCATAAAAAGTAGGCTGTGGAACGATTATAATAACTAAAATAATGTTAGTGTGGACAAAAATGTATCCCAAAACAGCAAACAACTTTTCTAGACTTTTATCTGTCAGAAGCAATATAGTAATTTCATAAAATTAAATAACATAACAGAAACAAAATTACATTAAATGTTCGATATAACCTCCTTCTTGTTCAATACAAACATGCAATCGCTTTAAAAATGATTCATTAACATGTTGCCATTTATGGTGCGAAATGCGTCACGAATCCGATCCATCATGTTTGCTTTTGTTGTTGGTGGTTTTTGGTAAACTAACGTTTTCACATATCCCCATAGAAGGAAATCTAATTTTGTTAATTCTGGAGACCGTGGTGGCCACCTTACTGGACCTTCTCTGCCTATCCACCTATCTATAAAATTTCTTTCTAAATATCTCCTAACTACTCTGCTATAATGGGCTGGGGCACCATCGTGTTGAAACCGCATTCTCTGCCTTACATTGAGTGGAACATCTTGGTCCAATCAAGTGAGATCCCACTATTTCTGCCCAAACATTTATAGACTATCGATATTGGTGATCTAATGGTCTTATGAAATGGGGATTTGCTGTGTCATAATAATGAAAATTATAGCGGTTTATACAGCCATTTTTGTTGCAGTAAATAAAAGATAATTAAAAAAAGAATATTCTTGGCGAAATTTTTCTAAGGCCTATTCCGCAAATTCTAAATGTTTTTCAAATCACCGGCATCAACATGTTCTTGAACCAATTGAATATGAAATGGATTAAATTTATGTTTTCGCAAAGTTCGATACTGAAGTTTGACTGATGCCCAAATCATTACTTATTGTACGTGTGCTTGCATGAGGATTTTGCACCGCGCTTAATAGTATAGCAAAGTCAATTTCTTCATGGGTAACATTCTTTTTTTTTTCGTATTTAATTTCTTCTATACGTTCAAACCTTTCTCGAAGTCTTTCAAACGCTAGAGCGGTGGGATGTCTGCGGTTAGGAAATCGTTGACTGTAAATTCGAGAAGCAAGAATAGAAATTCGTTCTCCTTCACCCAAAACATACACCATATCAACAAGCTCTACGTGATTGAAATTCATTTTAATTAACACTAAATAAAGAAAATTCTACTAACACAGCGTGTTTGACGGTTTGCTAATGTCATAAAATATAGTTTCACCGCCTACCTTTTATGAATAAATGTTATTTGTGGGACAATTTCTAAAAATGTCAAATCACAGAAAGTATCAGTTTTAGATATACTCTGTTGCTAACAAAAATGAAAGATCATAAAAAAAGCATATGATGAAATAAAAAAATATAGCCTGTTCAATTTAAAATAACAAAGTAAAAGCCGTTGAAATATCAAACAAATTGATTGCTTCTGAAGACCACCCTGTATCTATAATTTTACCAAATAACATTCAATTCATAAGAAAGATCTGAGCTTTCTTAAGCTACTCAGCAAATTTTAGAGTTTAATTGTTAATCATAATGCCGGAAAAAATGTTAAATGAACACGTGCATTTTGAAAATTTTATGTAAAAAGTCAAATAACTTGACAACCTTGTATTCGAAATTTGAAACGAACATATGTATTTGTAACATTCACTACAACAAATCAGCATGTAGGATGCCACATTGAAAAATCTTTTATGAATTGCAAGACAGTGACTTCTGAATGCACTCTTCTGTCATTATTATTATTATTATATTATTATATTTATTTATGTATCATGAATATATTAAAAAATAAAAAAAATATCAAAACTTGTAGATGATACTTTTCTCTTATTTTTTGATATAATTTACGACTTTACAGTTAAAGCTCTCGATTATATAATGGGCATAGGAATATCGAATACCTCTACATACTTATTTCACGATGCAAAAAATTGTTACTATTTCAAAACAAATTTCGAAAACCGATTTTTTAAAACCGGTTTTAAACCCTCTTACGGCAATCTTAAGCTTCAACTATATGCTTATCCTGAAATAGACTAAAAAAAAAATTACTGCGTAACAAATGTCAGGTCAGCATCAAATACGTAAGATAACCCACTAATTCCTGGAAAGCTTTTTTCGTCACATTATCATCTTTGCACAAATTAATCTTTAATTTAGGATCTACTGGAATTACTGAACCGTTACAATTATCTATACCATAACATTTTAAAATATTCTTTACATATCTTGATTGATTAGTTCTTAAAATAGCATTATCTATATTGTAGTTGATTTTCAAACCTAAAAAATGCTTTAATACACCTTTGTTTTTTACTTTAAATTTTGTCATGAATTTTTCTTTCATTTCGTCTAATTGAGACTCATCTGGTCTACTTCAAATTTTGTAATCAACATATTATATTGAAAAAAGTACTTTATCGTTTTCACCTGAATTGTAAATATACAAACAAAAATCAGTTTTGTATATACAAGCTAGCCTTGCCTCTCCTTTTTTTCCTTATAGGTAGCACGTTATTATGCTTGGATAACATGGGCAACTTTAACACTACTAATCTGGTCCCACAACCTGTTGAAATGTGTCTCGACCCTTAATCTGCATCTATGCAACTTAAAAATATGCGCAGTTCCAACATTAACTAATTAAATTACATAAATCCAACAAAATCTTCACGAAAAAAATTCATTCCGGTTCCAGTTTAATAATTTTACTTGTTTATCTGAAAAGAAATCAAACACATCTAAAAGTGGCAACATTATTATTTAGCATATATTTAAAATGTCTACAAACCTATTATTTTGATGTAATTTTCGACAATACAATAAATATTCCGAGAGTCAATTAAGACAAATTATCCACCTTATAAAGTTATGTATTTGTATACAGAATTTTAATGGTCTACGTGACAAAACGCTGTGTGTATTTTTAGTTATATCTGTAATAAACACTTATATGTAATTAATCAATTGTCAAATAAATTAGAATCTAATCTAATCTTTGTTTGAAATGTTATCCAAATAATAAAAAAAAATCATCTTTATTTGGTGATGGGTGTGCCGCATCTTACAATTGGAAACTTTACATGAAAATATATGGGCATAGTTCATGTTAAATCAGGTAGCTAAGTAAGCGAAGTTTAGACCAACATTTTTTTTATTTGTATTATGCTGATATCTTTTAAGCGAAATGGGTGAAGTAAGAGGTCTAATTTCTAAGACATTTAATATTGATTAAAATAATTAAAAAATAAATAAAATAAAAAAACTCTCGATTATCCGAAACAGCCGGGACCAGAGTTTTTTCGGATAAATGAAAGTTCGGTTAGTACGGAGTTTCCAGGAAAAAAAGCAAAAAAAAGTAAAGTACATACATGCATATATTCATACATAGAACAAAAATATTACATTATGTATTATATATTTGAAATAAAATCACATTGGTCGCATTCATCCCTTGGTATCGATCTAATATCGCTCACTTAAAACGTGATGAACGTTGAAATTTTCTGGAACGTTATACCGTAGCACTAAAGGAGCATTCGCCATTTTAAGTGCAATTTTTTGTTTTCTGCTCAGCTTGGTAGCGCTCATGTAGCAAACTAGAAATGTAGGTTACGTGTTTGCTTTTCAATAAAAAGCAAATCTTAGAATAATATTACGTGCGGGCAGTTGATTAGTGAAGAATGAATAATAGCCAGGAAGGGTTGACAAGTGGTAGGCAAATATGTCGCTTTTGTTATAAACAGTGTTGGATGAAATAATATGCACTAATATATACATATCTAGGTGTACAGAGTTTTAATTCTTAAGATTATATAATTTTCAGGGTTTTATTGTATTTTTTGTATCTATTGTAAATGTGTGTAATAATTTTGGAATATGTTTTACTTCTTTTAGATTCAGATATTATTTACATTTCTTTAAATGAAGTCGCAATAGCAGCCTCAGGTAATTACTATATACACCCAGATATTTGCTAGAACAGAATAATAATAATGTTAAAACACAATATGCGAGTTTTATCTTTTTATTTTTATAATGCATGTATATTTTACCTCTAGTTTATCAAAATTATGACAAAAATATGAAAATTTATCACCTCTTTAAATTAAAAAAAAAACACATTTTCCTATTGTTCCTTACAACGATGTGATCTTATTTTCTATTACTGCATTTTGTAAACGGAAGTAATAGGTCTGTATCTCGTGGGTACCTAAATATTTTTGCACACTTTAAGATAAACTTGGTCTCTATAAGATGAGTGCCGTCTCAAGAAAGAAATTTGAATTGAATTTGAACATAGGTATTGCACTAGTATTGTGTCCTCGTTGTATAGGTCAATCATTAGTTAATGTAACTTTGAGGTTATAAAGAAGCTAAAAGTTACACACGGAACTTGAAAGTGAATTCGGTTACTTTCAAATTCTATTATATTACTTCAAAGTGAATATAATTACGTTGTAGTAACATATACAACTTGAAAGTACATTTAATAGGCAATGGTCACCTAATATTTAGGATAGGATAGTATTAACTGCTACTACCTAGTAAATATAACTTCAGAGTTATACACTTCTAGTATATATTACTTTGAATACGAAAACGTAAATGCCAAATGAAACAAAATGGACATTACAATACAATTGCCATGGAGCAATATATAAAATAAACAAGATTCTAATCCAACACAGGTCAAAATTTTCAATTTCACTATTCATATCTTTAGTTAATAAGAACAGAATAATGAATAAAAAAATAGCGTTGCTAACACTTATCATTTTTATCAATTATACTTCATAGCATTTGAGGCAAGCGTGTTTTTAAGAGCTATCACATTAATATTTATCAGTAAAATGGTATGCGTTTTTAATTTTATGTCGTCGTTGATACAAAATCCACGATTCAATAAGTGGTCTAACACATATATTTACTTTATATACACATGCACCATTATATTTTTCATTTTAACAACAGTTAGAGGGAATATATTATAAAAAAGGTATAAAGAAGAAAAAGGAACAGTAACAATGAATTGCAATGCCATATAAAGTAAAAATTACTTTTTCGGAACGTTCCAGCTACGTAGCAGCTACTATCCGCCACGTTATGACTACGTAACTATTACGTCCTATAAAAGTAATGATTACGTCGCCATAACGTAATTAGAATCTAATGTTTGTTCCCCATTTTCGTAGTAGTTACGAATATATCACGTAATTAGAACGTAGCAGCTACCAGTAATTTTTACTTTATGGAAACCTTTAAGATAACAAACACGTCATGGCGACTAAATGTGCTACTTGGTACAGAATCTACTGCTCAAAATAATTCGACTTTTAACTTGGAAAAATACGTGTAAGTTATGAGCGTTCTTATTAATGAAATTATGTAAGGTATAACGGAGTTTCAAATACTTTTTTCTGCTGCATCCTAGCTTATTGTTTCCAATTCGCATGTGTGGAAAACAGAGCGATTCATTTAACGCTATGCTACTTCTGAGAAGGTACTTAAAATAGAAGTGTAAGCACTTTGCAAAGATAAGAAACAACATGAGAGTGTAACATAATGTGTTTTCATAATCTTATAATCTTTTCATAATCTCTTAAATTACGGAGTTGCTAATCGTATTGTGAATCCTTTACAGAAGGATAGTATTGCTAAACTAATCCACTGCAACACCTAGAAATAGGAGTAGGATATCAACCGATGTCCAGTTCCAAATTACAGCATCATGTTCCGAACCCGCCATCACTCTTGAAAGAATTCCTGTATTCAGAAGCCATTTGCGGAGCTGAAATCCATGCTTCAAAGTACCTCGAAGGAAATCCCTAGAATATAAGGTAGGTTCTACAAATCGCTTTTTTATTAATACGAGTTCGAAATTCACATTCATATATCCTGAAACATACCAGAAGTTTCACATTTGAATCTTGTACATTAAAAACAAAGCAAAAAGATAGCTGATTACGTTATAAAAACAGTATTATATGGAATAATTATTATATATTGCCCTTAAAAAAGTTATATATTCTAAGAAAATTTACTAGCATGATGTAATTAATTAATTGTAATATTAAAGTAAAGTTTGGACATAATTTAAAATTTCAGCAAGAAGAAAATATGTTTCAAAGTGAGATTATAAGAACATTTTTTATACATTAGATACAGATTATACAAATTGAAGAATAAATTTGTTATTTTGGTTAATATCCTGCGTACAAATTTTCAATAATAAATTGAAAGGATTTCCATCAAATTCCGGTATTAAATTGACTATGGGTGAACATACACGGTGGGGTCAGGTAAAGTTGCAGTTTTAAGTACAGGGTTTGACATTTTCAGATTGTGACCGACCGTGGAACTTGAAACTAATTTGTTGCGATAATGAATGAATTGTACTTACAGTAACAGCAAAATGTTCATTGGTATTCCGGCTTCTTTTTTTCGTGTTGTGGATTTCTTGGTTTTTCTCTTTGTCTAAAGCTACTCGGACTGTAATTCTAGTCGTCCCGTAGATTCCCTCGATTTTAGACACCTGGTTCCTCTGTTGAGTACTGCTAAGATTCTTCTTTTCAGATCGTTGAAACGAACCAATATTACTTTTTGTATTATTGTAAAGAGAATCCTACTGACTGCGCCAGTTAAATGCTAATTAAAACATGCGCTTGTCTGCATAAATAACTACAAAGCATGTTTTGTCGCATCAAATCACAAAAATCGCAGCGTTCGTTCTGAATTTAAATGCGTGTACGTAAAAAAAAATAAAAAAATATAAAGAAATACAATTTTACATATCCTACATTATTTTCCATTCAATATTAAACAAGCATCATAAATTTAAAGGAAAATAAAGGTTTTTTTAGAATTTTAAATCTTTAAAAATAAAATTTATTAGCATCATGTAATTAATTTATCATAATATTAAACTAAGTAAAATGTTTATTTAAATTTTGATTTGAGATTATGGGTTTTTTGGTTATAATTTAAAATTTCAGCAAGAAAAAATATGTTTTAAAGTAAGATTATAATGAAATGACTCCATCCTCAATGACATTTAAATTTAGAGAGTTTAAAATTATAAATTTTATATTGTGATGATTTTTTTTCTATATTTTAAATAATGAAGAGACTTTTGTATACAAAGGCGAAACGTCAATAAAACACTATTCATTTTTCATTTTTGTTTGATATTCAGTGAAAGATTTTCCTCAATAACACGAGAACGTAAATGATATTATTTATTTTTATATTGCCCAACAACTGGGCAAGAGCATCTATGTCGGTCAGAAGTCTATCTAACCATTTAAGATGAGATCGACTAAAATATACACTGTTTAATCTATGGCTGTTTGTAGATTTGATTTATCTTTCACGGTCTAAATGTAATCAAGTTTCTCTTTGTGAATTTGAAGATAACAAGAAAACATTATGATTGTAATAGTTCTTTGATGTTTAGGTCTTGCCATGATTTTACAAGAAAAGAATCATAGTAGAAATAATACAGCGTTCACAAAACGCATTTACCCCATAAGAAGATTCGCACTTGCCCCGACAGCGTTTTTTGTTGGAGCAAGTGCGTCCCCTTTTCCAACCTAAAATGGTTTTTGATTATTCAATTTTACACTGTACCTTGATATTTTGGTTTATATAGCCCTCGTAACAAAAATATTTCGAAGGGGTAATAAACGCACTCAGGCACAGTAATCCACTCGTAAAACTTGGCATGTTTAAGGTCTATTCACACTATAGATCAACGAACATGCAAGTCACGGGCCCGTCACCGTCAAAGCAAAATTTCTTTTCTAATAAACACATGCATTTCACGGCAGTATATTCACACTTGCAGTCTCCCTCCGATCATGCGACGGGTATGTGACTGCGGCGATCCATTTGAAAGAATATTACACCGGCACAAGCCTGTCGATTTCCGACGAATGCCTGCAAGTGTGAATTATACTGTAGTCAATCGCCAGTCAATTGACGCTAAAAATTATAGCCAAAGTGAAGGGACAGAGGAAATTTACATCGAAGTATTGTATTTTCCTTTTTACAATTCCATCGTTAATTGCTCGAAAATTTTTCGACTGACTTTCTGAAATGTTTAAAATATTTACTTTCGTTGTCTAAGAGTTGATTGCATAATGTGACATATTCCCTTATATGTTTCTGCGTTTTAATAGTTGATTAACCCAGAAACATTTTCTCTTCCGGACCTTCCTATTTTCTTTCTCTTCTTTAGTGTTTTGAGTTTCCGAATTAAAATATTCGTTGATTTCGATTATTGAAATACTCGGATGATTCCGATTCTTAGAATCCGATTCGAAATCGGATGATTCCAAATCCGTGAAAAATTGTACAACGATTTTATACTGAATGAATCCACTGAAACGTTTGGTAGGTATACGTATTTGTATAAATTGTGTGATTTTTGAAAGTTCTCAACTTTCCGGTTTTGACTCGATCATTCCGACTCCGTTTTCCTGACGGCCGGTGTTTGTTGTTCATAGACGCTGTGCGCACTTAAATCACACAGTCACATTCACTCACATCAGTATTAGTAATCTGCAAAATATTTTATTAAGAAAACTTTTGTTGTATATAAGTTTAATAGAGATTTAGTTACGTATAAAATAAACACCTAATATGATCCCATATTCCACCGTGCTCCGTGTGAATTATTTCGATTATTGAAATCATCCGAATATGTGGAACTTATACGAATATGTCGGGTGGAATATGGAATCGGAATATTATTCCGAATATCATGGCCTTCCGATTCGGGTATGGCGATTATTGAAATCATCCGAATATTTACAACACTATCTTCTTCATCCAAAATATGCGCAATTTTTATTAAGTTGAAGTGGAGAGCATTTTTATACAATTGCGAACACCAAACTGACTGCCGGTAGATCGCCAGTGTGAATTCATTGCAAATTGACTGGACTGTGACGGGCCTGTGCCTTGCATGTTCGTTGATCTATAGCATATGTGGGCAACAACCGGCCCGCTGTAAGATTTGATCCGGCCCGCGAGACATTTTGAAAAACCCAATTAAAAAAAATATTACACTACTTACTCATACTCACTCCAAATGAGGAAGATCGAGTGATATGGGGTTTGTCGCTTGCTCCTGCGGAACCAAGTGAGCGAGCGAGCCGAGTGGCGGCGATCATCAAAGAGTGAGGCGGCAAACATCAAATCCTTTGATGTTTTCCGCCTCACTGGCGGCGCAACAAAAGATTATAGCTTCTCAAATGTTCTACACTAGGCGATTCTAGATCATTCCTTCATTTTGCCTATATAAGCGGGTGGATGGCCCGAACTTTAGTTCAGTTCTATTTGAGTTACCGAAGTGATAACTTCGACAAACGATATCCTAGCGAACTGCTAGTGCCGTCAATTTGCTTTGTGACTTTGTGTGCATCTTGAGTGCTTACAATTATATTTTGTTATTAAGTTTATCGAACGAAAGTAAACGAAAATGATGTCTGGTGGAAAGAAACGAAAAGTAGATGCAGAGGGTCGCCAGTTTCAAGAAAAATGGACTGAAGAATCTTTTTATCTTGCACAATGGTAAGCCTATTTGTTTGCTGTGTAATGAATCCATTTCAGTGATGAAAGAATTCAATATAAAGAGGCATTTACTCAATTAAGCATCCCATGCTGCACTCACTGACAGGACAAATAAGAAAAGACAAAATCCAGAAGCTTACCGCAAATTTGGAAAAACAGCAGCAAATGTTTCATAAACAAACACACACACAACTTCATAATGTTGTGAAAGCTAGTTTTATAGTTGTTCAAATTGGCAAAGTCATTAAAACCATTTGCCGAAGGAGAATTTATCAAGGAGTGTATGTTAGAAGTTTGCAGTGTTTTGTGTCCTGAAAAGAAAAATGAATTTGAAAAAATTAGTTTGTCAAGACGAACTGTTGCCCGACGTATAGAAACGATGTCTAATGATATAAAAACAACTTTGACTGACCGTATGACTGGTTTTGAATCATTTTCCATAGCATTAGACGAGAGCACCGATTTGTCTGACACAGCTCAACTGGCTATATTTATTCGAGGTGTTGATAAAGAGTTCACTGTTACTGAGGAATTGCTTGCTTTACAGCCGTTAAAAGCAACCACTACAGGATAGGACATTTTTAATGAAGTTGAAAAGGTATTCACAAGTTTTGGTTTGCCATGGTCAAAATTAGTAGGTGTATGCACAGATGGTGCACCTTCTATGGTCGGCTTACGTAAAGGTTTCATCGGAATTTTGTATGAAAAAGCAACTGAATTAAATGTGCAAAAAGATGATTTGATAATCCTTCATTGCATTATCCACCAACAGAACTTGTGTTCTAAGTCCATTCGACTCCAGAATGTTATGAATGTGGTAGTAAAAACCATCAATTTTACTCGATCCCGAGGGCTTAACCATCGTCAGTTCAAGGCGTTTTTGGATGAAATATCAGCCGAATATAACGACGTAACATATTATTGTGGAGTCAGATGGTTAAGCAAAGGAAAAATTCTGAAACGGTTTAGAAATGAGATAGCAGATTTTATGCAAATAAAAGATAAATCACTATCTGAATTGAGTGACCCAAATTATGAACACTACTTTAAAACACTACCTTAAAATGCACTACTTTTAAACGCGGCCCGCGAACGTATTTGCACACTAAAGTTTGGCCCACAACATGTCAAAGGTTGCCCATACTTGATCTATAGTGTGAATAGACCTTTACTCACTAAAATACCTAAAACAACACCTGTTCAAGGTTGATTAACTTTCCCGCCGGCGAAGCAAAATGACGCGAGAAATTTATTTGCGCGCTCTTGCCAACTGTAGAATGGAAATCGTTAAACTGTCAAATTTATAGTGCAATATATTTGTATATTTTCAAACGTATTGGATGCTCTTATCCCAAAGTCGCACTTGCCTCCACTCACCTTACTTATATTTAAATTTTCTTGCTTGCTGGACAGTAGGTTATGGATTCTTCTGTGATAGTTTGATCATTTTTCCTCATAAGAATCAGGTTTTGGGTTTGAGGTTTTACCTGTGTAATATACCGAAGAGTTTAAAATTCGTCTAATATCCTCGTTGTTAAAAATCATAGAAAAATTACTTTGTATAACGGTGCTGTCAGTTAATAATTTTATTAAATCAATATTGGCTTTAGTGTTATGGTGTCCCAGAGGATTAGTATGTGTAATTGAAAAATTCGCGAAAATTCGTATTCCAATCCTATTTTATTTTAATATCTTATTGCGACATGTTTCGGTCCTAAATAACAATCATCGGGCAACTATAAGATGATGATTTTTTTATGTAAAAATTATAAAGTAATTTTACTATTAAATTGAGAATTTTCAAATTTTTTAATTTCAGAAAATTTTAACAATTGAAAGAGTCTTTTTAAGTTTAAATTTAACGTTCATAAATTATATATACAATACATATAATAACAAAAGAAAGTAAGAAAGTATTATTATTAATACTTTATTGCGTTAATATAGAGAATAATTAATACAAATATTTATTGAACCTATGAAAATATGGTTACCATAACAAATATTATCGATGGACTAATGAAATTGATTTGTTATACTAATGAAAACGAATTTATTTGACTAATGAATCCTATTATTACTTAACCCACGATTGTAATAATATTTTATCATAACAATGAAACATTTCGTTCTTTTAAGGAAAATTCACTCAATAAATGTAGATTATTGATATAACGACCAGTATTTTTATCTACGTATCGCTGCATGATTTCCATGAAAACCAAAAGTAATGTATCCACTAATGTAATAAAAGTAATGTATTCGTGTATGTTATTGTTTTAATTTGAATCTTACGTGTAAGTTAAACGCTTTTAAAGATTGTGGGATAACAGAATAGCATATTTAAATAACTCAATATGCTTTTGTTAACATCGAACAGTGTTATTCTAAAAACATCGACATGTATTCACATCATGCCTTCCATTTGCTTTTTGGCACTGATGCCGATACACACAACAACACATTAAGCGACAACCTAGATTTTTAATGCCGAAATCCGACTATCGGTTTTAACAAAAATTCCGTGGAAATTCTAGCTGCACATTTAATGTTGATTAATTGTAATTGTTACTAGGTGCTGACCATGTCGGAAGTGGGAGAGCCTCCGTCTAAGAAACCACGACTTCCCTTCATCCCACCACCTGATGTAGGAGGCAAGTATGAAGTAGCAGTTACTACTTTGGTTGCTGCAAAGCTAGCTATCGATCCTCGAGTAGAAGACTATCACATATTCACCAATTTAACAGAAGTTAAACCGTTTGACGATGTTGTCGCTAGAGTACTGTTCAAAGGAGATGATACGCCTCACACCTATGCTATACAAGTGAAGCACGTTAATAAGGGTGAAAAAAATCTCGATGTGAGTAAATATCTAGAAGGCTACAGCAAAATGTGTAACAGCGAGCAATTGGGCGAAGTAATGAGTGGCATTCCTGTTAATAACATTTATTTTTGCTATTTTTGTATTAAGCAACCGCAAAAGATTATTGGCTATACACCTAATGCGCATAATTCCGCTAATGATTCTAAACTATCGGCACTTTCTTTTCAAAACTGTCACAATTGACGTGCAATAGACCCACAACTGAAATAGAGCAAACATTTCTGGACCAGTTTTACTTGTATTTCGACCAACCTAATATAGAAGCAGTAGACGACCAGATAAAAGAAATTAGTAAAATAAATGATACAAAGGATATCCTGTATTTTGTAGATCATTTTGTTACTAACAAAGAACTGCAATTGAATGGGCTATGCAAAACTATATTCGAGTCCGAACTGTTAAGGATCCGTCTCGCTGATAATATTGTGCCTCCCCCAAATATTATTCAACTTAACGATTCAGCAATTGTAATATGGAATAAACTAACTTTATTATACAACGTCACGATTGTGAAAGCTGAACCTAAGATAGAAGATAGCTTATTTGGATGCTTGGCGCATAAGCTGAATGGTCTCCTTAATAATACAATCGAGTGGGAGGACCACAGGACAAATGCTTTAGATTCAACCGTCATCAATGAATTCAAACAACTTTTCATAGCGAAGGACTCGGCGAAAACCAGACACTGGATTAACCCACCAAACACACTGAAATCATTAATTATAGAATTGTGGAAAAGTGGTGAATTCCCACTTGTCCTAAGAAGCGATGACGACCTTCCTGCGTTGAAAGATTACGCTCATCTTAATAAAAATTACATTATAAATAACGGATATTTAGTCAACAAACGCAAAGAATGTGAGGAGTATCACCTCAGAACGTTTACCCACGTAAGCGATATTAAATGTCTTGAAGTGAGAGATGAACTTCTGCAGAACATTTCGGTATCTCTTCAAGGCAGGAAGCCGATAACGTTATATACCATTATAAACTCTATGAACCATTAATGCGACTTTTATCATGTTCACATCCTTCACTTGATGAAAACTAGGAGAGCGTATTTAAGTAAAGATTATGTAGATGGCGATCATCATGATAACATGATATTCTTAATAGAAAATCCGACTTCTTCCGCAGAATACGATATAGATGGTATTAATAGAAGATCAGAGAATATTGCAATACGGTGCAGGCCAGAAAAAATTGTCGAGTGTCGTGAAAAGATAAAGCAGAATTGCAAATTTAGCAAAGAAATTTGTCTCTGCGGTACTTCATCGGAAATTAAGAATTTCAGTTTGATTGAAGGTAACAAATCTCTATTAAGAGATTTCTTTGTAGACCAAGATGGAGAAAGTGTGTATAATCTTGGGGAGAAAATTGTACCGATTCTCGGGTGCAGCTTACAACGCGTTCAACAAAATTATATTTCTAGATTTTTACGCAGTGGTGAAGTATTAAAGTCGCTTTTTGATTCGCAAACAAAAGGCATCTGCTTCTTTGCCGGGGACTTAAGTTATTTAGATGAAAATATAAAAATAAATGTGGTGAAAATATTACTGGACAAAATTGAAGAAAAGGTGCAACAGTTATCGAGCAAAAACGTTTTTATCGATATTGGAAATGGGGATATAAATAAATACTGGGAAAAGGCGTCAACATTCAAACGTCCCTTACTTCATATTCGGGTTGACTACACTGGTATGCAGTTATGCAGATACAGTGATTGGAAAGGTTTAAGTAATCACATTTCATTCAGTGGACGAGAAATTTCGGAAGATAACTTTTTGACGAAAATCACGGGCGGAATTACCTTAGTCACTGGAGAACCCGGCATAGGAAAGTCGTCTCTGCTCAAATCATTATTTAAAGATCACGGCATGGAGAAGTATATTCTCTTTTATAATCTGGTTGATTATGAAGTGGAAAGCAAACACAAACCATCGGAGCCTGATTATGCATTAAATTTGCTTCTTAGTAAATTCAAAAACTTACCTTGTAGTGAGTTTCTGTCTGAATTATTCAAACGAAAGGAGAGGTTATTGGTTCTTTTGGATTCATTCGATGAAGTATTGCCAAGCCGCAAAGAAGATACACTAGATTTCATACGTAATTTGGCCGCAAAAAATTTTCAAATTATTATTGCTTCAAGAGTAATTGCAAACTACATTCTCATGGAAAACTTCGAGGCTAATATTTTTAAGGTAGACATTTTAAGAGCCGATGTCCAGAAAAAATACATTAGAAATAGCAATCTTAGCAAAGAAATGCTAGCGAATATCCCAGTTGAATTCTTGCAGAATCCTCTGTACTTAGCGTTTATAAAGATAATTTCTGAAAATAATGAACACCTCGTGGGCATTACTAGATTTAAGTTATACGAAAAGATAATTGAAATAAAGTTAAATCAATATTTACATAAATACTTTTCTAAGGATCATCAATTTGATCAAGAATATTTGTTAACCTATATTCAAAAACTGCATCAGAAATTAGCACTTACAAGGATACTTGGATCCGCTTATAGTGGAAAATTTGCTTAATTGGAAATATGAAGAAAGATATATTCAACCACTGAAATTAGGCATAGTTATGTCTATTGACGAAAACTCTTACCCTACATTTGTACATGAAACCTTTGCAGAGTATCTGACCGCAGATTGGCTAATTAAGAATAAAACAAAAAGTGTCGCTAAAGTAATTTATCAAGAGCTGTTAAAACAGGCACAACTGCACGTTTTAGATATCCTTTGTGAGCATTTAGTGTTACATAAAGCAGTCTTAGACAAAGATTATGAAAAAATAAAAGTGTATGCCCGAAAGCACTCACATTTAGAAAAGACTGATGAACTAGGCAGAACGGCATTGCATGTTGCTGCCGCATATTACAAAGAAAATTTGTATTTTGGTACACATTATAATAAACTATTCCATTTTTCTAGAGGTATATTAGACGAAATCATTCACAATATGTGCGAACTTAAAGTTAATTACACCAGTTCTGATTTTCTTATGCAGTGGGACTGGGTACAACATTTAAACTGTGGGAATAAAATAAGCTTAGGACAGTTGCATATCTTATCGACACTTCTAAGAGAGGCTTATTTAAATTGTATAATACAAAAATTACGACACGGCGTCGGATTAGATATTCACCGCGATCCTCCTTTTAATATAAAAGTTGTATATGCAGATGCTTTAGGGAAATGCAGCATCAACTTAATTCGTAGTTTGCTTTTCATTGAAGATTTCCTGTTTAATGGGTTATCTCAAGCATTGAACCATCAGGAATGTCAAGCACTAGAAAGAGATGCGTTAAATTTAAGCAAGATCCATGGATTTACTCCCTTACATGTTGCTTGTATCTATGGGAATCTGGAGGTAGTAAGAACACTAATTAATCTTAACTACGACACAAATGCTACTGATAATTTTGGATGTACACCACTACACTATGGCGTTATAAATCCATTCGAAGTCGGAACGGATATGACGACATTATTATTAGAAAATGGTTCCCAGACAGATACCCAGAATGAAAGGGGAGTCAGCCCTACTATCATGGCCATCCAATCGGGAAATATAGATACTGCGGAATTACTTTTAAAAAATGTACTCTTGACCCACTAAAATTACATCTACTACTACTGTGCGAAAAATATGCTAATAGGAAACGTCAATTTGCTGCTAGACTACCGCTGCCCACTTTAGTCCCGATGGGGTATTTTTGCAGACTGGTAAAGTTGTTACTAGATAGAGATATTAATGTGGACGAGTTTTGTGAATCGGATGAATATGTGATTTCAAGAGGAGCAGTTAACAAGGAAGAATCATATTCTGGGCCAGACAAGAAAAATACAGCCCTCATGCGCGCCGTAGAAGCCGGAAACGCAGAAATTATAGAGTTGCTATTAGAAGAGGTATTGTTAGTTCTTAAATCGTGATGTATAAAACTAGTTCTTTACGCTAGCAGCTACAAAACCGGCTTCTGCTACTTTTGATTAGCAGTTTAAAAAAGCTGCTACTTTTTGTAGCAGTTTTCCTTCAATAGCGGTATACGTTACAACTTTGCACACCGCCCCAAAGTGTCTTTTGTTACGGCTATTCCCTCAATATTTATATGTTTTTATGTGGCGGACGACTGTATTTGATTCAGTAACGAGTGGAGATATATGTATTTACATAGGTATGTATGTGAATAACTTTATATATTGTCGGTATTTGGCATTTTCTATTAATTATAAAACAGTGATTGTAACAAGTAACAATAATAACTAGTAACTAGTAATAGGTTCTGAGGGGTTACGTTTTCATAATGATCGAGTTTTTATAATGATATTTATTATGTGTGTTTTGCTTAGGTATTTCTTAATCAAAATCGATATAAAACTGGGGAACTAATCAGCGAAACTTACATTGTGTGGGGTTGTTACACAAATAACTATTATACTTGAAATAAAATTGTTTCCACCTGGACTTGACAAAAACAATATTTCTATGTAGTTATTGGAGAATTCTATTTATTTTTATTCTCTTATTCACTAAGCGGATGCGATGTTTGTATTCGTTATTTCTAGAAGGATTTTTTCCGCGTACGCTTTGTCATTTATTTAACACACCATTAAAATATATTCAGAAATATCTTCTTTATTTGTTGTTAGTTTATTTTTACACTTTTTGCGATAAAGAACATCTATGATACATAGATATATCCAGAAAATAAACATGAAATGCTTCTTACAATAAAATGTTTTCTGAATTTATAATATCAAATAAATATTGCCCTTATGTATTTATCTTTGTTTCTTGATTAGTATCACACGCAAATTCATATAAATAACAACACCATACATAAATCATTGTGAGTCTTTCAGTTATAAAGTTACCACCAAAGTTTATTACTAGAATAAATACAACAAACATATTATGTGATTTTAATAACAAGAGAAGCTATTCAAATCTATTTGCCAAAGACTTACTAAATACTTCAATTTAGTAATCACATGAAAATAATGTTTCTTTATTACATAAACCACTGAAGTTACAACTACAAAATGCAACAAATTAGTAAAATATCAAAAAATTAATAATTAACTTATTCATTTAAATTATTATTACATGCATTCCTCACCGGTGCTCAGTGGTCCCGATTGCGTTCGTACACGAAATAATTGCTGGTTTATGTCTAATCCAGTCCACATTTATCATTATGTATAATATACATGTACTATTTATACAGGTAATAAATTAATTAAAACACTACGTTACAAATTGAAAAAAAAATTAAGTACCCACTTCAATTTTTCCTGTTTATTTATTTATACAAATCGCTTAATAAGAATACCTATGCACTTTTTTTCTATCACGTACTGTTTTTTGGGTACGGTAACTAATAATTATTGGTAAAAAACTTAAAAAATATACACATTACTTTATTTAATTATCAATAATCGATTAAATTAACGACAAAAATTAAAACTAACGACAAAACTTATTTTGTTTTTTAATTAGTCCCAAGCCTGGTGAAATGCGAGGGGAGGTGGCCAGCGCTTCGCAATACGTGTCTATCATGAAAAACTGAAAAATTGCGAATATCTCCAAACCTGTTGCAGATAGACACAATGGTACCCGTATAAAATCGAAAGAAAATTAAAGTTTACATCCATTTATGTAAAAAAAAATGCTATACCATTCAATTTAAAAAAAAATCAAGTTATCCATGATTTTAGAATTCGAAAATTACAGAGCCCTATTTAATAATTCTGTAATGTAACGCCACAATTTTAAAATAAAAAGACGTGTGCTGTTTCATAATTAAGCGAAAACTGAAAAACCGCATCTTTCTAACTTTCGTATTTCCGGAGATATTTGCAAACACCGCAGACATTGCAAATGTCGTTTTTTTTCGAAAAAACGTCATGTAATTCGGAAACGGGACAACTTAGCCCCAATATATGCCTAACGTATTGTTATTTAAAATTAACAAGGAATCCAAAAATACAGTAATATACAGGGTGTTCCATTTAAAATAATAAAGTATCTGCTTCCGGTACAACCGGAAGTCCGCCATTACTGAAACTAATTTTAAAATGTGTAGAATATGATTCGAGCCAAATTTATTTGAAACATTTTTCCAAAAAGCATAATAAATCGCTATGGACCGTTGCATCTTAGGCTGAACACCGGTATGTATATCAGGTAGAATATTTCAATCTGTCGCTACGAGCACGAAGTGACATGTAAATATGCATATTGTATCTATGAGGGGGTAAAATGTAAACTCTACCGCCATTGAAAATCCCAAGATGTTTGTGCCAGAATCGACATAGCCTAGCTACATGCCATCAGTGTATACTTCAAAAACAAGACGTGATAGAAACAAAAACATCCACTGCTTAATATTGTAGCTAATTGAAAACCATAATAGTAATCAGTTTTTTCAGGTACGAAAATCGTGTCACGCAGTGGTAATGTTATTGACATTTACCGGGGACAACATATTAACCCTCTGATTTTAATTCATTTAAATAAGACACACTGAAAATGAAAAGATATATATAAAAGATAAAAAGATTTGAAGTAAATACTTTTGTATTACTTTGTATTAGTTGGTATGGATGTCTATATTCATCAAATGCTTTTTATGGCTTACCAAATAACCAAATTTTTTATTAGTAATGGACTTTTTTTTGGACTGTACTACCAACAGTAGCACCAGCAAGTTCTACCAATCTCTCATCATCCCAACCATCTCTTTATTCCTTACTATAATTTGTTTACGTTACGAGAACTTCGTTCCAACGAAATTCTATGTTTATTATAAATATTAGTTAATAATTTATCACCTTCTGTTCATTTATAGTTTTTTAGTAAATACACTGTTTAAAGCGTATTGCTTGTACTGATTGTAATTTGAAAAATGCAAAATTAAATTAACTAGCTCAACGGATAAATCCTAAAAGGGCGCAAAAGAACAATTAACCTCAGAGTTACACTCGCGAATCAAAACTTGAATCTAAACACGACAAGTAAATTGTGAGTGAAAGAAAACTGACTTTCTTTATCACCCCAAAAATTGAAAAGGTTTAAATAAAAATAAAAGAACAGAATTTTGAATGACGTTAATAAACAAACAAGAATTTTTATCATATAAAAAAAAGTGTAAATTACAAACATTTTGCAGAGAAAAAAAAACCGTGGACAGAGGCTCCTGGCTTAAATCAAAAAAACTGCTATAGACTCTAAATTACGATAGGACGATGCTAAATCCTATATCAAGCAATAAACAAATTAGTTCAAGAAGATTTTTTTTTCGATACAATCCACGTGGTTTCAAATTAAAATAAATAAATTCGTGGAACACCAAATTTACAAAACAGAAAACTAAAGCAAGAAAAAATGCTTCTATTCACCCAAACCGAGGTGCTAAATAAATCAAACCAATCAGCAAACTAGAAAACCAAAAATGAACTCTTTAAAATTACAATGAGGGAATTAAACTAAATTCTATTTTCCTGCACGAAATAATAAATGATCTTATATCTAAAATGTGTACACAACAATATAATAACAATTATCATTAAACGAGTTCCTTGATGGACAGAATATAATTCAATTTAAGCGAAACAATTGTCTATATCAAAAGTATTAACAAAATGGCAGCAATCAAAATAAAATTTTACGTCTTTGAACGTTCACAAGAAAACGCGGGAATTTTTGAAATTTAATTTTAAACGTATTCATGTTCCTATGATGAATTTATGTTGCAAAACGTGGGATTACTAACAAAACGTAAATGTTATTGAATCACGTAACTTACCTGAGATAAGAATATCTTTAGATTAATGCTGCTTATGCACGGTTTCACATTTCGAATTTTGTTATTAAATAAAACCACTTGTGTTCGCACTTAAATGTTTTCTTTATCATACAAAATTGATCATAATTGATGTGCAAAAGTCTCGTGCGTATGATATCTTGGAAACTGGTAAATTGGAGGAAAGGACATTTTGGCGACAGTCTTCCATACCATCTCCTTACGTACTGAAGTAATAAGGGGGGTAAATTAAATCTGAATTTGCGAAAACCGGGGCGCCAGACCACAGCAGTATGTATTAGCGTGGATCTTTTTAAATTTTTGTGTTTGTGCTACTCCGAAAACAAAACGCTATGTTTAACTGCAATGGACATTTCATCTAAAAAAAATTATAACGGTTACGGTCGCACGCGGACGCATTTTATTTTAGTACACACCATAACTGAACTATGAACAATTTCAAAAAAATCAACATCTGCAACGTTTGCAATTTTTTATAAGCCACTTCGAACAAATAGTTTTTGAGCTGAAGCACAACGTCAAGGTATCTCAACAAATGACGAATAAAATTACGTGTTTACTTTTGAAAAAGTCTACCACATTTAATAAATTCGGTAAAATACAAATATCTGCAATTATTAGCCTCTATTTTAGTACACAACTCAAACGCTTAATTCAATTACATTGAGTTCTACTAGTAAATAAGCCACAGAGGCTTGATATTCCCAAAATTTTTGAGTTGATAGTTATACTTCAACATACATAGTATGCAAATTATGCAGTTTACAAATCATTCTTGCAACTTGGTAAATTACAATTATTTCGCGCTGCGAATGCAAGCGAGCCCACTGGGCGGTGTTGCGAAAAAATAAATAATTAATCATTGAAAAAAAAATGAATCCTTCTGCGCCACGCGTCTTCCAGTCATCAAGGCGATCTAAATACTCTATATACAAAATTTGCACGCTCGAGAGCGCGCGACTCCAAACCAAACCGACGGACGATACTCCCTTTACACAACATATTTAAAAACATTTACAGAAGCAGGTTGTAGCTGCTAACGTAAAGAAGCAGTTTTATACATCGCCACATTTTATATACTCCTTTACTGCTATATATACTGCTACGAATGTAATATATATTATGTTTCACAACATTATCACTTGTCTACTATATCAGGAAACTGCTACAAAAAGTAGCCATTTCTTTTGATATTGAATAGCTACTACAAACTGCTAATGGTTGTTAGCTGCTCCAAATAGCAGTTTGTTCGTACAACCCATCACTATTAAAAACACACCGTTCATATAGATTTGGTGCTTTAATAAAAAGAAGTAACGTTACGCACAAATCTAACTAAAACCTTACATGCTGCTTTTCAGATGTCTGAGATCTGACTTACTTATTTTGTCTCAGTTAAAATACCTTTCCAATTGAGTTTGCTCAGTACTTTAAGCAAGACTGTCAGATTAAGTGACAGTTTAGGGCAATGTAAAATACGATAAACCGTTTCATTTATAAACTGACCCAGCAATGGAATCTTAGCTCACTTAGCTCAATACGTCACAACTGAGTAAGATTATATGAGATCTCAGACATCTGGAAATCAGCAACAATGACAATACAAACTCATGACTTATTTCTAACTGACAAATCTATCTTTACATTTTTTATCTGGGTTCACGATTTCTTCAGGCATTAACGTCAACAGCACGACAGCAGATGATAGACACCGCTGATAGTCGCTTTGGAATGCGAATGGGAGAATTCAGATTGCGTCAAATTACTACTAGAAAGAGGTGCGAACGTCAACAGCACGGTAGATGGAAAAACACCGCTAATCTCGCTTTGGAAGCAAATTTGAAAATCAAATTCCGTTAAATTATTGCTAGAAGGTGGAAGCGAACATCAACAGTACGACACCAGATGGTAAAACACTCCTTCTTCTCGCTTTGAAATCCTCGTGGGTGAATTTAGATTGCATCAACTTACTGCTAGAAAAAGGGGCGAACGTCAATAGCACAACAAAAAATGGTAAAACACCGCTTATGTTCGCGGTGAAATATCAATGGAGAAGTTTGGATCCCATTAAATTTATAGTAGACAGAGGGGCGAACGTTAACAGTGAGACAACAGACGGTAAAACACCGCTTATGTTTGCTTTGGAATCCAAGTGGGTGAAATTAAATTGCATTAACTTACTGCTAGAAAGAGGGGCGAACGTCAACAGTACGACAGCAAGTGGTAAAACACCGCTTATGTTCATTTTGGAATCCGAGTGCGAGCATTTTAATTGCATTAACTTACTCCTAGAAAGAGGAGCGAACGTCAACAGTACAACAACCGATGGTAAAACGCCGCTTATGTTTGCTTTGGAAGCTGAGTGGGTGAATAGTAATTGCATTAACTTACTGCTAGAAAGAGGGGCGAATGTCAACAGTACGACAACAGATGGTAAAACAGCACTGATGTTCGCTTTGGAATCCACGTGGGAGATTCCTGATTGCATTAGCTTACTCCTAGAAAGAGGGGCGGATGTCAACAGTACGACAACAGATGGTAAAACACCACTCATGTTCGCTTTGGAATCCTGGTGGGTTAAGTTAGATTGCATTAACTTACTGCTAAAAAAAAAGGGGCGAACGTCAACAGTACGACAACAGATGGTAAAAGACCACTGATGTTGGCTTTGGAATTCGAGTGGGAGAATTTAGATTTAAACTGCATTAAGTTACTGCTAAGAAGAGGGGCTGAGGTCAACAGCACGACAATAGATGGTAAAACCTCGCTTATGTTCGCTTTGGAATCCAGATGGAAGAATTTAAATTGCATTAAGTTACTGCTAGAAAGAGGGGCGAACGTCAACAGCGCAACAATAGATGGTAAAACACCGCTCATTTTCGCTTTGGAATACGAATGGCGGAATTTAAATTGCGTTAACTTACTACTAGGAAGAGGGGCTAACGTCAACAGTACTACAGTAGATGGTAAAACACCTCTTATGTTAGGTTTAGAATACGAATTGAAGAATTTAAATCGTGTTAAATCATTACTACAAAGAAGGACGGATGTCGACAGTTTGCCAACAGATAATAAATTGCAGCTTATGTTTGATTTGAAAAACGAATGCAAGAATAAAGGTTACGTTAAATTACTATTAGAAAAAGGAGCGGACATCAACAGTATAACAGACGATAAAATGTTGCTTATATTCGCTTCTACATATAACACGCTCTTATATAATGATATAAAATGGCGACGTAGGCCTACACTTAAGGAGACCTGATATTGGTTTTAGGATATAAAGATTAGATGCTAAGCTTGTTCCTGTAGGATTCAGAACTAGTTAGGGACTATTCGCATGCGCAGTCTAAATATTGACATTCGCGAATCACAAATTCAGTTATTTCTAGTTAAAGTTTTGCGTTCGCGTCAAATTCGGTTTATATTTGATTCAGAATTAGTTCTAAAGTCATGTAACTGGACTTTAACGAGAACCGCAAGATCGAGACATGCGCAAATTATTCATAACGGCATTTGATATTTTACATATCACGACTCACTGCGACTATATTCTCTATTTTTGTTATACACGTTTTTGCTTGCTCTTAGGAAAAAAATTACTATTGCAGTTTAAACTAAACTTAAATAAAGTATTTCTTGCGCAATCATAATGTAACCTGCAATTTTTAACCTGCATGAGGTCGGAAAATACGTCAAGTTGGTTAACTATTTACTTAATAGTATTTTTAATTCGCCAAATAATCTTAGAAATGAGTTGTAAATTGTTGTAGGCACGTTATTTTATAAGAAAACACCTTTTATGCATGATTTTACAAATCATATTGACAACCAATTTCATATCACATAGGTTAGAACTAGGGTTACCATGTGGTATCTTGTCAATATACACATACACATAAGTATCCATTTCTGCAAAAAATAATGTATAAAATTTAATGTGATTGCGAATAGAATAGTATACTATCCTCGGTAGAAATTTCATGTCAGTTGTAAGAACTTTTATTATAACATCAAGTTACAAGCCTTTTTGGACGTTGCCGTAACCATGTATCCCATAACAACGACTAACTACCTAATACTTTTAATTCGGCCTCAATTGCTCATCATTTTGTTGTGCGGCAATTATCCAATCTTCTTCCGTTAATCTACATGATATACTTGCACTTTCAACACTTCTATCGATTTCCGATTGACCGCATCTACGTGTCCCATTCTTTTACCAGATCTGTATTCTATCGTAAACGTGAATTCTTAGATCTCTAACCACCATCTGCCTATACCTGGACGACGTAAGCGTTGTTCGTAATGCATTACAATCAGTTACGAGTTTAATTTTTTTACCAAGCAGATACACTCGAAAATGCCTTACTCCATGAACCACAGCTATTGTTTCTAATTCATACGAATGATATTGGCGTTGATTATGAGTAGTTTGTTTGTCATATAGAACTGACGTCAGTATCTAATTCTGTTTGGAATACCGGGTTAAATATGGACAAGATAGGCTTACTGGTCAATAATCTTTTAATTTTTTTAAATGCTTCCGCTATCGAGTACCCCACTTACATTCAACATTATTTTTCGTTAATTGAGTTATCGGTTCAACAACAGTCGCATAATTTCGTATAAACTTACGGAAATATCCTGCCAACTCCAAGAATTGTCGTATCTACCTGCTTGACATTCTTTGGAGGCTGAATCTCAAGTACAGCTTCTGTTTTTTTTTTTACATCGGGTCTTACTCCTTCTGAACTTATAATTCTTCCAAGATATTCTATTTCCGTTTTGAAAAATGAACATTTACTCAATTTTAAAGTCGATTGTAACTTCTTAACTTAAAAGAACTTGCCTAAGCCTATTTAATACCTCCTCAATCGTTCGTGAAGGAATAATTATATCATCCATATAAGGAAATGCAATACCGCTTTTAGAAACTCCTAAAGCTGTATTCATAAGAGGCTGAAAAACTGAAGGAGCATTGGTCAAACTAAATGGCATTCTTAGAAACTCATAATGATCATCTGGTGTTATAAAAGCAATTTTTGATATAAAATTTTCTTCCATTAGTACTTGATAGTAGCCTGACGCAAGGTCTAAAGTAACAAAGTACTTACTACCTCCAATTTTGTAAATCTGTTCTTCAATTAAAGGAAGTGGGAACTGTGACTTTCTGTAATCCACAACCATTCGATATTCGTTCGACTTCTTTTTTACTAAAATTACTGAACTAGCATAGGGCGAGTTCGACTCCCTAATAATTCTGTTCTCTAATAATTCTGTAATAATTGATCTCAAAGCATTTTTTTTTCCTTTTCTGGCATACGATAAGGTCGATATACTACAGGCGTATCTGTAGTGGTCTTAATTTCCATCTTAACAGCATTCGTCTTACCAAGTTTCCACTGAAAAAGTAATACAATCTCGAAAAGAATTCACATATCTACACATTCGTTCGCACCTCCTCATTAATATTACCTACCACAATATCTCTAATACAAAGAGTTTTTTGAGGTTATTATCAGCAACATTTTCAGAGCAACTTTTCAAACTGGTAATGCTCGAAGATAAACATTGTTTTGTTGTTTTAACAACATTATATGTTCCTGATCTGCTACATCTCTACCTACTATTAAATCATGCAAAAGTTTATCATCGCTAACTACTATCACATTAACATTCACTATTATTTCCATTACTTTAAGAGTTACTTCTGCAATTTGAGAGCATAAAACAGTGGACCCAGAAAAACTTCGTAAAACTAAGTCACTAGATTCTCTATTAGAAAGTTTAATTTTTTTTGCTAAAGACATCTTTATAAGAGTGTTCCAACTGTCCGTATCAATGAGACATGCACACTTATAGCACACTACAACATTTGCAGATTTTCTTTGTGTGTCACAGATTTCAAAAGGACAATTTGCTTTCTTATGGTCAAGCTTTTTACAATTATGACATTCTATTCGCGGTTTGTCACATTCTCTCGCAAAATGACCCAATTCTTTGAAATTATAACATAATATGCTTGTCTTAGTGCTCCGTTGTTTACTTTTAGTTGCTTTATCATTGTTCCTATTATGTACCGCGCATTTATGATTACTTGCCCCTGGAAGAGGATAACAACTATTTCCTAAATTTCTATCGTTGCTGGCATATTCCCTAATATGTTGAAATTAGCGTACAAAGCATTAGGATCGATATCAATTAAGTATTCGTCAGGTATTTTTAAATTTAAAGCACGCAATTTTGAAAGCTTCTGAAAACAATAGTCTCCTAGATGTTGAGCCGGTTGAGAGTCATAATTTGCTGCATCCTTTAATAATTTAAAAAATAGAACTGACTTAAGAAATTTTGCTTCATTGTGACTTTTATATTTGTTTCCATTTGGCATCATATTTTACTTCTTCATCATACCACTGTCGAGCATTCCCTTCAAGTCTTCTCGCCATATATCGTATCGCGGTATTATCGTTCCATTGGTACCGTTTTGCCAGATTATCCACTCGCTGTACCCACTTTTCAACCGTAACTTCGTCCTTTGATGATTCAAATGCCGGTATTAGAAATTCATCTCCTGATGCTTGAGCAGATACCGTAAGATTTCTTGCTAAGCAACGTAATTGTTTTAATTTTTTAACTTCTCGTTTCAAATTGTCTTTCTGATGACGTTGACGTGGTAAAGTCATTGCTGCTACTGATGCTAGTAGACGAGTTTTTCCTTTTCGCTTTCCCATCTCCTACGCTATATTTTATTGTCTTATCCCACTTCTGACTTTATAAGAACTTTTTTTTAACAATTACGTTACTACACTGATAAATACAACGACCCTTTTTGACGTTGCCGTAACCATGTATCCATAACAACGCTAACTACCTAACACTTTTAATTCGGCTCAATTGCTCATCATTTTGTTGTGCGGCAATTATCCAATCTTCTTCCGTTAAATCTACATGATATACTTGCACTTTCAACACTTCTATCCGATTCCAATTGACCGCATCTACGTGTCCCATTATATGTGGCACATTTTCGGTTAAGCAGAGATATGACAGAAGAAGTGGCATATGGCTTTGCTGCCTAAGAGTTTTGTCACTGGCAAGGAGATTCTAAAAAAAATAACCCCACTCAAATGTATTACGCTTGTTTTTTTTATGGTTTGCGGCAAATGAAGCAGCTGCGTGCGGGGATGTATCTGATCGTTTTAATTCAAAGCAAAAGTACATTATTCAAGAATCATAAGAAAAGTAACCTATTTTTTAAGTAAGCTATCGGTAGAAGTGATTACATGGCCAGCCGCCTAAGAAAAGATTGAAATTGAAGCACAGTTTGGAGCAAAAAAAAATTCCTGTAGTCATTGGTATAATTGATGGCATCCATATTAAAATTCATAAGCCTGCAGATGATTCAGATTCATATTTAAATAGAAAGCACTTCTTTTCCATCCTTGCTTAAGACATTTATTAACGCCGTTCAGAGATAATGGACATTTATCTCGTCGACAACGAAATTATAATTACCTATTATCGACCAAGAGGTACATTATCGAACACTGCTTTGGAATCATGAAGCAAACGTTTCGGCATCTATGCCATATTAAATTAAAAGACATAACAGTAATTGTACATTTCATAAGAGCATGTGCACAACTTATCTTTAGATGATGTTCGATTATATCGAAGAATACATAAGAGGTGTACATCAAGATGCCCCACAAGCAGTAGTAAATTAAAATGATAAACCCGAGAGAGATGACAAAGATGGAAGGAGATCTAAGAATGAAGTGATGAATAATTTGCAATTTGTAATTTGAAAAAACAAATAAATTGGCTTTAGGTTTAAAGGTTTTTTTTATTAAATAGTCCTCATGAAATGTTTTGTTATAACTTACAAGAATATTGGAAAAACCTTTTTTATATTAAATATTAACTTTTAATTTATCACAACAAGTAAGGAACTTAATGCTTTACCCTTAGACGAGAAAATAGTATATAAATTAAACATTCTTTCTATAATAATTATATACAAATATAAGAAAAATTAATAACTTTAATCTAATAATATGTACACTGGCCGACTTATTGAATGTCGTCGTCTACAGCGCAGTGACTATCAAAACTACTTACCAAACTACCACCTACGTGTAACTAACGCTATAAAATTGCTACTCATAAAAAATTAAAACCATGTTTAGTCTGGTTATATTATTTATTTGAGTAAACATGCTAATTCCAAATATAAACAATATAAAATCTAATTACGTAACTATCATTAAATATATAAACATATACAAACAAAAAAATTGTAATGTAAAACGTAACCAAAAAATAAACGCATTCTACAAAAATAAATATACACTCTAAAAAAAAACAAATTTTGAAAAATATATAAACAAAACAATATATCCATAAATTAATAAAAGAATAATTCTAAATGAAACGATTTAACCCTAGTTGTAATAAACAACAATTTTAATAAAGTATATTAATTATCACATCACTGAAAATTAAACTTTTCTTTGAAATTTTAATACATAAATTATAAATTCATTACTTTTATGAGAATTGCCTAAATTTGCATTTGCCATTTACCTACAATTACAAAACTCGGCCGTTTACGATAATTACCAGTAGTCCTTTATGTAATCCAACGACGCCTAGTGTTTTTGAATGACCAGCTCATATATCCACATGATAGTGTTTAGCAATAAATTTTTAAAAACATTTTTTTCATATTTATGTTTTTAAAATGCATATAAATATATAAAAAAAAAAATACATAAATCTGCAAAAAAAAATTATATAGACTCATGTCGTTGTCTTTACGAATATAAGCATATTTGAATGGATCCATTCTCAATTTTATAAAATTTTTAAATTGTACTCATATTTAATTATACTTGTTCTAATTTTATTAATAATTTTGTGTTGCAAGTATTTCCCTCTAATTCGGAAATTAGGAACATTAGGAGTATGTAGTTTTGTTAATCATTTAAATTCATTCCTCAGGTAAATATTAATTATTATAATAAAATTATTCAGTAAAATTTTACTCCTTGGATTACAATAGGATTCATACTAATTATGGTAAGCGGATGAGTTTTACAATTGCCCCAGATTGCAATGCATATAATTAATGAGTTTATAATTTGGCTATTGAAATTTCAAAGGAAAGCTTTATTCTTTGTTAGTACTGTGATAATAGTTTATGTAGTATATTAAAATTTCTGTTTAATATAATTGCATCATTTAACAAAAAGTCTAACAAAGGATATGTGTGATTTTCTTAGGAACACGAATTTTACCATGTTTGTTACCTGTGTGGGTAATTATAATAATAATATTTATTGAAACTAAAGGTAATGGACTTATGAAGTATTACTCTTTTGTTTTCTAATGCATTTCCTATTTTAAAAATAAATTATATACAAATAAAGTAAATAAAATTTAATAGAAATAACCCAGCAATTAATATAACTTGATTTGTCATTTATACATTCACTTGATTATTTTTAAACATAAAATAAGAGCTTTAGTTTTAAATTTCAAGCTGTAAAACAGATATTTTAATTCAAACTGGGTTCAAACCACAATATTAAAGGTTTCCTTTCGATATTAAATAATCTTAGATCTACCTAATTTGCATAATTGCGAAGCGTTTTACAACTGTATACCCCAATAAGTCATTTACCTGGAACAGCCGACGCCAGCCGAACGCGCACCTATGCAAATGGTGAGTAGTTTTGATAGTCACTACGCTGTAGACGACGACATTAAATAAGTCGGCCAGTGTACACTTAGAAAAATTAACGGAGTACAATGATAATAGAAACTGAAAAGTTACTCACTTGACTTAGAATTGGCCTATCTGGCAGATGCTATAATTAAATTGAAAACACAAATAAACTTTTCATATTGCATATCAAAATTACAAAATATACTTGATAAAATAAATAAAAAAAAATAATGAGTGAGAAATAAAGGTAAATTCTGATTTTTAAAGGAAGGCAATACATTTTTGAAGACTATTTCCTCTATTCATTCTTTCCAACATTTCATTTCTTTTTCCTAAAAGTTCATTTTTTTTAAATTTTGCTTCCACTTTTTATTTTTCCAATTCTAATCTCTTCGCATAATATTCTTTTCTGTCATTTCTTATTTCTTTCGGGATATTATACTTTAACCTTTTGTTTTCAAGTTTTTTTTTTTTGTAATTGACGAACACTTTCGTTTAGTTGGTTAGCCTTAGGGATTTGCGTTATACTACTCTCTTGATCCTGCAATTCTGGCATAATAAGGAAGGTAATTTCCGCTTTCACCGTTTCTTTTTCTGCCTCCATGTCAACTTCATTCCTATTATCCATTATGTTTATTGTTATTGGACTGAATTAACATTTCTTTTTTCTTTCCTAGAATTTCATTCATTGCTTCATAGTATTCGAAAACTTTTTTTTCTCTACCAGTTTTATTCAACACGTTTTTTATAATTCGTTTCTAGAACCTTCTACCTATTTTCACAGTTTCCAGGTGTAATAGGTTATTTTTTATCGCATTACCTATTTCTTTAGATATCTCCTCAAACATTCTTTTGAGGTTTTTTTATTTTAAGTGACCCCACCTGTACTTTATATTTTCTATACATTTCTAATAACAACAATGTAGTCTGGTGACTCTATTTAAATATATCATCAGGTTCTTCCAGCTGGCTCGTTCCTGGAATTACCAGAAACTCACTCAAAGGCGCTAAAAATAAGAGACATTATGAAGGCATAAACTCATGCTCGATTGAGAAGTGTGAAAGAAGGTAAAAAAAAGTTTTTGAAGCAGTTTATTGCGTTGAAACCATTCACACAGCTCGACCAGGAGAACATTTGCGCGATCACGAATCATCGCAGGATCGGTCCCAGAGACCACAGCACTTGTGCCGTCAGCATACAAAAACAAAGAAAACTCCATGAATTCCACTATGTCATTAATAAAAAGTAAAAACAGTGCCGAGCCCAGAACCGAACCTTGAGGTACTCCCAAACACGTCGGTAGAACAGAAGAATAAAAGTACTTGTTGACATTTCCTGATCTAAACGAAACTTTAACATGTATGTATATAGGTAGAAGGGTGGTGTTACACTGCGACCTAAAAGATCTATTGTGTCCCCTATTCTTGCTGCTTTACAGCTGGGCCTTCCAATCCTATTCTTTCCAAAGTGTAGGATATAGAGGGCCAGTCTAGGTAAGTCTCCCTCTTCGATTTCACATGCTCCAGGTGCAACGCCCTCGAGTTGCACAGTGCTACGCAGTTTGAAAGGAGGTGGATGGGTGTTTCATCCTGTTCCCCACAAAATCTGCATTCAGGATCCTTTCCCAATCCAAGCTTACTCAGGTGTCCTTTCAGTCTACAATGGCCTGAAGTATTCCTGTTAATATGCGAACATTGTTCTTACTCAGGTTGATGCATTCTGTAAACCTCTCTGGTTATAAGTTCCCAGAAGAATTTTACTTTGCCTCATTCCCTGGAGATTCTCCCAGTAACTGGATTTTCTCTGCTCCATTCTGTTTTTTAGTTTCTCAGTATTGTACTGCTACTTAACCCGCAAAAGGGTTCAGGCCTACAAAAGGCATTCAGCCCTTTTTTTGCAAGGTTATCCGTTATTTCGTTTCCTTCCACTCCTGTGTGACCCGGAACCACAGGAGGGTTACTTTATTTCTTTTGCTAGCTCATTTAATTTCCCTAGGCTTCCCAGACCATCTTGGAACTGATTTTATATGAATCAGCGCCTTGATGGCTGCTTGACTATCAGACATGATGATAATCTCCTGCTTCCGATAATTTTTATCTATATTGAACTGGACACATCTTTCAATAGCGTGTATCTCCGCCTGAAATTACTTGGATATTTTCCCAAGCTTCGAATATGTGGTTCGAGGCCATATATTCCTATTCCAGTTCCTCGCCGTTTTGGAGCCATCAGTATACCATTTGATGGCATTTCTATTCAAGTTCAAGATGGTGTTATGATCCCACTCGCTCCTGTACTTTATGATGACAGCTTTATGATGAATTCTTCACAAAGCTGAATTTTTAACATATCATCCCGGGGCATGTCCAGGTTTGATCACCGTCAGGAGATTGAGGCCTTGCCTAATCACTCCTTCCTTGACCATCTGAGTGTGATTCTTTTGCCGCGCCTGTACTACAATATGGAGGGGGGTAAGATCCATACTACTTTCGATAGCTGCTGTTGGCAAGTTCTCATAGCCCCGTTATGCATACACATGCTAATCTTTGCACTTTCGAGAGGTTATTTCTCGCGGTGGCCAGATTAGTTCTTTTGCTCCATGCTACTGATGCATAAGTGATGATCGGTCTCACATATCGCTGTATACATCCAAAGCAGTATTTTTTGGGTTGCATCCCCAATTTTTCCCTGCAAAGTTTCTGCACACCATCAGAGCTCTTTTGGCTTTGTTGGTTACTTCAAGTTCATGTTTGTTCCATAGAAGTTTATTGTCCTAGGGTAAGGCCTAAGGTATTTAACCTCCGTTCTCCAATCTATATTTTTGCCCATCAGTTTTATGGATTTTAAGATTGATTTTCTTTTCCTGGTAAATGCCACTAGGATTGTCTTAGTGGGGTTGACATTGAGTCCCGTCGATTGACCACATCTTCTCGTGAAGTTCATCCTCTTTGAACTATGTCACAGAGGGTATTCTCAATTTACCTCTTGCGGTATATGACAATATCATCAGCATACGCCTTGGACAAGGTATGCCTAGATCCGTCAGTTGCCGCAAAAGAGTAAACTTTAAACATACTTGCGCGTGGTTCAGACAGAAATGATCGAAACCAATCGGACAACAACCTCCCTCCACGCCATTACTTTTCGAGTCTCCCATCCAACTATCCCATGGTCAACGCAGTCAAAAAGCCCGTGTGTAAAGTCACAGAACACTTCTCGCTGCTGACACTCACCAGCGTCTACACAATTAACAACTCGTTCAGAATGAATGAACAGCAGTATTAGTTGAATGCGTCACACGAAAGCCATGTTGACTATCCGACAATATATTGTTACAGCTTAAATAACTTAGCAATCTGTCAAGCACGGCGTATTCAAATATTTTGAAAAACTTGAACTTGGAGCAATTGGGCGATAATTTGCGATATGTGTCTAACATTCTTTTTATGAATTGTATTGATAACCGATGTTTTCAAGATTTTTAGGAAAGCTTTCACACCCAAAAGATAAATTTATGAGTTGCGTTAAGGGTTGAGCCAACAAGGAGGCCACACAACGAAGCAAATTGCGAAGGAATATTGTCCGGACGGTCGCTATGCGTATTCTTCAAACGATAGAATAAGCTTGAGAGTCTCATTCTCTGAAAATGGTAATGCGCACATTGACTTAAATTAGTATTGTGTGGAAAGTGCCATACTGATTAGATGTAATGTTAGACACTATGTTGCTGGGTTCGTTTATAAAGAATGATTAAATTCTCTGCTACGGCAGCAGGGCACTCTAGATCAAATCATTCAGATGCTAAGAAATATTGCTATTAGCTGGTTTCTTATTTGTTAATTTCGCGATACACAGACGTGCTTTGGTTTGGATTATGATTTTAATATTTTTATCGCGTAGTAGCGACGCGTTACTATTTTGTATTGATTTAATATGATGGCTACGAGCAGCAGTATGAGGTCTGAAGACAGGGGTACCGTAGCGTTTTAAGTACTTATAGGTCTTTATTTTATACTAGACGCTTTACTTCGGCAGTTACCCAAGCAATTTTATTACTACACGGTCAATTATCCATTTTTCTGGAAATACAAGTTGAAAAAGTGTATAAAACTATTGAAAGCGCGTCTAATCGTAAAAAATTGCTAAAGTCACTCCACTGTTCTCTTTCGAGAGCGTGACTCTTGATTGAACACTCGCGTGAGTCTTTTCTCATTTTCCTCTCTCTTTGACTATTTTCCAAAGTTAATGTTAAAAAACACATAAGAGTGATCAGAAAGATGCATGGAGAACATCATAGCACACCCGAAAAATACAACATATATGTTTCTCCCCACGTGTTGGTTTTGTGATCGTAGAGACATATTAAAGTAGACATAGGTCAAAAATGAGATACGTTTGGGGTCATCGATCTTCTCAAAGTGGATGTAAAATCCCCAGGCAACACTAGGTACGAACTGCCTGTACATATAAACTGCAATAAATCCGACACACTTTTCAAGAACGTAGTGTAATCACCATTTGGGGACCTATAACAGTGTTACCTAATTTACCGCCACCGAAAACGACGGTAGAGTAGTGGGAATAAAATCGCGAGAGAATTCAAAAGAATTAGAAAAGTGATGCACCTCCGCTGATTTTTTGTTTCGCTGTGAGATATCAATCTATAAGCACCTCGTATTCTGCTGAGTTTAAGCTGGTTGATTTTTCATTCACGCTAAACACTATCAGTATCCATTTAAATATTAAGTATTCTTCTCTTGAGTTGTCGAAGAATAATGTCGAAACGTGACTTTTAAAGTTTATAATGCGCCTGAATAACTTTCTGTATTTTTGTTGAAGTTTGATGTTTTTCAGTCAAGAAGTTTTTTGTAAGAGGAAGCAATCGATATAGTGTCTTTTCCACGCACGTCAACCAATAACTAGGTTTTCTCTTAAAGGAGACATTTTCGCGTTAGCATAAAAAAACTGCTGTTATTGATAGATTTATTTTTCATTATTTTGCTAAAAATGTCAGCCAAATACGCTAGTTTTACATACTCACTCTTCATCAATGCAAACCGTGACAATACAGCGTTATGCTCCATAAAAATGCTCTATCTTCAGAGACTGAAGACTGCCGCTTACTTCGGTGTGCTGTGTGAGAGATTGATGGTGGTTTCCCATATCTTCACACATTAGTTTGAATTTTTACTTTTAAGATGTCGCGATTAATTAATTTATTATCTTTATGGCATATTCAGTACTATTAAAAGTTCAAAAGACTTTTTCCTTGATGTAATGCGTATCTATGAAGGACGCAATGGCTACTGTACAGTTCTTTGCTTATACTTACTTTTAGCAATCTGACCAGCATTGTGACTACCATTCTTTGCGCTATCAGTGCATATATCTATAAAGTTTTTCCACGGTATTCATTTAATGAGAAGTTCGCACAAACGAGAAATATTTTGCCCCCTGATGTGTTAGTTGGTAGTAGTCTGCAAAAAGGATCTCCTCCTGATAGCTTTGTAAGTAAATTACTAAAAAATACCATTTAAAACCGTCACCCCGGCACGTCAGTCGATTCATGCATTTGTAATGAGAACTTGGTACACCTGATGGGCTGATAAGTGTCTCTTTCAATCATTAGCATACAATCTCGCGGAGAATCGTAATAATTCCAATGTGTTCGATTTGAAATTCACTAGGATGACATCAAATCAAATGTACTAACTTTCAGCAGATTTCAGGAAATCCTGTGGTTTGATCGCAGTGATCTACTTACGAAAGCACTTATTTTTTTGCATCTGAATTTTTTTTTGTTTTGACTATTTTTTTCTTGGAGTTGCCGCGTAGCCTGGGAAGTATACGCGGAGCCCTACAGGTTGGGAACGCTGAATACAGAGGATGGTATTTTAAAGAAAGGTAGATTTAATTAGAAAGCTTTATTTTTTTTTTAGAACGTTAGCCAGGCAATCTTTTATAAAATCACCAATACTCTATGCTTATGGTACAAAAACGAAATGTTGGCAGAGTGATATTATGTAGAATAATATCAGATTAGAATAGTACACTGGATATTAAGAATGCAAGTCTCTTATGTTTTGTTTTTACTTATGTTATTATCATTTTGACGTGTTACACTCATGGAATTTTCCAAATCAGCTCATTAATGTCACCACTACTGAATTTTATATGTATCGGTATGTGATCCATTCTTATTTTTCCTTTTATTATTGTTAATTTTTAAAAAGACAATTAATAATTTTGTAATACTTAATTCAGTTGATTATAAGCCGTATCTCATCTCCTTATTGGTTCTATTAGAGCTAGGTACTTCCTATTTGAAAGAGTAATTGTGAGTTTACTATACGGCTGTTCCATCCAAGACTGGCTCTTTGATTATTGCATATTTTTGATTTAGAAAAGTCCTCTTTATAAAAGTTTTATAGCATTCAATGTGGCGTAACTTAAAAATATTTTTCACTATGCAAAGTGTTCCAAAAGTAGGTGAACGGATACTTACTACGTTAATTTAAATGGAACAGCCCTATAATTATTCCATTTTTAAATTCTAACGGAGAAAAAAGCATACTTATTTATATAAGCTTCTCTATCTGTTATAAAGACGGTATTATTTACGCTTATGTAAAAAAGAGGCCCTGCTGAAAGTTTTCGGTTAAGGAGGGGTGTTTTGTTTTAAATATCCATATTTTAAATAATCTATCTACATACTTAATAACTAAAATACTATTTGTATTTTGTATTTGAAATATTTTTCTTATCGTATTTTATTCTTGTATTTGAAATATATTTTTTGAAGTATTTTTGTTGCTTTTGAAATGCATAAATATTTATTTACTGTTAGACGAGTGTCATGACTTCATCTACACATATTACGAAACTTGAAATTACTGCATGCTAAAATGCGGTATGTGTATTTATACGGACAATAGGGACGTGCTTACCGTATGTACTACTTGGAGTTGTCAGGAGACCTTATGTCTCCTTTGCAAAGAGAAATCCTCACAAGGACTCATTTATGTAGAACAAAAAAAAAGGTGATTACATTCGGAATAGAATAGAATACATATAAAAAAAGTCCTAATATGAATGTAATGCGGAATGATTTATCATTTGGTTATGCTATCTAATTTAGTAAATTTTAGCCTGATATCTTCTCCCTAAGTTGTCCTCACCGAACCCATAAAAGGTGACAACGCCAATTACTATTCGTGCGACCGATTTCTGGCTACTTTTTCGTGCTAATATACCGTGTTTTATATGCCTGTGTCTCGTAAACTCACTGTTATTTGTATTGTTGGTTGTTGGATGCATTTCGATTTCGTATTTCGTTCGAGTTCCAATAATAATAATTACAATCTTATATTAATGAAATCGTTGGAAATGATGGAAACAAATAATAACTACATTGGAATGTTGCCATGTATTTTAAACTGGGAATATTTTAAGATATCAAAAATACAGAGGTATCATCTGTATGAGTGCAGAAACGAACAGAATATTATTTTCAAAAAGACTATTTTCGATTTGCAGGTTTATACATACTGTTCAAAAGTTGCTTTTTCATCAGATAAACTTGTTGAAGTAGTTGTTTATTCCAAGGAATGTAAATGTTAATAAAAGTTACTAGAACACAATAGTGTTGATAGAAGACGTGGGTTTTGTTTTTTCATAGCAGAGTTAACTAAATTACTTTATTTTCTTTAAATAGGTTACTTGTTGTTTATAGTAGCAGTATTTTAAAATACTGAAACGACATGTATTTTATATTAGTATTTAAATACTAAATAAGCAATATATTTTGTATTTTATATTTGAAATACATTTGGAATATATTTTTCCTAGCCCTTTCCTAGCTTCTTGAGTATCTGTTATAAATTTTGATAATTAAGAATGATTACTTAATATAAATACGTTTAATTAAGGATGTATTTTGTTGTGATCTAATGTTCATTTGTTTTTTATTATAAATGAAAGACAAACATCAAGTCTTATTTTAATGGTTTATGAATAAAATACTATTTAAGTAATTAAGCAAATATATAATTGTAATAATAAGAAATAAATAACATTATTACATACAACAATATTACATACAAATTATTTGTTGACAGTCTTGACGTTTAACTATTATGCTGCTGAAATAATTGTTATAGCCGGCCCTATTAAAAATAGGTATTATTATTATTTCTGCTAATTATTATTAAATATCATTCGTTTCTCAAAAAAAATATGTCATTAGTTTTATATTTTATTACCTGATACTAGCACATATTTACTAGTTGCAGGGTTTATTCAATTATGTAAAGTTTGATACTTAAGCAACATGAATATTTAATAGCTCTAAATACTTAGTTTAGTCGAAACATAAACGGATATTCTCATCTGTTTATTGGTTTATAAAGATAGCTAATTTGATGTAAGGAATATGAGCTGCTGCACATCATAGAATGAGAACATCTTCATAATGCAATTCATAAATTCACAAATCGTATTTTGTGAAATAGAACTCTATAGATACTTCAATGATTCACGTACTCTCCACGAGTTAGACTGTATTACTTATTTTTATATTAGCAAAATATTAAATTCAGATTTTATAAATGTTTACTGCTATTTGGAATTATTATTTTTTTTTTTCGAAAAACCTGATTCCCATTTCAGCTTAATAATTTCATTTGTTTATCTGAAAAAATCCATAGTCGAAATTAAACACATTTAAAGATTGCAACATTGCTGTTGTCTTTTTAGGTATAATTAAAATGTTTGCATTTTATATTTTGATATCATTTTCAAAGCTCCATCAATACATACTCATTCCAAGAATCAATAAAGATAAGGGAATTATCCACCTTATAAATAGTATACAATTTTAATGGTGTACGTGACAAAACCTGTGTGTATTTTTAATTATGTGGCTGATTATTGTCATAACACTAATATGTAATTAATCAGTTGTGAATTAAGTTAGATTTATATCTAATATTCGTTTGAAATGTTTATGCGATAATCAAAAAAAATTAATCGCTATTTGTTATGGCTGTGCCGTATCTTAGAAACTGTACTGAAAATATGTTTATTAATTCATAGTAAATTAGGTGAAGGGTAAAGGTATAGGCGGGATAAACTACAGAAAAGTGCCCAGATGGTATCGAATGAAAACCTATACAAAGTTGCATTTATATGAAGGTAATGACTTGTGCAAATTTCGCCCCCTACAACTAACTGATAGGGGGGTTTGATAGAAGCAAATACCCACCAAACTACTTTATTTTTTATCGATTTGAAATTTTACAGAAATAATTTGTTTAACCCCCCGTAGTGCATTTTAGACTTCAGATACATAGCAGCCAGTGCTCCGCAACGTTTTCTCAACCTCGGACCACCCAAACCTCACAGTATTTTTGCGGCACACCATATATGATAAAAAAAAAAGAGCATGTAAAAATTTTCAATTCCACCTTGCTTTTTTTATTAAAGTTCATTGAGGTGCTCAAATATGTCAGCCATGTTGCAAGTTTGGCTATCACTGATGATCTTCGAATAGGTGGTACAGTTCAAGCATGTTTTGATTAAACATGGATTGACTGACCTCATCGCGAAGCTCAAATGATCTTGCTAGAACTTTGCCTTTGGATACAACCGCACTTCAGTATAAAAAAAAATAAGGAATGACTAATTTGATCCATTTCTTGGCACAGTGCTTCAAAATTCACAAATTTAGGTTCTGTGTTTTAATAATATTTTTATATGTTGACACACTCGTTCATAGTTTTGCAATAGTATTTCTGTTGGTAATATCTTGATCATCAGTGGCTTCACATGTATTCAAGAATGGATAATTTGTACTGTTGGATTTTGTCTTGTTGCACATGATACAATCCTTTTTCATTGCCATTCATTGCTGCAGCGCCGTCGTGCACACACTAAACATTTATTCAACTGAATATCATGAGTTTTCAAAGGAATCATTTATTGTTCGCAAAATTTCTTCGCCGGTAGTTCGCCTCAAAAATATCGCTCGACATATCAGTAATTCGTCTCTTAATGTATTCAGCTGATAGTGGAACTTTTACTCACTTCATTCACTTCTTTAAGCTCTAACATTAATCCAATGATTTCCATTGCATGCAGGCTTTATAAGCCTTTCCCAAGAGAATGCGGTTTTTCTTCTTCTGATGAGGAATTAATTTTGCAACATAGAATACTTCTAAGCTTTTTCAGAAACTGTGCCGGAGAGTCCACTAGATTGCTTCTGCTTTAAATTTTGATTAAAATTCGCTGAAAATATGTTTACCCTTTATTGGGGCAGCTGGATGTTTTGATTTTAGATGGGAATTAGTTTGCTTGGGACCTTGCTTTCGTTAGAAAGTTGTTCTGTTGCAAATTACACACTCTGGTTTGGATTCGTCTCTTTGCCACACATGAGAAGCCTTACTGAATGTAATCTTCGTGGTATTGCTTTTTCACACACTTCGTTTTTTTTTTCGCTCGTGCTGAGTACATTTGTGAGTTTGGGCGTTCTCTTTTGTCTTACTACGTTAGTATACGATAAATATAAACAAAGTTATCGATGTATAGTCTGGTTCACGTTGAGAAGGAAGTATTACTCTTATGGAGATAGTACCCACCGATGCCAAATCTATTGAAGTACTTAATTTTTCGTATGTTGTCGCTCCGAATAACTTGACGAATTTCAGGTTGACGCTTAATAAATGTCAATTCAGTGAATTTTGTTTGCCGTTTGTATTTATTGGTTATGTCCCATTAACATAAAAATTCATAGAATGTTGATTGTATTATTGTTTATACCACATCAAAATACACAACATAAATAGAATGTTTTATTTTATGGTTTTGCATTTATTTTCGGGAAAACATACATAGATATTACATACATGTTGTAATATATTTACAAATATTTACAGAGGTATGGTCACAACAAATTAAAAACATTTCTATAATCATAATAACACAATTAACTAATGTCGGAAGACCAATAGGAAGATGACGATGAGGTCGATGTTAAATTAATAATAAATTCTTTCGGTTCATCTTGCATTTCATCCAACCGCCACCTTCCTCAACTCAAATGGGTAAAATTAAAACCATTTTGCTAAATACTACATTACATAACTATTATACCTTTGATAACATGTTTAACATATTTTTGCCAATTCTCTACAGAAACATTTTCATATCCTTGCTAAATAAGCAGAGGCATATTTTGCACTTTAAATTCCGAATTATTGTGCCTGATATAAGCTTTAACCTTCGCCCATACCTATTCAATGGGGTTTAAAGTGCAGTGGTATGGCGGCAATCTTAAAATGGTAGATATACTCCAGTTGAGCAGCACGTTCATCGATTACGTATTTATTGTACTTGCTTTTTTGTTGTGCTACAATTTCAAGTAAGTCGCGTTTCAATAAACCTTCCTCGACAAAAATATTTTTCTGTGTCAACCACTGTTCCTTTTTCCAGCTCGTGGTAGGTATTTTTTCTAATATCCGGCTATAGTAGGGCGCATTGTCAAGAACTAGACGGAATGAGTAGGTAAATTAGGTAATAGATAGTTGAAAAACCAATCCTCATATATTTCCGCACACACTTCATCGTGGGCATCAAGAGTTTTTTTTTTACATAAGAAATTATATTCAGCACCCAGAACAAAACCCTTCTCGTTACCAGTATGAATTAAGGCATAACGTTGACCACGACTTTTTGGTGCTCTTAGATCAATACTTAAGTCTTGCAGAAATGCTTGTCTAGACGTACTTACTGTGCTATCAGTCCATGCTTTGTTACAAAGTGTCCAGTATTTACCACGATTCGTCAGTGAAAACAATGTTTCTCCCTTGATTACAATACCTCCTAATAGCACGTAAACAATCATGTCCCATCTTATAATATCCTCACGGTCTATCAACATTACTTTCTTCCAATTTTCTCGAATGTAAAACCAATGTCAAGTAAGAACCTGTAGAGTGTACTTTTCGAAAAATTGGGTTAACCTTCTTCGCTATTTACTGCAGTTAGTATCATGGCCATCACAGGCGGAATATTTCTTACAAAAAAGCTATGAACTTTACATCTAACAAGTGTCTGAATGTGTTCATCATATACTTTCAAACGAGAATTGTTGTTTCAATTTATCTTCGTTTGTAAGCTTTGCCACTGGATGGTTTTCTTTTTCATTGCGAACAGAATACACCATTCTTTTACCACAACCAAGCGCTTTACTTGTTTCCTCCACGGCCTTAGAAACATTCATATTTTATGCAAAATATGTAAAAAGGAATTTAGAATCACTTGCTTTTCCTTCGACGAATACACTTCGCCTGTAAGATTCCATACTCCAATTCTACGAATACATCACTTTTGTATTACATGTGATTATAACAGCTGTTTTATTATAGGGACTTACAACAGATAATCCAAACGACAGCGATAGTGGCTTTTTTATAAAAACTGATCTGTTTAAAATAAATACGTAATAGAAAAAAAAATGGGGAAAACTCAAGAGACACAGAATAATCGAAATTGACAAATGACAGGTACAGTAAATGATTACCAACAGCTATATTATTTCTGACCGATAGCCACCAAATAATCTGGCAACAATCCCCATGATAGAAAAAGATAGATACATATAAACGAGTATGAAATTGAAAGGGACGCATATAGTCCATAAGAACAATACTTCTTTTAAAACTTGATCTAGACTGTAGATATGAGAATACCTGAACTAAATAAAACGAAACAAAAACCGATATTATATAACGTTTTCTTTGATATCCAAACTTCGACTGTCTTATTTTGCCACACCTATTACCTATTAACTTAATTCGAAAAAACATGATGCATGAATAGGTTTTTCTTTTGGAATATATATAGGGAAAACAAAAATTTGCACAAATTATAGATATCGCACCGCGGCACACGTAGAGTGGCTTCTTGGCACACCAGTGTGTCGCGGCATACCGGTTGCGGAGCACTGAGTCATAGCAGATAGATAAAATTTGAAATATTGCCATATAGCAGATACATACAGTGCATCACTTAAGTATTTGTACATAGTACATTTAACCGAAATGAAAAAAAAGGAACTATAGAAATTCTAAACTAAGCGACTGTTTATTTTAATACGAAAGAGAAAAGCATTATTTTTAATAAAAAACAAAGAAAGATAATATAAATATTAATATTTTAATAAAAAATCAGAATTTTGAACTCACAAAAATATTTGTACACGAGAAAAAAAAAACAAAATAAATATTTGTTGGTTTGATTCTAATATTTAGTATGCATTCCATTTGCATCTATAACAGCTTAGCAAGCGCTTGGGCATGGACATTACCAATTTTGCCGTTTCGTCCTGCGTAATTTTTGACCATTCTTCTATCAAATGCTTTCTAAGCTAATGCGCATTTCGGACATGATATTTTCTGATGTGTACATTTAAAATATGCCACAAATTTTCTATCGGGTTAATGTCTGGACTTTGGGGTGGGTGGGGAAGGGTTCTAATACCTTTATATAAGAACCATTCCTTAACGATCCTAGCAGTGTGCTTAGGATCCTTACCTTGTTGAAATATAAAGCTTTTTTCTATATTCAATTTTCGAGCACTTTCCATTAAATTAGCTTGCAAAATTTTTAGATAAGCTTTGGCATCCATAATATGGTCAATAAAATGCAAATTTCCTACTCCATTGTAGGACATACAACCCCATACAAGTACGTGTTCTCCTCCATGTTTTATGGTGATGTAGTAGTTTATAGGTAATGTTTGTGCTTGAAGTTCCTGTGGTTGGCTTCACATATCATATCCGTCATCGGATGCAAAAATATTATATTTTGACTCGTCGCTAAAAATAATGCTTTTCCAAAATTCTACACTGTTGAAAATATTACGGTGTTGGCGTTAATTTTGCGCTAGTCAAATATTTCAGTGTTGATTTTTCCAAACTTTGCCAGACGAGTTGACTACGCGTATTTAATAGAACAGGAATGACTAGAATTTCGTGTGAATTCTTTGTTCAGATATAGGATTGACTATTTTTCTAGACATTCAGAAGCGTCAACCAATCAATTTTTCCCTCGGATAGAAATATAGAAACCCCACCTATTCTAATACAGTATTGCATTATACGCACCACCTGCATTGCACGTGTATCTGTTTTCGTGTTTGATTCTCCGTATTAACATATCCAGACAAACCACCAAATGTGACTGACTTGCAAAGTGTAGCCTCGTGTTATTAAACGTTAATTCCAGTGGGCATAAAAAATTTCAACATCTTAAAGATGTATTGAGAACATCTATTTACGCAATTAGTTTAGACTTGAATCAAATAGCATAAACATTCACTTAATTGTATAATGGTTCTCAAAACATTATTTTAAAATTGGTACGTTTAGTTGAAACCAAAACTTGTGAATGAGTGGTTTTGCATATTTATAATTGAGAAAACGTCTTAAGAGAGAATATTATACCACTAAGAAATTGGAGTTGCATATTAAAAAGACGTTGTGTTTAGAAAATGGTGTTAAAACACCCAATAGATCGCATTCATTTAGCTAGTAAATTTGTCTAGTCTAGATCAAATAAGACTAGAAGTATTTTATAATTCCACGTGTCAGTTGGACAAAATAACCCCTTAGCAATAGACAATACTTGACTATCTTTGCTCGTCAAATTTAAACTTCTATAGTTCTCGACAAAATAACACGAAAAGAGTGTGGACCTCTCCTGACTATTAAATTAGTCAAAAAAGTGTTAAAATTTTCAACAGTGTAAAGGTTTATTGACATATTCCTTCAAAATTCAAACGTTTTATTCTATTATTCTCACTGATGAAAGGTTTTTAAGGCTAACTCTTCCGTTTAGCCACTCTTCTAAGTACTCTTCTTATTATGTTCAGGATTAATTGTCTTCCCTTTTGTCTCTGCGACGTGAACAGCTAACATTAGAGCGCTAGTTCTAGGAAATTTTTGAACTTCTTTTACTATAGCGTTCGTTCGCGTTTGGTTAGTATCTTTGGACGCCCTGGGCGATGAGCATTTTCGATGCTTTTTTGAAGTTTAAATTTGTTAATAATATACTGAACAGTACTATGTGGTCTTTTGACAAGCTTACTAATTTTCTCGTAAACTTTTTTGTTCTTTAAACAAGGCTACAATTTGAACTTTTCATATAATTGTCACTCTTTTGCTTTTCGGCATCTTTTTTATACGGCAGTTATGAATTGCTTTCAATATATTGATTATGGAGAGAGTATTTGATATTCTACTATTTTTAAAAAGGTTAATGTTTCTAGTTTACTTAGTTTATTTTAAAACTTATTAGATATAATAGAAAAAGGATATAATATGTAGCAGCAGACAGCTAGACGATGTCCCAGGTGATGTAGGTAATCTCTGCATTTGGCAAGTCCTTCGAGGCATTTTCCTTTAGAATTTCCTTCAGGAAGCAAGATGATCAGCAGGTGATACACCTACACATCGAAAATGAATATTAAAATTTGAATAGTATTTTATTACAATAGATTTTTGACAGATCAAATTTGGATCCACGTTTAATTGAGTGACAGTTTTATTATTTTTACTGTGTATTTATTTCATTAATTTTTGTTTAATAAGTTTGGATATGCACTGGCAGTCCAATTGCTTTGAATATGTCAACAGACAGACATGGAATTGCTGGAAATTGGATTCTGTAACAATTCTATGTGTATAAATGGTTGCCTACCTTTTAGGTGCAATAATGAATTTTTTTAAGATTGTTAATTTTTTATAGTAATAAGCGTTTAAAAATTTCAAATGTATTTTCTCATAATTCAGAGACTCATACCTTTGTTATATAAAAAGTGTAAGGTGATTCCAGATTTGTAATTTTATTTTTTTCACATCGTTGAAGATCTGACAATCCTGTCTGTCACATGGCCATTCTCATATGTAAAACAATGGAGGCTCCTCATTTCGGTTATAATAAGGATTTTCTCAGACAGTTGGTCTCCTTGACGAAGACAATCCTTTCAAGTCAGTTAAAACATTTTCAATTCGAACCATTCACTAAATCGAACTCAGTTCGAGGTAGACCTATTTCATTTTTTTTCTGAAAAATTTAACGGCTATTTCGATAAAATCCAATTTATTCCCAAATTACAACCCTAAAAATAATTGTCAATTGTTAAACAAAGTTTTTCACATAAATAATTATCCAAATTACTGCAATATTTGGGTAATTTTTCTTCAACGACGATTTTTCGCGATAATGTTCCTGTCCTGAGCGAACCATCCTCTCTGACCTGATGTATCTACGAGCTACGAGAGCCCATATCCGATCTGAACAGTCCTGACCACCGATGATCGCAGAATTCGGCCTGTAAAAAGGTACTCCTCGTCAAATCACCTAAAAAAAATAAACGTATTATTTCAATTATAATCTAAATTGAATTGTACTTATAAGAAATTTTATTTTAATCCGTTCTGCAAAATTTGAGGTTAGAAAATCGTTTGTAACATTACTAAACGGTCTCCAGTTACTTTGGGGAAATTTGTGTAATTAGGTTTATAAGTATTTGTTATGTTTTTACGTTAGAACCAATATCCAGTGATTTACCATCAGTGTTGGTACTCTGTTTCACACGTCTATTTAAAACTAGCTAACTCCATTTGAACGGTCAGAAAACGCGGGATTTTTAAATTTATTTCAAACGTATTAAAGTACGAAACTATGATTTTGAATTGCAAAAGGTGGAATTACCTTAATGAAACTTTAGTGTTATTAATTAAACGGACTCACGGACTTACCTGAGATTATTATCCATAGATTTATGTCTGATATTAAACAAGTTACATTTTGAATTTCTTTTTAATTAAATAAAATCACTTTTACTCGCACTTAAATGTTTCATTTACACATAAGGGATTGAATAGATTAAGACATGACATTATCATGCCTAGGATGATCATTTAAAACTGGTCTTAACATTGAATTTGAGGGAGAGGACAATTGACAACATCTCCTACGCAATCTCTATGCGTACTGAGTTAATATATAAGAAAGTAACGAGCTATTCATATTTTTTTTATTTCACCGCCCCTCGATCGGAAATTTCTCGCCCTGCATGCCATCTGGCTAGTGAGACAGAACACTTCTAAATCAAAATTATAAAAAATGATGACACTGGTATATATAACACTGATTTTTTTTATTCAATTAATGTATTTTTTTAAAATTATTTTTTTTTAATCCGGGCTTTATGCTATAACTGTGTAGCGGTAACAATATATTACCGGGAGCATCTAATAATGTACACAGGTCGCTAGATATTTGGAGACTATTGTTGGACATCTATGCGAGTCTCTACCTGTCGCGCCAACTAGCGTACGAATACTTTTGTGTTGTCGCCTACTGGATTTTAATTATTATTGTAGTCAGAGAGCATATTTTAGCTATTTGAAATATTTATTTTGTTATCGCATTCTAAATAATAATATAAAATTGAAAAAAAACTTTACTGTTTTGTATTTTTATTACTTGTGGTAGGTAAATGGGACATATACAAATATTTAAGTGATACACTATAGCTCTTCATATAGATTATGTATTAAATATGTACGTATTTAATACCGCTAAATGTCCGCGTTATGGACACGTAATTGATCTTACATACCATACATATATTCGATACGTGTTCAATGGGTAAATTATATATTTCATACGTATCTCTAATATTGCAAATATGCATCTAAAATGTATACAGGATGTCCCGCATTTACTTTCCCACGTATTTACTCGAAAACTAATGGAGACAAAGAGTTGCAGTAAAATCCAGTGGAAATGGGACGACATAGTACATAAAATTCTGCCATTATAACTCTTCCCGTATAAGTAGCCGTTTCCCTCTCCTCCATTTTTTTTTTAAATTGTACACCCAATTTTTTTTCCGCAAGTAAAAGGATATTTATACGAGAGGTGTTATAAAGGCAGAATATTACGTACAATATCGTCCCAGTTCAAATGGATTTTATTGCAATTGTTTGTGTCTATTAGTTTCCGAGTAAATACGTGGGAAAAATAAATGTGAAACACTCTGTATATAGGTTATTTATTCAAACAATTGTTTAAATATATCTAGTAAGTCAACGTAATGCATTTTCGGAAAAATAAAGTATTGCTCAGGGAAGTGGTGCACTCTATCTGTGAATGTAAATTGATTTGAAAACGTGATAAATATAACAGGTATCTCGGACGGAGAGACAGATTTCTGTGTTTTATCCATCTGTGGAAACGACGGAATCCGTATCGGTAATTTACTGGCATTAACGAATTGTGTGGCCTGGGGAAAAGGGAGGGTGGATGCATGTGACGCTGTGATGACGCACCTCGCGATAATTCTCGTGTTTATTCACATTAGAAGATTAGAATTCTGAGGTATTCTGTTATAAATATAAAGAAATTGAAAGTATATTGCAAGGCACGTTCTTGTTGACAAAACATTAATTGAACAATTTTCTAAATATAGGTTTTTTCTTTCAAGAATAAAATATTTTAAACTTAAAACAAAAAAATATTACTGAAAAGAGAAAAGTTAAATCTAAAGGGACAAAAATTTGCCAAGAAAAAAAAACATTACATAAAACTACTTCTCAATTTTTAGTTTTCTTAGTTTTTAAATTAATAAGTTGCTTTGTTAACTTAATTTACTTATGTTTATGATTATATAATAATCAGAAAATGTTTGTGTTATTAAGAAGAATAAGTATTTAGTTTGATAATATATAATCTGTAGTTCGATGGCCTTTTTATATTTAAAATTTTAATAAAACGCGGGTTTTTCGTTCGAACGTATATACGAAAACCTTCTTCTCCTCCTCTCTCCTATTGCTATCTTCGCTTCTCCCGTGTATAGCGGTACTGTCGCTAACTTCAACTGGTGTAAAGGCGGGAAATTTATATAGTTTTTCTTATATTTACAAAACATTTTTTACTTGATTTACTTATGTTTACTATTACATAATAATAGAAATTTGTTTTTTATATAATGATAAAAATATGTAGTTTGGGGGTACAAATCGCCATTTATTTTTACATATATGCACCACTTTACTTATTAAAAACACCATACATGATGACACATTCGCGCTCTTTCTCTTGAGCGGCTGAAAAGTTAGGAGGTAACCTTTGGGGGCAACGTCCGTATATACAACGTTACACCGTAACTTTTCATCAATCAAGAGAAAGAGCGCGAACGCGTCATCATGTATGCTGTTTTTAATAGCTTTGTTTGTTTGTGTGATTGGAGCAGTATCTACTGACGTCATCAGAGTAACTTGAGAGCGTCTCAGAGTTGGATTTAATGATGGTACAAACAAACGCGCTCGATTGCAATATAACCTTAATTTTATTATTTTACTTATTGTCACTAGCTATTATGAATAGGAAAAGTAAAAGTAATTTTTCAAACTAATGAATCTAGACTACAATAAAAATGCATCATATACTAGTATTTATGTACCTACCAAGTGAAGTTTTTAAAATATAATCGTTCTTTACATCAATCACATTGGTATCATTATATCATCCATATCGTGCATATTTGATGCAGGTATAAATCGGATTGCATTTACAAACGACAGTTTACAACACGGTGTTAGCGCGATTAGGTTATGTTGCACAAATTGCTCGTAATTACTCGGACGTCGGATCGCGAGCAGAAAGAGGAACCTCTTTGTGATCTCAATTTGCTTGCTCTAAACAAACAAATCATGCTCTAAAATACAAACAAACGCGTAAAATTCCATGGATCTGCTTAGATCAGACAATAAACAAACCTAATAAGTAACGTGGTGTATATATGTAAATATAAATGGCATTTGTACTCCCAACTACATTTTATTTTATAATGAAAAACGAATTTCTACTATTATGCAATAGTAAACATAAGTAAATCAAATAAAAAATATTATATAAATATAACACAAAACTAGAACTACACACATATATAGAGCATAACATTAAATTAGAAACTAAAAAAAGTAAAGTAAAATGGTAAACAAAATAACGATTATATATTATCAAACTAAATATTTATTTTCTAATAAACAAACATTTTAATGTAAACACGAGAATTATCGCGTGGCCCTCATCACAGCGTCATCGCCTATCCACCCTCTCCTTTCCCCGGGCTCACCTACAATCTGCCTACAACTTACGAGGTAACTATTGCAATTAAATAATATTTACCGACACGTAAGAGAGCCATCTTGTATGTAGTAGTCTAACTAAAAGTTTATATTTAAATCGAGAACGGACATCAACGGCGTGCTGCCATCTACCGCTTTTGTCCCAAATGTTCAAAATCCGTTAACTATTTTGTCCATAAGGTTGACTAACTAGTAATATATAACACAATGATTAAAACACATGCAGAGTGTTTTCCAGCAGGCGATATAAACACAGTATTACACAGAGTATCTTTTTTTAACACCAATGAAAAACAAAGATAGTATGATTCTCCGTGTAACACTGTCTATGTTGGTTGCTGGAAAAAAATATTTCTAAAACTAAATAAGATATAAACTTATTAACTTATTTATTTTTAATATATTTAATATATATTTTTTATAAAATATATATGTTATATTTTATAGTAGTATTTTAATATCACTTCATCACTCTTGATGTTGAACAGTATGATTAGTTTGGCTTTTCTCTTTGTCGCTGAAACAATCAAGAAATCTGATGTTTAATATGTAATATTATTAATTATACAAATATAAAAGGCAAAAAAGAAAGGTATTTTTACAAACAGATATAAGGAATCTTTCAAATATTTGTTTAAATATTATTTGGATAAAAAACAATACAATGAATACAATGAATTTTATAAAGGACTATTCTAGAAAAATTACATTTAAAAAAGCACATCATAATTCGACTTTTATAATATTAATATAATAATTTACTCACGCAATTCTGCGAACACGTGCAGGAACTTGAACAATCCAGTTAATCATGAGTTTTGTAACCATTTCTTCGGTTGAATTTCTATCGTGCAATCGAACAACAGCTACAAATATAGAAAAGTATAGCAATTTATAATACTGTACATAGAATACTATGAACATTATTATCACAACAATTGTTAATTTAAAAAGTATGTTGTCCTTCATCAATGCTTTGAAAATGTTTTTATCACATCCTGTAGATTTGTCCCATTTATCAATTTCAAAAAGTCTCTCTACAATAATTTTGAAATATATAAATTATTAATATAAAATAAAATTTGTAAATATGTAAATATGAAAAATTAACCTAAAAAAATAACGCAATCATAATCAAATACACATTAATATTGTACAGGCTCTGAATAATTGCTGATACGATTTTATACGCGACATTTAATAATGTAATGCCTCTGTAGTTACTACAATTTTGTTGGTCGCCCTTTTTATGTATTGTTAGGATTTTTCCTTTCCTCCATTCCTCCGGCATCCTTTCTTCTTTCCATATCCTTATCACTAACTGATATATTTCCTCTCTTATTTGGTGTCCTCCGTATTTTATTAATTCTATATTCACCCCGTCTTCCCCTGGTGATTTACCATTTCTAGCTTTATTGATGATCCGTGTGACGTCTTCCCTTGTTGGTTCTTCCACTTGACTCCTTTCGTTTCCTTCATCGATAATTTCCTCTTCCTGGCAATTGTGCTCATTAAGTAATTCCTTAAAATGATCTACCCATATTCTCTTATACTGTTTTTCCTCTTCTATAATTCTCCCATCTTTATCTTTTACACCGGTAACTTTTTCTTTATATTTTTTATTTTGTTCATTTATCTTCTTGAAAAAACTTTTAGTATTTCTACTGATTCTTTCTATTTCTATCTCATTTATATTATTGTTTATCCATTTCCCTTTTACGCTCTCTTATAAATTTATTGGATTTATTTCTAATTCTTTTATATTCCTGCAAATCTTCTGATTTACTACAGCTGAGCCATTTTATCCTTGCTTGGGACTTTTCATTCATCTTTATGCGGCACTTCTGGTCATACCATCCTTTTCTGTTAGCTCTTCGCTCTCTTCCTATAGTTTCTTCTGCTGCTTTTTCGATACATTTTTTAATGCCAATCCACTCATTATCCACATTTTTCTTATCCTTCTCTCGCTCGTGCAGTAGCTTTTCTAATTTACTTCACAATTCTTCCTCTCTTTCTCATTTCCAAGTCTGTTTATGTCCCATTTAAATTTGTTTCTCTTTTTGTTGTTGTTTTCTTTATTTTTTGTTTTATTATTGCACCTACCATAAAATGGTCTGAATGTACACTAGCTCCTCTATAGGATCTTACATCTGTTACCGATGATTGCCTTCTTCTGTTAATTAACACATGATCTATTTGTGTGCTATGTCTCTTGTCTGGCGTTGTCCAAGTTATTTTATGCTCTTTGGGATGTTTGAATTTAGTACTACTTAAGATCATATCGCTTCTTGCCGCTAAGTCACACAATCTGCGCCATTATCATTTGTTCTTTCGTGTATAATATATTTTCTCGCTACCGACGCCACGTATTCTCTTTTCCGATTTGCGCATTAAAATCCCCTAATACTAATATCGTGTCTTCCTTAGGAATCTTTTCAATTTCTTCTTCTATTTTATAATACATCCTTTCTTTTTCATTCTTATTCGAATTTTCGATTGGGCAATATACATTTAAAAGAGATATGTTAAATGGTTTACTTTGAACTCTCAAATACGCCATTCTCTCATCAATTGGTCTAAATTCTATTATCCTTTCTCTTATTTCTCCAAACAACATAAATGCCACTCCATGTTGTCCTTGTTTTTCATCACCCGAATATTTAAAAGAAAAAAGTGGTTTGTGTATCGTTCCATTCCCCTTCCATCTTATTCATCAATTCTACATAAATATGATTTAAAATTACCGTGACCTGTGATTAATTCTACCGCCTGATACGATAAATTAACCCTCATTTCCCTAAAACGTGCTACATAAATTTCCTAGTCCAGCTCTCATTTAAGGTATTATCCCACCTACTCTGCCAATCATTATCAAGTTTATCCCTAAATGCTGTTTTAACTACACTAGCCGAAATTAGCCCAAATCTAATAATCGAACTATCTCCCCTAGATACCGCCTCTTTCGCTAATTGACCCGCCCTCTCATTACCGATTGTACCTACATGAGCTCTAGTCCAAAAAAGTTTGATACCACCCTCGCGCAACATATCCCAAGTATCTAACAACAAATCGGTCGGATTTTTTAAATTCCCTAACGCCTCTAATACAGACAAGCTATCTGTTATAATTCTCACGTTCCGCATAAATTCCCATTCGCGCCTATAGGCGCGAATGGGAATTTGTGCGGTAGTTTATAGTATACTATAAACTACTGCCTGATTTATTGCAACTAATTCTGCCTGAAAAATATTGCAATGATCCCCTAATTTAAGCTTTTGATTATGTTTTCAATACCGCTATTATAAACAACACAAGCCGCCCCTGTACCACTCTCACCCTTCGACCCATCCGCAAAAATGTCTAAACCCTCTCGAAAAGTGCCTATAAATTTATCATAACTAATACTTTGTAATTCCGCGTGATGAATTCGCCCCCTTATATCTACTCGCCTTTCTAAATCGCCCGGTTCTAATCTAATTCCCGTTGCCGTAATCAAACCCTCAAACCCTATTTTATTCGCGTCCCTACGAAATTTGAGTTCATTCAAACGTAAATATACTGGTAAGAACCCGAAATAACACACGCCGCGTCTGCCGAAATAGATGAATACGTGTTCGCGGCCCTAACCGTTAACAATCTTTGCGCCGCGATTATTGACTGGTCACTGCAAACTTAATAAACACATGCACCGCATAGGACTAGCAGCCTACTCTACCGTACATATTACCTAGAGGACGAGACACCGGAGCACTTCTTATGTGACTGTTCGGCGCTTGTCCAACTCAGAGGTCACATTCTGGGGGAGTTCTGGCCCAGTATGGCCAGCTTTGCGGCACCTCACATGCTGCACTGCTCGAGTTCATTCTTCGCTTGGGTTGGTTCGAGTAGGCTGCGGGTGAGTGACTCCGCCTAAGGAAGGTAGCACAATGGGCCCGGTTAGAGTGGCCTAAGTGCGCGTGGCTATCCATCCTTCCCAACCAACAGTCCAGAATCCAGAATCCAAAACCGAGATATTAATTTCTGAATTATGCAATGATTATTACAAAAAAAAGGAAATCTTAAATAACTCAAAAACGGCTACATGTAGCTATAAGAATAGCTAACAAATACTAAGGTATTTATGGTCGTAGAATCCAAAAATGAATAAAAAATTAGGTCATTCTATTTGAAATAACAAAGTTAACATCCATTTCCGGTCAAACGGAAGTGATATTTTGGTTAAAATATTTTACATTTACAGTTCCAATCAAACAGATAATGGTGCCAATATCTTAAATGTAAGTAAATAATGTAACATCATAAACTTTTAATGAACTACTTACGTGGAATACCCTGTATAGTTGCTCTTACTCTTCGAAAACCTCCCTGTCCGATTAAAGAAGCAAAAAATAACTCAATCGTTTTTTCTTCTTTATTTAATCATGAAACACGGCGGCTTAATTTTTAAAACATACACATCTCGCCTTTCATTTGCTTTTTGGCAATAATGTTGTTAGAGTCCACTGCAATAAAGAATGGTACATGACATCACATGCGCAATGAACGAATATTAGTAGCCGATGCCTCATTGCTAGGTAACAAACAGTGGTAGCCGGTAAGGGGGCGTAATTGACGCCAGGCTTCGCGCAGCTTTTGGTGACGACCTGTACCATTCTCTATTGCAGTGGACTCTACAAACAAATTAAACAATGATCTGGATTCTTAGTGCTGGAACCCGATAATGCTTTTTAACAAAATTCTCTGAAAGTTCGAGCTGAACATTTAATGTTAATTAATTGCAATTCTCACTATAGGTGCTGACCATGTCTGAAGTAAGAGAGCGTCCATCCAAGGCACCAAGCTCCGCCTTTACTCAACCACCTGATGTAGGAGGCAAGTACGAAGTAGCAGTTACTACTTTGGTTGCTGCAAAGCTAGCTATCGATCCTCGAGTAGAAGACTATCACATATTCACCAACTTAACAGAAGTTTATCCGTTTGACGATGTTGTCGCTAGAGTACAATTCAAAGAAGATAATACGCCATACGCTTACGCTATACAAGTGAAACATATTAAAAAGGGTGAAAAATATCTCGATGTGGGTAAATATCTAGACGGGTACAGCAAAATGTCTAACGGCGAACAATTCAAAGAAGCAATGAGCGGCATTTCTGTTAATAATATTAATTTTTGCTATTTTTCCATTAAGCGACCGCAAAAGATTAATGGTTATACACTTAACCTGCATAATTTCGCTAGCGATTCTAAACTATCCGCACTTTCTTTCCAAAAGTGTTATAAAATGACGTGCAATAAACCTACAACTGAAACAAACCAATCTTTTCTGGACCAGTTTTACTTGTATATCGACCAACCTAATATAAAAAAAGTAGACGATGAGATAAAGAGAATGTGTAAAATAAATGATACAAGGGATATCCTGAATTTCGTAGATCGTTTTGTTAGTAACGAAGAACTGCAATTGAATGGGCTATGCAAAACTATATTCGAGTCCGAACTGTTAAGGATCCGCCTCAGTGATAATATTGTGCCACTTCCAAATATTATTCAGCTTCAGGAATTACCAGTTGTAATATGGAATAAACTCACTTTATTATGCAATGCCACGATTGTGAAAGCTGAACCTGAGATAGAAAAGAGCTTATTTGGATGCTTGCCGCAGAAGCTGCAATGTCTCCTCAAGAATGCAATAATTGACTGGAACAACGATAAAACAAATGCTTTCGCAAATGATTCCACCATCATCAGCGAATTCAAAAAACTTTTCCCAGAGGAGAACTCATCAAGAACTAGACATTGGATCGACCCACCAAACACGCTGAAATCCTTAATTATAGAATTGTGGAAAAGTGGTGAATTAGCACTTATCTTAAGAAGCGATGATGATCTCCCTGCGTTGAAAGATTACGCTCATTTAAACAAAAATTACATTATAATAACGGATAATTTAGTCGCTAAACGCAAAGAATGTGAGGGGTATCACCTCACAACGTTTACCCACGTAAGCGATATTAAATGTTTTGCGGTGAGAGATGACCTTTTGCAGAGCATTCCCGTCTCTCTTCAAGGCAGGAAACCGATACCGCTATACTCCATTGTAAACGATCATGAACCATTAATTGCGACGTTATCATGTTCTTGCATCCTTCACTTGATAAAAGCTAGGACAGCGTATTTAAGTAAAGATTATGTAGATGGCGATCATCATGATAACATGATATTCTTAATAGAGGATCCGACGGCTTCCGTAGAATACGATATAGGTGATATTAGTAGAGGAACACAGAACATTGCAATACGGTGCAGGCCAGAAAAAATTGTCGAGTATCGTGAAAAGATAAAGCAGAATTTCAATTTTAGCAAAGAAATTTATCGCTGCAGTGCATCATCGGAAATTGAAAATTTCAGTTTGATTGATGGGAACAAATCTCTATTAAGAGATTTCTTTGTAGACCAAGATGGAGAACGTGTATATAATCTTGGGGATAACATTGTACCGATCCTCGGGTGCAGCTTACAAAACGTTCAGCAAAATTATATTTCTCGATTTTTACGCAGTGCTGTAGTATTAAAATCGCTTTTTGATTCGCAAACAAAAGGCATCTGCTTCTTTTCCGGGGACTTAAATAATTTAGATAAAAATATAAAAGTAAATGTGGTGAGAGTATCCCTGGACGAAATCGAAGAAAAGGTGGATTTATCGAGCAAAAACGTTCTTATCGATATTGGAAATGAGGATATAAATAAATACTGGAACAAGACGTCAATATTCAAACGTCCCTTGCTTCATATTCGGGTTGACGACACTCGTATGCAGTTATGCAAATACAGTGATTGGGAAGGTTTAAGTAATCACATTTCATTCAGTGGGCGAGAAATTTCGGAAGAAAACTTTTTGACGAAAATCGAGGACGGAATTACCTTAGTCACTGGAGAACCCGGTATAGGCAAGTCGTCTCTGCTCAAATCATTATTTAAAGATCACGGCATGGAGAAATATATTCTCTTTTATAATCTAGCTGATTATAAGGTAGAAAGAAAGCATAAACCATCGGATCCTAATTATGCATTAAACTTCCTTCTTAATGAACTCAAAAACTCAAAACGATATAGCAAGTTTCTGTATGAATTATGCAAAAGCAAGGAAAGTTTATTGGTTTTTTTGGATTCATTCGATGAAGTATTGCCGAGTCGCAAAGAAGACACATTACATTTCATACGTAATTTGGCCGCGAATAATATTCGAATTATTATTGCTTCAAGATTAATTGCAAATTACATTGTCATGCAAAACTTCGAGGCTAACATTTTCAAGGTAGACATTTTAACAGCCGATGACCAGAAAAAATACATTAGAAATAGCAATCTTAGCAAAGAAATGCTAGCGAATATCCCAGTTGAATTCTTGCAGAATCCTCTGTACTTAACGTTCATAAAGATCATTTCTGAAAATGATGAACATCTCGTGGACATTACTAGATTGAAGTTATTCGAAAAAATAATTGAAATAAAGCTAAATCAATATTTCGAAAAATACTTTTCTATTGATCATAACCATGATAAAGAAGATTTGTTGAAAAAAGGTTCAAAAACTGCATCAGAAATTAGCACTTACAAGGATACTTGGGCTGGACATAGTGAAAAAATTGTTTGATTGGAAATATGAAGAAAGATATATTCATCAACTGAAATTAGGCATAGTTATCTCTCTTGCCGAAAACTCTCACCCTACATTTGTACATGAAACCTTTGCAGAGTATCTGACCGCAAATTGGCTAATTAAGAATAAAAAAAAAAGTGAAGCCAAAAAAATTTATCAAGAGCTGTTAAAACAGAAAAAACTGCACGTTTTAGATATACTTTGTGAGCATTTAGTGTTACATAAAGCTGTCTTAGACAAAGATTATGAAAACATAAAAGTGTATGCCCAAAAGCAGTCAGATTTAAAAGTCACCGATGAACTTGACAGAACAGCATTGCATGTTGCTGCCGCATATTACAAAGAAAATTTGTATTTTGGTATACATTATAATAAACGATTCCATTTTTCTAGAGGTATATTAGACGAAATCATTCACAATATGTGCGAACTTAAAGTGAATTACTCCAGTTCTGATTTTCTTATGCAATGGGACTGGGTACAATATTTAAACTGTGGGAATGAAATAAGCTTAGGACAGTTGCATATCTTTCGACACTTCTAAGAGAGGCTTATTTAAATATGTATAATAAAAAAGTTACGAGATGGCGTCGTATTAGTATTCACCGTGATCCTCCTTTTGATATAAAACTGTATATGCAGATGCTTTAGGGAAATGCAGCATCAACTTAATTCGTAGTTTGCTTTTCATTGAAGATTTCCTGTTTAATGGGTTATCTCAAGCATTGAACCATCAGGAATGTCAAGCACTAGAAAGAGATGCGTTAAATTTAAGCAAGATCCATGGATTTACTCCCTTACATGTTGCTTGTATCTATGGGAATGTGGAGGTAGTAAGAACACTAATTAATCTTAACTACGACACAAATGCTACTGATAATTTTGGATGTACACCACTACACTATGGCGTTATAAATCCATTCGAAGTCGGAACGGAGATGACGAAATTATTATTAGAAAATGGTTCCCAGACAGATATCCAGAATGAAAGGGAGTCAGCCCTACTATCATGGCCATCCAATCGGGAAATATAGATACTGCGGAATTACTTTTAAAAAAATGTACTCTTGACCCACTAAAATTACATCTACTACTACTGTGCGAAAAATATGCTAATAGGAAACGTCAATTTGCTGCTAGACTACCGCTGCCCACTTTAGTCCCGATGGGGTATTTTTGCAGACTGGTAAAGTTGTTACTAGATAGAGATATTAATGTGGACGAGTTTTGTGAATCGGATGAATATGTGATTTCAAGAGGAGCAGTTAACAAGGAAGAATCATATTCTGGGCCAGACAAGAAAAATACAGCCCTCATGCGCGCCGTAGAAGCCGGAAACGCAGAAATTATAGAGTTGCTATTAGAAAGAGGTATTGTTAGTTTCTTAAATCGTGATGTATAAAACTAGTTCTTTACGCTAGCAGCTACAAAACCGGCTTCTGCTACTTTTGATTAGCAGTTTAAAAAAGCTGCTACTTTTGTAGCAGTTTCCTTCAATAGCGGTATACGTTACAACTTTGCACACCGCCCCAAAGTGTCTTTTGTTACGGCTATTCCCTCAATATTTATATGTTTTATGTGGCGGACGACTGTATTTGATTCAGTAACGAGTGGAGATATATGTATTTACATAGGTATGTATGTGAATAACTTTATATATTGTCGGTATTTGGCATTTTCTATTAATTATAAAACAGTGATTGTAACAAGTAACAATAATAACTAGTAACTAGTAATAGGTTCTGAGGGGTTACGTTTCATAATGATCGAGTTTTTATAATGATATTTATTATGTGTGTTTGCTTAGGTATTTCTTAATCAAAATCGATATAAAAACTAGGGAAACTAATCAGCGAAACTTACATTGTGTGGGGTTGTTACACAAAATAACTATTATTACTTGAAATAAAATTGCTTCCACCTGGACTTGACAAAAACAATATTTCTATGTAGTTATTAGAGAATTCTATTTATTTTATTCTCTTATTCACTTAAACGGATGCGATGTTTGTATATTCGTTATTTCTAGAAGGATTTTTTTCCGCGTACGCTTGTCATTTATTTAACACACCATTAAAATATATTCAGAAATATCTTCTTTATTATGTTTGTTAGTTTATTTTTACACTTTTTTGCGATAAAGAACATCTATGATACATAGATAATTCCAGAAAATAAACATGAAATGCTTCTTACAATAAAATGTTTTCTGAATTTATAATATCAAATAAATATTGCCTTATGTATTTATCTTTTGCTCCTTGTATACGCAAATTCATATAAATAACAACACCATACATAAATCATTGTGAGTCTTTCAATTATAAGTTACCACCAAAGTTTATTACTAGAATAAAATACAACAAACATATATGTGATTTTAATAACAAGAGAAGCTATTCAAATCTATTTGCCAAAGACTTACTAAATACTTCAATTTAGTAATCACATGAAAATAATGTTTCTTTATTACATAAACACTGAAGTTACAACTACAAAATGCAACAAATTAATAAAATATCAAAAATTAATAATTAATTTATTCATTTAAATTATTATTACATACATTCCTCACTGGTGCACAGTGGTCCCAATTGCGAAATAATTGCTGTTTATGTCTAAATCCAGTCCACATTTACATATTTATAATCTTCGCGGTTGTGATAGTACTATTATACAGGTAATAATATTAATAATAATGTTTATTGACATTTACCGAGGGACAATATATTAACCTCTGATTTTTATTCATATTAAATAAGACAACACTGAAAATAGAAAGATATATATAAAACATAAGAGATTTGAAATAAATACTTTTGTACTACTTTTGTATTAGTTGGTATTGATGTCTATATTCATCAAATGCTTTTTATGGCTTACCAAATAACCAAATTTTTTATTAGTAAATGGACTTTTTTTGGACTGTACTACCAACAGTAGCACCAGCAAGTTCTACCATCTCTCATCATCCAACCATCTCTTTATTCCTTACTATAAATTTGTTTACGTTACGAGAACTTCGTTTCCAACGAAATTCTATCGTTTTATTATAATATTAGTTAATAATTTATCACCTTCTTGTTCATTTATAGTTTCTTTAGTAAATACACTGTTTAAACGTATTGCTGTGTACTGATTGTAATTTGAAAAATGCAAAATTAAATTAACTAGCTCAACGGATAAAATCCTAAAAGGGCGCAAAAGAACAATTAACCTCAGAGTTACACTCGCGAATCAAAACTTGAATCTAAAGACGACAAGTAAATTGTGAGTGAAAGAAAACTGACTTTCTTTATCACCCCAAAAATTGAAAAGGTTTAAATAAAAATAAAAGAACAGAATTTTGAATGACGTTAATAAACAAACAAGAATTTTTATTATATAAAAAAAAAATGTAAATTACAAACATTTTGCAGAAAAAAAAAACCGTGGACAGAGGCTCCTGGCTTAAATCAAAAAACTGCTATAGACTCTAAATTACGATAGGACGATGCTAAATCCTATATCAAGCAATAAACAAATTAGTTCAAGAAGATTTTTTTTTCGATACAATCCACGTGGTTTCAAATTAAAATAAAATAAATTCGTGGAACACCAAAATTTACAAAACAGAAAACTAAAAGCAAGAAAAATGCTTCTATTCACCCAAACCGAGGTGCTAAATAAATCAAAACCAATCAGCAAACTAGAAAACCAAAAATGAACTCTTTAAAACTACAATGAGGGAATTAAAACTAAAATCTATTTTCCTGCACGAAATAATAAATGATCTTATATCTAAAATGTGTACACCACAATATAATAACAATTATCACTAAACGAGTTCCTTGATGGACAGAATATAATTCAATTTAAGCGAAACAATTCTCTATATTAAAAGTATTAACAAAATGGCAGCAATCAAAATAAAATTTTACGTCTAGAGTAGACGCTTTTAAGCACAGAATAACTCAGTTTGAACGTTCAGAGAAAACGCGGGAATTTTGAAATTTAATTTTAAACGTATTCATGTTCCCTATGATGAATTTATGTTGCAAAACGTGGGATTACTAACAAAACGTAAATGTTATTGAATCACGTAACTTACCTGAGATAAGATATCTTTAGATTAATGCTGCTTATGCACGGTTTCACATTTCGAATTTGTTATTAATAAAAACCACTTGTGTTCGCACTTAAATATTTTCTTTATCATTCCAAAATTGATCATAATTGATGTGCAAAAGTCTCGTGCGTATGATATCTTGGAAACTGGTAAATTGGAGGAAAGGACATTTTGGCGACAGTCTTCCATACCATCTCCTCACGTAGTGAAGTAATAAGGGGGTAAATTAAATCTGAATTTGCGAAAACCGGGGCGCCAGACCACAGCAGTATGTATTAGCGTGGATCTTTTTAAATTTTTGTGTTTGTGCTACTCCGAAAACAAAACGCTATGTTTAACTGCAATGGACATTTCATCTAAAAAAAATTATAACGGTTACGGTCGCACTCGGACGCATTTTATTTTAGGTACACACCATAACTGAACTATTTCAAAATAAAATATCAACATCTGCAAACGTTTGCAATTTTTTATAAGCCACTTCGAACAAATAGTTTTTGAGCTGAAGCACAACGTCAAGGTATCTCAACAAATGACGAATAAAATTACGTGTTTACTTTTGAAAAGTCTACCACATTTAATAAATCGGTAAAATACAAATATCTGCAATTATTAGCCTCTATTTTAGTACACAACTCAAACGCTTAATTCAAGTACATTGACTTCTACTAGTAAATAAGCCACAGAGGCTTGATATTTCCAAAATTTTTGAGTTGATAGTTATACTTCAACATACATAGTATGCAAATTATGCAGTTTACAAATCATTCTTGCAACTTGGTAAATTACAATTATTTCGCGCTGCGAATGCAAGCGAGCCCATTGGGCGGTGTTGCGAAAAAATAAATAATTTAATCATTGAAAAAAAAATTAATCCCTTCTGCGCCACGCGTCTTCCAGTCATCAAGGCGATCTAAATACTCCTATACTACAAAATTTGCACGCTCGAGAGCGCGCGACTCCAAACCAAACCGACGGACGATACTCCCTTTACACAACATATTTAAAAACATTTACAGAAGCAGGTTGTAGCTGCTAACGTAAAGAAGCAGTTTTATACATCGCTACATTTTATATACTCCTTTACTGCTATATATACTGCTACGAATGTAATATATATTATGTTTCACTCAACATTATCACTTGTCTACTATATCAGGAAACTGCTACAAAAAGTAGCCATTTCTTTTGATATTGAATAGCTACTACAAACTGCTAATGGTTATTAGCTGCTCCAAATAGCAGTTTGTTCGTAACAACCCATCACTATTAAAAACACACCCGTTCATAATAGATTTGTGCTTTAATAAAAAGAAGTAACGTTACACACAAATCTAACTAAAACCTTACATGCTGCTTTTCAGATGTCTGAGATCTCACTTACTTATTTTGTCTCAGTTAAAATACCTTTCCAATTGAGTTTGCTCAGTACTTTAAGCAAGACTGTCAGATTAAGTGACAGTTTAGGGCAATGTAAAATACGATAAACCGTTTCATTTATAAACTGAGCCAGCAAAGGAATCTTAGCTCACTACAGCTCAATACGTCACAACTGAGTAAGATTATATGAGATCTCTGACTTATTCTAACTGACAAATCTATCTACTATTTTTATCTGGGCTCACGATTTCTTACAGGTATTAACGTCAACAGCACGACAGCAGATGATAGAACACCGCTTATAGTCGCTTTGGAATGCGAATGGGACAATTCAGATTGCGTCAAATTACTACTAGAAAGAGGTGCGAACGTCAACAGCACGGTAGATGGGAAAACACCGCTAATTCTCGCTTTGGAAAGCAAATTCGAAAAATCAAATTCCGTTAAATTATTGCTAGAGGGTGGAGCGAACGTCAACAGTACGTCACCAGATGGTAAAACACCCCTTCTTCTCGCTTTGGAATCCTCGTGGGTGAGTTTAGATTGCATCAACTTACTGCTAGAAAAAGGAGCGAACGTCAATAGCACGACAAGAGATGGTAAAACACCGTTTATGTTCGCGGTGGAATATCAATGGAGAAGTTTAGATCCCATTAAATTTATAGTAGACAGAGGGGCGAACGTCAACAGTGAGACAACAGACGGTAAACAGCGCTTATGTTTGCTTTGGAATCCGATTGGAAACTTAGATTGCATTAACTTACTGCTAGAAAGAGGGGCGAACTCAACAGTACGACAGCAATGGTAAACACCGCTTATGTTCATTTGGAATCGAGTGCGAGCATTTTATTGCATTAACTTACCTAGAAAGAGGAGCGAAGTCAACAGCACAACAACAGATGGTAAAACCGCTTATGATCGTTTTGAAGCTGAGTGGTGAATTGTAATTGCATTAACTTACTACTAGAAAGAGGGCGAATGTCAACAGTACGACAACAGATGGTAAAACAGCACTGATGTTCGCTTTGGAATCCAAGTGGGAGAATCATGATTGCATTAGCTTACTGCTAGAAAGAGGGGCGGATGTCAACAGTACGACAACAGATGGTAAAACACCACTCATGTTCGCTTGGAATCCTGGTGGGTTAAGTAAATTGCATTAACTTACTGCTAAAAAGGGGCGAACGTTAACAGTGCGACAACAGATGGTAAAACACCATGATGGTGGTTTGGAATTCGAGTGGGAGAATTAGATTGCATTAAGTTACTGCTAAGAAGAGGGGCTGAGGTCAACAGCACGACAATAGATGGTAAAACCTCGCTTATGTTCGCTTTGGAATCCAGATGGAAGAATTTAAATTGCATTAAGTTACTGCTAGAAAGAGGGGCGAACGTCAACAGCGCAACAATAGATGGTAAAACACCGCTCATTTTCGCTTTGGAATCCGAACGGAGGAATTTAAATTGCGTTAAATTACTATTAGAAAGAGGGGCTGACGTCAACAGTACTACAATAGATGGTAAAACACCTCTTATGTTAGCTTTAGAATACGAATTAAAGAATTTAAATCGTGTTAAATCATTACTTCAAAGAAGGACGGATGTCGACAGTTTACCAACAGATAATAAAATGCGGCTTATATTTGATTTGAAAAACGAATGCAAGAATACAGGTTACGTTAAATTACTATTAGAAAAAGGAGCGGACATCAACAGTATAACAGACGATAAAATGTTGCTTATATTCGCTTCTACATATAACACGCTCTTATATAATGATATAAAATGGCGACGTAGGCCTACACTTAAGGAGACTTGATATTGGTTTTAGGATATAATAGATTAGATGCTAAGCTTTGTTCCTGGTAAGGATTCAGAACTAGTTAGGGACTATTCGCATGCGCAGTCTAAATATTGACATTCGCGAATCACAAAATTCAGTATTTCTAGTTAAAGTTTTGCGTTCGCCTCAAATTCGGTTTATATTTGATTCAGAATTAGTTCTAAAGTCATGTAACTGGACTTTAACGAGAACCGCAAGATCGAGACATGCGCAAATTATTCATAACGGAATTTGATATTTTACATATCACGACTCACTGCGACTATATTCTCTATTTTCGGTTAGTACACGTTTTTGCTTGCTCTTAGGAAAAAATTACTATTCAGTTTAAACTAAACTTAAATAAAGTATTTTATGCGCAATCATAATAGTAACCTGCAATTTTTAACCTGCATGAGGTCGGAAAATACGTCACAGTTGGTTAACTATTTACTTAATAGTATTTTTAATTCGCCAAATAATCGCTAGAAACGAGTTGTAAATTGTTGTAGGTACGTTATTTTATTAAGAAAACCCCTTTTATGCATGATTTTACAAATACATATTGACAACAAATTTCATATCACATAGGCTTAGAACTAGGGTAACCATGTGGTATCTTGTCAATATACACATACACATAAGTATCCATTTCTGCAAAAAATAATGTATAAAAATTTAATGTGATTGCGAATAGAATAGTATACTATCCTCGGTAGAAATTTCATGCCAGTGTAAGAACTTTTATTTAACAATCACGTTATTACATTGATAAATGCAACAACAACCCTTTTTGACGTTGCCGTAACCATGTATCCATAACAACGCTAACTACCTAATACTTTTAATTCGGCTCAATTGCTCATCATTTTGTTGTGCGGCAATTATCCAATCTTCTTCCGTTAAATCTACATGATATACTTGCACTTTCAACACTTCTATCGGATTCCGATTGACCGCATCTACGTGTCCCATTCTTTTACCAGATCTGTATTCTATCGTAAACGTGAATTCTTAGATCTCTAACCACCATCTGCCTATACCTGGAGGACGTAAGCGTTGTTCGTAATGCATTACAATCAGTTACGAGTTTAAATTTTTTTACCAAGCAGATACACTCGAAAATGCCTTACTCCATGAACCACAGCTATTGTTTCTAATTCATACGAATGATATTGGCGTTGATTATGAGTAGTTTGTTTGTCATATAGAACTGACGTCAGTATCTAATTCTGTTTGGAATACCGGGTTAAATATGGACAAGATAGGCTTACTGGTCAATAATCTTTTAATTTTTTTAAATGCTTCCCGCTATCGAGTACCCCACTTACATTCAACATTATTTTTCGTTAATTGAGTTATCGGTTCAACAACAGTCGCATAATTTCGTATAAACTTACGGAAATATCCTGCCAACTCCAAGAATTGTCGTATCTACCTGCTTGACATTCTTTGGAGGCTGAATCTCAAGTACAGCTTCTGTTTTTTTTTTTACATCGGGTCTTACTCCTTCTGAACTTATAATTCTTCCAAGATATTCTATTTCCGTTTTGAAAAATGAACATTTACTCAATTTTAAAGTCAGATTGTAACTTCTTAACCTTAAAAGAACTTGCCTAAGCCTATTTAATACCTCCTCAATCGTTCGTGAAGGAATAATTATATCATCCATATAAGGAAATGCAATACCGCTTTTAGAAACTCCTAAAGCTGTATTCATAAGAGGCTGAAAAACTGAAGGAGCATTGGTCAAACTAAATGGCATTCTTAGAAACTCATAATGATCATCTGGTGTTATAAAAGCAATTTTTGATATAAAATTTTCTTCCATTAGTACTTGATAGTAGCCTGACGCAAGGTCTAAAGTAACAAAGTACTTACTACCTCCAATTTTGTAAATCTGTTCTTCAATTAAAGGAAGTGGGAACTGTGACTTTCTGTAATCCACAACCATTCGATATTCGTTCGACTTCTTTTTTACTAAAATTACTGAACTAGCATAGGGCGAGTTCGACTCCCTAATAATTCTGTTCTCTAATAATTCTGTAATAATTGATCTCAAAGCATTTTTTTTTCCTTTTCTGGCATACGATAAGGTCGATATACTATAGGCGTATCTGTAGTGGTCTTAATTTCCATCTTAACAGCATTCGTCTTACCAAGTTTCCATTGAAAAAGTAATACAATCTCGAAAAGAACTCAACATATCTACACATTCCGTTCGCACCTCCTCATTAATATTACCTACCACAATATCTCTAATACAAAGAGTTTTTTGTAGGTTATTATCAGCAACATTTTCAGAGCAACTTTTCAAAACTGGTAATGCTCGAAAATAAACATTGTTTTGTTGTTTTAACAACATTATATGTTCCTGATCTGCTATATCTCTACCTACTATTAAATCATGCAAAAGTTTATCATCAGTAACTACTATCACATTAATAATCCCTATTATTTCCATTACTTTAAGAGTTACTTCTGCAATTTGAGAGCATAAAACAGTGGACCCAGAAAAACTTCGTAAAACTAAGTCACTAGATTCTCTATTAGAAAGTTTAATTTTTTTTGCTAAAGACATCTTTATAAGAGTGTTCCAACTGTCCGTATCAATGAGACATCACACTTATAGCACACTACCGCATTTGCAGATTTTCTTTGTGTGTCACAGATTTCGAAAGGACAATTTGCTTTCTTATGGTCAAGCTTTTTACAATTATGACATTCTATTCGCGGTTTGTCACATTCTCTCGCAAAATGACCCAATTCTTTGAAATTATAACATAATATGCTTGTCTTAGTGCTCCGTTGTTTACTTTTAGTTGCTTTATCATTGTTCATATTATATACCGCGCATTTATGATTACTTGGTCCTGGAAGAGGATAAGAACTATTTGCTAAATTTCTATCGTTGTTGGCACATTCCCTAATATGTTGAGATTAGCGTACAAAGCATTAGGATCGATATCAATTAAGTATTCGTCAGGTATTTTTAAATTTAAAGCACGCAATTTTGAAAGCTTCTGAAAACAATAGTCTCCTAGATGTTGAGGCGGTTGAGAGTAATAATTTGCTGCATGCTTTAATAATTTAAAAAACTGACTTAAGAAATTTTGCTGTCATTGTGACTTTTAATTGTTTTTATTTGGCATCATATTTTACTTCTTCATCATACCACTGTCGAGCATTCCCTTCAAGTCTTCTCGCCATAAATCGTATCGCGGTATCATCGTTCATTGGTACCGTTTTGCCAGATTATCCACTCGCTGTACCCACTTCAACCGTAACTTCGTCCTTTGATGAGTCAAATACCGGTATTAGAAATTCATCTCCTGATGCTTGAGCGGATACCGTAAGATTTCTTGCTAAGCAACGTAATTGTTTTAATTTTTTAACTTCTCGTTTCAAATTGTCTTTCTGATGACGTTGACGTGGTAGAGTCATTGCTGCTACTGATGCTAGTCGACGGACGACGAATTTTTCTTTTTCGAGTTCCCATTTCCTACGCTGTATGTTATTGTCTTACCCCACTTCTGACTTTGTAATACAACAACCTTTTTTGAGACGTTGCCGTAACCATGTATCCATGTACCGTCCTGATTCCTAGGATTATATTACACCAGTGTTGGGATCTGATTGACGTGATCTCTCCACTACACTGTAATAAAACATTTTACACCTGGCATGTAATATACTATTAAGTATTCCATGTGTAATGTCAGACCATTTATCATTCAGCGATGAAGATTTAGAGGAAATGTTAGACATAGTTGAGTCCTAAAAATGAAATTTATTTCGAGGAAATTGTGTCCCAATTTAGTGCAGAACAGTATGTAGAACATTTTCGGTTAAGCAGAGATATTACAGAAGAAGTGGCATATCGCTTTGCTGCCTCAGAGTATTATCACTGGCAACCCGACTCAAATGTATTACGTTTTTTTTTTTTATGGTTTGCGGCAAATGAAGCAATTGCGTGCAGGGATGTATTTGATCGTTTTAATATAAGCAAAAGTACATTATTCAAGATTCATAAGAAAAGTAACCTATTTTTTAAATAACCTATCGGTAGTAGTGATTACATGGCCAACCGATGAAGAAAAGATTGAAAATTGAAGCACAGTTTGGAGCAAATAAATTTCATTGGCGCAAATTGATGGCATCCGTATTAAAATTGATAAGCCTGCAGATGATTCAGATTCATATTTAACAGAAAGCACTTCTTTTCCATCCTTGCTTAAGACATTTATTAACACCGTTCAGAGATAATGGACATTTTATCCCGTCGTCAACGAAATTATAATTACCTATTATCGACCAAGAGGTACATTATCGAACACTGCTTTGGAATAGCAGCTTATACCATATTAAATTAAAAGACATAACAGTAATTGTACATTTCATAAGAGCATGTGCACAACTTATCTTTAGATGATGTTCGATTATATCGAAGAATACATAAGAGGTGTACATCAAGATGCCCCACAAGCAGTAGTAAATTAAAATGATAAACCCGAGAGAGATGACAAAGATGGAAGGAGATCTAAGGATGAAGTGATGAATAATTTGCAATTTGTAATTTGAAAAAACAAATAAATTGGCTTTAGGTTTAAAGGTGTTTTTTATTAAATAGTCCTCATGAAATATTTTGTTATAACTTACAAGAATATTGGAAAAACCTTTTTTATTTAAATATTAACTTTTATTTATCACAACAAATAAGGAACTTAATGCTTTACTCTTAGACGAGAAAATAGTATATAAATTAAACATTCTTTCTATAATAATTATATACAAATATAAGAAAAATTAATAACTTTACTCTAATAATATGTACACTGGCCGACATATTTAATGTCGTCGTCTACAGCGCAGTGACTATCAAAACTACTTACCAAACTACCCTACGTGTAACTAACACTATAAAATTGCTACTCATAAAAATTAAAACTATGCTTAGTCTGGTTATATTATTTATTTGAGTAAACATGCTAATTCCAAATATAAACAATATAAATCTAATTACGTAACTATCATTAAATATATAACATATACAAACAAAAAATTGTAATGTAAACGTAATCAAAAAATAAACGCATTCTGCAAAAATAAATATACACTCTAAAAAAAAACAAATTTTGAAAAATATATAAACAAAACAATATATCCATAAATTAATAAAAGAATAATTCTAAATGAAACGATTTAACCCTAGTTGTAATAAACAACAATTTTAATAAAGTATATTAATTATCACATCACTGAAAATCAAGCTTTTCTTTGAAATTTTAATACACAAATTATAAATTCATTACTTTTATGAGATTGCCTAAATTTGCATTTGCCATTTACCTACAATTACAAAACTCGGCCGTTTACGATAATTACCAGTAGTCCTTTATGTAATCCACGACGCCTAGTGTTTTTGAATGACCAGCTCATATATCCACATGATAGTGTTTAGCAATAAATTTTTAAAAAACTTTTTTTCATATTTATGTTTTAAATGCATATAATATATAAAAAAATTACATAAATCTGCAAAAAAATCATATAGACTCATGTCGTTGTCTTTACGAATATAAGCATATTTGAATGGATCCATTCTCAATTTTATAAAATTTTTTAATTGTACTCATATTTAATTATACTTGTTCTAATTTATTAATAATTTTGTGTTGCAAGTATTTCCCTCTAATTCTGAAATTAGGAACATTAGGAGTATGTAGTTTTGTTAATCATTAATATTCATTCCTCAGGTAAATATTAATTATTATAATAAAATTATTCAGTAAAATTTTACTTCTTGGATTACAATGAGGATTCATACTAATTATGGTAAGCGACTGAGTTTTACAATTGCCCCAGATTGCAATGCATATAATTAATGAGTTTATAATTTGGCTATTGAAATTTCAAAGGAAAGCTTTATTCTTAGTAATCTGATAATAGTTTATGTAGTATATTAAAATTTCTGTTTAATATAATTGGGCTATAAATAGCATCATTTAACAAAAAGTCTAACAAAGGATATGTGTGATTTTCTTAGGAACACGAATTTTACCATGTTTCTTACCTGTGGGTAATTATAATAGTAATATTTATTGAAACTAAAGGTAATGGACTTATGAAGTATTACTCTTTTGTTTTCTAATGCATTTCCTATTTTAAAAATAAATTATATACAAATAAAGTAAATAAAATTTAATAGAAATAACCCAGCAATTAATATAACTTGATTTGTCATTTATACATTCACTTGATTATTTTTAAACATAAAATAAGAGCTTTAGTTTTAAAAGTCACTTGATTTCAAGCTGTAAAACAGATATTTTAATTCAAACTGGGTTCAAACCACAATATTAAAGGTTTCCTTTCGATATTAAATAATCTTAGATCCTAATTTGCATAATTGCGAAGCGTTTTACAACTGTATACCCCAATAAGTCATTTACCTGGAACAGCCGACGCCAACCGAACGCGCACCTATGCAAATGGTGAGTAGTTTTGATAGTCACTGCACAGTAGACGACGACATTAAATAAGTCGGCCAGTGTACATTTAGAAAAATTAACGGAGTACAATGATAATAGAAACTGAAAAGTTTACTCACTTGACTTAGAATTGGCCTATCTGGCAGATGCTATAATTAAAATTGAAAACACAAATAAACTTTTCATATTGCATATCAAAAATTACAAAATATACTTGATAAAATAAATAAAAAAAGTAATTGAGGAAGAAAAAGGTAAATTCTGATTTTTAAAGGAAGGCAATAACATTTTTGGAAGCACTAATTTCCTCTATTCATTCTTTCCAACATTTCATTTCTTTTTCCTAAAAGTTCATTTTTTTTTAAATTTTGCTTCCACTTTTTATTTTTCCAATTCTAATCTCTTCGCATAATATTCTTTCCTGTCATTTCTTATTTCTTTCAGGATATTATACTTTAACCTTTTGTTTTCAAGTTTTTTTTTTTTGTAATTGACGAACACTTTCGTTTAGTTGGTTAGCCTTAGGGATTTGTGTTATACTACTCTCTTGATCCTGCAATTCTGGCATAATAAGGAAGGTAATTTCCGCTTTCACCGTTTCTTTTCTGCCTCCATGTCAACTTAATCCTATTATCCATTATGTTTATTGTTATTGGACTGAATTAACATTTCTTTTTTCTTTCCTAGAATTTCATTCATTGCTTCATAGTATTCGAAAACTTTCCTTTCTCTACCAGTTTTATTCAACACGTTTCTTATAATTCGTTTCTAGAACCTTCTACCTATTTTCACAGTTTCCAGGTGTAATAGGTTATTTTTTATCGCATTACCTATTTCTTTAGATATCTCCTCAAACATTCTTTTGAGTTTTTTTTATTTTAAGTGACCCCACTTGTACTTTATATTTTTGTACATTTCTAATAACAACAATGTAGTCTGGTGACTCCATTTAAATGTGTCATCAGGTTCTTCCTGCTGGCTCGTTCCTGGAATTACCAGAAACTCACTCAAAGGCGCTAAATATAAAAGACATTATGAAGGCATAAACTCATGCTCGATTGAGAAGTGTGAAAGACGGTAAAAAAGAGTTTTTGAAACAGTTTATTGCGTTGAAACCATTCACACAGCTCGACTAGGAGAACGTTTGCGCGATCATGAATCTTCGCAGAATCGGTCCCAGAGACCACAGCACTTGTGTTCTTGGCATACAAAAGCAAATAAAAGTCAATGAATTCCACTATGTCATTAATAAACAGTGCCGAGCCCAGAACCGAACCTTGAGGTACTCCCAAACCCGTCGCACAGTGGTCCAAAACCTCGAAAATGCGAACTTTATTAATATTGGACAATATTTTCATTGTTTAGCCTTCTAAACATATGTTTTGAACACGGTTATGTTATATTGATACTTAGTATGCTGTTTTGGGGCCTGAGTATTTTTTTTTTTGATTTGTAATAACCCGGAATCAACAATAATTACTAACTATGAAATAAGGTTTTGGAAGCAGGCATCATTGTAAAAACGTAAGTAGATTATGACGTTATTTTTAGATTTAAAAAGTTATTTACTAGTTTGTTAGGTAAATATCAATATTCTAAATGTTAACAGCAATAATAATAATAATAATAATAATAATAGATATTATATGCAATTATGAGGTTGTGCAGCTGAACAACTCTCATTTACTTAATAATAATAATAAAACCAGAAGATTACAATAAGTCGTAAGACACGTATCGATGTGTACCTACCTGTATCTATTGCCGTCTCTCATATCATTTCGTGACAGCAAGAGATAGCGATAGTTTTGTGGAAGGTTAAGTACGATGTGGTGTCCTACGGCTTAATTGTTGTTGTTGATTTAGTTGTATAACAATATAATAATAAACATAACAATAATAATATGTAATAATAGTAGTAGTAATAGTAATAATAGTAAGAATAATAATGTCTAACATAGCGTCCAGAGCCCGTATGTGGGATCACTAAGGATTCCGCAAGAAGGGAGATCTGGACCTGGTTAGATAAAGAAAGTAGAAAGAAATGGAGGTCGACTGAAGGTCAGCTCCATACCAAAACGCTGATAGGGGATGGGGATAGTAGTTTCTCTGATAACCTACTCAGACGCAGCAAGAGAGAAGCTAAAACCACTACTAGGCTGGTAAATGGCACTGTCCCCTGAAAAAGCATCTGTACAACACATGCCGAGTAAGCGAACCGTGGTGCAGAAGATGCGAACTACAGGAGGAAACAAGTTTACATATAATCTGCACATGTGAGGAATTGAAGGTACTCAGGCAGAAATATTTCTGGAGAGATCTATTGGAGCCATCGAAGATTCTCAAGTTTCCACTGGCCAAGATACTGGGCTTTATAGAGAACACCAAGCTGCTCGAGTGAAAATAAGAGACTTAATAGGGATGGTACAATGAGCACCTGGCTCAAGTGCCCGGATTTTAAGTGCCCACCAAGAATGAAATGAATGAATGCTGTCATCTGTAATAGTTACCATTTTAAGTGCATAACTAAAACCTAAATTTATATCTATCACCTGTTGTCATATGTAACAACTATCACTGACGGTCACCTTGAGTAAATAGATATTTTGAATAAGTAGCATTAAGGTTGTCCCATTTGTCAAATTGAATTTCCTGCCATGTAGACGTGCTAAAATTCTGCTCTCGCTGCCAAGTATGGCAGCCTTCTTCCTCTGATTAATCCTGAATTATGAAGTTTGGGAACATCACTAACACTATTGGAGGTACATTTTACGTTGAAAATATTGTTTAAGCAAAGCAGCTTCTCCAAATGAGGGTTAATATTCCTACAACGTTTATTCCAATAAACATTAATCACTAGTATACACGAAACAGGTTGTTGCGTTTCCGGATGTTCCAATGAAACTGATTTTTCTACTCAGAATTCGGATGTATTCGGATCTGAAATTGAAATATTCAAGTTCCTAGCATCTTTCTACACGATTTTACACCATTTTCACGATGTCCGTCTTTGTCCGATTTTTTAAAAGTCAAGAAAACACATTATAAGCATGATATGGGTAATACCTGTTGAATGTCATATTATTACAAAACTTTCGATATTATATATTATATTATATTGATTTTATCCAAGTTTGGATCTATGCAATATACACTTCCCTATAAACGGGTCAAATCAGAGAATCAATACAGGAGCATTGTTTACGGAATATCACAGCCTACTGCACTATTTTCCGGGTATTTACGTCAAAAATATAATTAGTAGCAACACAACCAACCTTCCCACGATGCATAGTAACAGTTTCTGTTCAAATAAAAGTTTATTTTCTGAATAAAATTCACATTTTTAAGGTATTGGACCACTGTGCGTCGGTAGAACAGAAGATTAAAAATACTTGTTGACATTTCCTGGTCTAAACGAAACTTTAACATACTGCGCGCGGTCAGACAGAAATGATCGAAACCAATCGGCAACAACCTCCCTCACGCCATAACTTTCGAGCTCTCCCATCCAATATCCCATGGTCAACGCAGTCAAAAGCCCGTGTTAAGTCACAGAACACTTCCGCTGCTGGACACTCACCAGCGTCTACACAATTAACAACTCCGTTCAGAAATGAATGAACAGCAGTATTAGTTGAATGCGTCCACCGAAAGCCATGTTGACTATCCGACAATATATTGTTACAGCTTAAATAACTTAGCAATCTGTCAAGCACGGCGTATTCAAATACTTTTGAAAAACTTGAACTTGGAGCAAGTGGGCGATAATTTGCGATATCGTGTCTACAATTCTTTTTATGAATTGTATTGATAACCGATGTTTTCAAGATTTTAGGAAAAGCTTCACACCCAAAAGATAAATTTATGAGTTGCGTTAAGGGTTGAGCCAACAAGGAGGCCACACAACGAAGCAAATTGCAAGGAATATTGTCCGGACCGGCGCTATGCGTATTCTTCAAACGATAGAATAAGTTGAGAGTCTCATTCTCTGAAAATGGTAATGCGCACATTGACCTTAAATTAGTATTGTGTGGAAAAGTGCCATACTGATTAGATGTAATGTTAGACACTATGTTGCTGGGTTCGTTTATAAAGAACTGATTAAATTGCTCTGCTACGGCAGCAGGGCACTCTAGCATCATATCATTCAGATGCAAAGAAATATTGCTATTAGCTGTTTCCTTATTTGTTAATTCCGCGATAACAGACCATGCTTCTTGGTTTGGATTACCTGAATTTAATATTTTATCAGCGTAGTAGCGACGCTTACTATTTTGTATTGATTTAATATGATGGCTACGAGCAGCAGTATGGAGGTCCTGAAGACAGGGGTACCGTAGCTTTAAATAGTATAGGTCTTTTATTTTACTACTAGACGCTTTTACTTCGGCAGTTACCCAAGCAATTTTATTACTACGACGGTCAATTATCCATTTTTCTGGGAAATACAAGTTGAAACGTGGTATAAAAACTATTGAAAGCGCCGTCTAATGGTAAAAAATTGCTAAAGTCACTCCACTGTTCTCTTTCGAGAGCGTGACTCTTGATTGAACACTCGCGTGAGTCTTTTCTCATTTTCCTCTCTCTTTGACTATTTTCCAAAGTTAATGTTAAAAAACACATAAGAGTGATCAGAAAGATGCATGGAGAAACATCATAAGCACACCGGAAAAAATACAACATATATTGTTGCTACCCCACGTGTTGGTTTTGTGATCGTAGGAGACATATTAAAAGTAGACATAAGGTCAAAAAATGAGATACGTTTGGGGTCATCGATCTTCTCAAAGTGGATGTTAAAATCCCCAGGCAACACTAGGTACGAACTGCCTGTACATATAAACTGCAATAAATCCGACACACTTTTCAAGAACGTAGCGTAATCACCATTTGGGGACCTATAACAGTGTTACCTAATTTACCGCCACCGAAAACGACGGTAGAGTAGTGGGAAAAAATCGCGAGGCCAGAATTCAAAAGAATAGAAAAGGTGATGCACCTCCGCTGATTTTTTGTTCGCTGTGAGATATCAAATCTATAAGCACCTCGTATTCTGCTGAGTTTAAGCTGGTTGATTTTTCATTCACGCTAAACACTATCAGTATCCATTTAAAATCATTAAGTATTCTTCTCTTGAGTTGTCGGAAAATAATGTCGAAACGTGACTTTTAAAGTTGTAGAATGCGCCTGAATAACTTTCTGTATTTTTTGTTGAAGTTTGATGTTATTTTCAGTCAAGAAGTTTTTTGTAAGAGGAAGCAATCGATATATGTCTTTTCCACGCACGTCAAACCAATAAATAAGTTTTCTCTTAAAAGCAGACATTTCGGCGTTACCATAAAAAAAAACTGTGGTAATGATAGATTCATTTCATTAATTTTACTAAAAATGTCAGCCAAATACGCTAGTTTACATACTCACTCTTCATCATGCAAAACCGTCGCCAATACAGCGTTATGCTCCAAAAAAATGCTCCTATCTCAGAGACAGAGACAGCCACCTTACTTCGGTGTGCAGCAGGAGAGATTGATGGTGGTTTCCCATATCTTCACACATTAGTTTGAATATTTTACTTTTAAGAGGTCGCGATTAAATATAATTTATTATCTTTATGGCATCATTCAGTACTATTAAAAGTTCAAAAGACTTTTTCCTTGAGGCTAATGCGTATCTATGAAGGACGCAATGGCTACTGCTACAGTTCTTTGCCTTATACTTAATTTTAGCAATAGCACCAGCATTGTGACCTACCATTGCCTTTGCGCTATCAGTGCATATATCTATAAAGTTTTTCCACGGTATTCCATTTAATGAGAAGAATTCGCACAAACGATGAAATATTTTGCCCCCTGATGTGTTAGTTGGTAGTAGTCTGCAAAAAGGAGCTCCTCCTGATAGCTTTGTAAGTAAATATAACGAAAAAATACCATTAAAACCGTCAACCCGGCGACGTCAGTCGATTCATGCATTTGTAATGAGAACTTGGTACACCTGATGCGGCTGATAAGTGTCTCTTTCACATCATTAGCATAAATATCTCGCGGAAGAATCGCTAATAAATCACAATGTGTTCGATTTGAAAATTCACTAGGAAGTGACATCAAATCAAATGTACTAACTTCCAAGCAGATTTCAGGAAATCCCGTTGGCTTGATCGACAGTGATCTACTTACGAAAGCACTTATTTTTTGCATCTGAATTTTTTTTTTTTTGACTATTTTTTTCTTGGAGTTGCCGCGTAGCCCCTGGGAAGTATACGCGGAGCCCTACAGGTTGGGAACCGCTGATACAGAGGAAGGTATCTGTAAAGAAAAGGTAGATTTAATTAGAAAGCTTTATTTTTTTTTAAGAACGTTAGCCAGGCAAATCTATTATAGAAATCACAATACTCTATGCCTTATGGTATAAAAAACGAAATGTTGCAGAGTTGATATTCATGTAGATAATACTTTTCAGATTAGATAGTACATACACTGGATATAAGAATGCAAGTCTCATTATGTTTTGTTTTTACTTATGTTAGTTATCAATTGACGTGTTGCACTCATGGAATTTTCCAAAATCAGCTCATTAATCCAACCACTACTGAATTTTATATGTATCGGTATGTATCCACTCTTAATTTTTCTTTTTATTATTGTTAATTGTTTGAAAACACAATTTAATAATTCTGAATACTTAATTTAGTTGAATTATAAGCCGGTGTCTCATTTCCTTCTTAGTTCATTAGAGTTAGGTACATACCTTATTTGAAAGAGTAATTGTGAGTTACTATACAGGCTGTCCCATCCAAGACTGGCTCTTTGATTATTGCCATATTTTTGATTTTAGGAAAAGGCCTCTTATATAAAAGTTTTATAGAATTCAATGTTGCGTAACTTAAAAATATTTTTCACTATGCAAAGTGTTCCAAAAGTAGGTGAACGGATACTTACTACGTTAATTTAAATGGAACAGCCTATATATTATTCCATTTTTAAATTCTAACGGAGAAAAATAACATCACCTTATATAAGCGTCTCTATCTGTTATAACAACGGTATTATTTACGCTTATGTAAAAAAGAGGCCCTGCTGAAAGTTTTCGGTTAAGGAGGGGTAGTTTGTTTTAAATATCCATATTTCAAATATACATACATACTTTAACTAACTAAAAATACTATTTGTGTTTTGTATTTGAAATAATTTTTCTTATGTATTTTATATCTTGTATTTGAAATATATTTTTGAAGTATTTTGTGTATTTTGAAATACATAAATACTTTATTTACTATCAGACGAGTGTCATGACGTCATCATAGCACATAGTTACCATAACTTAAAAATAACGCCATGCTAAATCGCGGTAGTGTATTTATACGGACAAATAGGGACGTGCTCACCGTATGTACTACTCGGAATTGCCAGGAGACCCTCATGTCTCCTTTGCAAGAGTTCCTCAAGGACTCATTTATGTAGAACCAAAAAAAAAGGTGATTACATTCGGAATACGAATAGAATACATATAAAAAAAGGTCCTAATAATGAATAAATGCGGAATGATTTATCATTTGGTTATGCTACTATTTAGTAATTTTAGCCTGATATTTTCTCCCTAAGTTTGTCCTCACCGAACACATAAAAAGGTACACGCCAATTACTACTGTCGTGCGAACGATGTTTACTTTAATAATAACGTGTATTGCATATGCTCTGTGCCTCCGCAAAACTCACTTTAAATTTGAATAGTTTGGTTGTGGATGCATTTCGATTTCGTATTTCGTTCGAGTTTCAATAATAATAATTACAATCTTATATTAATGAAATCGTTGGAAATGATGGAAACAAATAATAACTAAATTGACAATGTTGCCATGATTTTAAATGGGAAATATTTTAAAATATCAAAATTATACAGAGGTATCATCTGTATGACGTGCTAAGAAACGAACAGAAATATTATTTCAAAAAAGACTATTTTCATTTGCAGCGTTTATACATACTGCTTCAAAAAGTTGCTTTCATCAGATAAAGTTTTTGAAGTAGTTGCTTATTTCAATGGATATGCAAATGTTAATAAAGAGTTACTAGAACACAATAGTGTTGATGGAAGACGTGGGTTTGTTTTTCAATAGCAGATTACTAAACTACTTTATTTTCTTTAAATAGGTACTTTATTTATAGTACAGTATTTTAAATACCTGAAACGAATGTATTTTATATTTGTATTTTAAATACAATACAGCAATGTATTTTGTATTTGATATTTCAAATACTAATAAGGAATGTATCTTGTATTTGATATTTGAAATACTAATAAGGATTTTATTTTGTATTTTATATTTGAAATACATTTGAGATATATTTTGCCTAGCCCTGTTCTTGAGTATGTTTTATAATTTTGATAATTAAAGATGATTACTTAATATAAATACGTTTAATTAAGGATGTATTTTGTTGTGATCTAATGTTCATTTGTTTTTTATTATAAATGACCCGTACAGCATTTTACACTTCAAATACATAGCAGATACATAAAACTTGAAATATTGCTACATAGCAAATACATAGCTGTTCATATCGATATGTATTAAATACGTATTTAATACCGATAAATGTTCCGCGATGGTCACGTATCTGGAACGTATTTACCTTACATACCAGATACGTGTTCAATACGTAAATTATATATTATACGTATCTCTAATATTGCAAATACGTATCTAAAATGTATAAAGAATGTCCCACATTTATTTTCTCACGTATTTACTCGGAAACTAATGAGATATAGAGTTGCAGTAAAATCCAGTGGAAATGGACGATATAGTACATAAACTTCTGGTCGTTAGAACTCTCCCCATATAAATAGCCGCTTTCCCTCTTTCCACTTTATTTTTTTAAATGTACCCCAATTTTTCAGCAAGTAACAGGCTATTTATACGAAGGGGTTATGATGAGCAGAATTTTACGTACAATATCGTCCCAGTTCCAATTAATGATTTTATTGCAACTTTTTGTGTCCATTAGGTTCCGAGTAAATACGTGGAAAATATAATGTGGAACACTACTGTAATGTAGGTATTTATTCAAACACATGCAGAGCGTTTTCCTGCAGGCTATCCGAACATAGTTTACACAGAGTATCCTTTTTTCAACACTAATTAAAAACAAAGATAGTATGATTCTCTGTGTTGGTTGCTGGAAAAATATATATCCAAACTAAACAAGATATAAACTTATATTTCTTATTAACTATATATTTTTATATATTTAATAGATTTTATAAAAAATATATATAAACATGTATACTTTTATAAAACATATATTTCGATATAACATTTTTAAACGTACACATATTATAGTTATATTTTATAGTAGTATTTTAATATCACTTCATCACTCTTGATGTTGAACAGTAATGATTAGTTTGGTTTTCTCTTTGTCTCTAAACAATCAAGAAATCGGATGTTTAATATATGTAATATTATAATTATAGAAATATAAAAGGTAAAAAAAGGAAGACGTTTCTATTAATATATTATCACAAGGAATCTTTCAAATCTTTAATATTTGTTTAAATATTATTTGGATAAAAACAATAAATTAATCCAATGAAGGACTGTTTTAGAAAATTACATTTAAAAAAAGCATGTCATAATTCGACTTTTATAATATTAATATTTAGAAAAATAAATATAATTTACTCACGCAATTCTGTGAAAGACGTGTAGGAACTTGAGCAATCCAATTATCATGAGTTTTGTAATCATTTCTTCGGTTGAATTTATATCGTGCAATCGAACAACAGCTACAACATAGAAAAGTATTTATAATACTGTACATAGAATACTATGAACATTTTACAACTTACCTAATATAATTAAATTAAGGATTTTAAAATTTCGAAATGTTTTTTTTTCCCTTGAGCTCCTTTCCAACTATATGCTACGACTATATGATGTTAATAGTCATCCTTCACAATGCTTTGAAAATGTTTTTTATTACATCCTGTAGATTTGTCCCACCTTTCAATTTCAAAAAGTCTCTCTACAATAATTTGAGATATGTAAATTATTAATATAAAATGAAATATGTAAATATGTGAATATGAAAATTAACCTAAAAAAAATACATTCATAATCAAATACGCATTAATATTGTACAGTTACAATCGTATGGAAATCTAATCATTACAAATCCAAAATAACCTTTGACTCACATAAATTATTTTTCACATATATAATAACTATTTTAATTTATCTGATCACCGGCGATTATAACTATCAAGTTTTTTTAGGTTAATGATGCTAATGGATACTACTTGATACTACGGTGACTACGCTAAATGCACCAAGCACCAACAAATGATGGCGGATTAATACATTTTGTCCAATATGTATCAACTACATGTTTGATCTTTAATATATTTATATAATATGCGCAATATACCTGCTATGTATTATATATGTATTTTCACTTGAATACATCAAACATATTACATTAATTACATATTTAACACGTTATATTTATACGTAATAAAATGTAATGTAAATGCAATATTGTTACATATTTAATATGTAATTGCAATGAAAGGTGCTGTATGGGGAAAGACAAACATCAAGTCTAATTTTAATGGTTTATGAATAAAATATACTATTTAAGTAATTAAGCAAATATATAATTGAATAAATAAGAAAATAAATAAACAATTATTACATACAACAATATTACATACAAAATTATTTGTTGACAGTCTTGACGTTTAACTATTATGCTGTTGAAATAATTGTTATAGCCAGCCCTATTAAAAATAGGTATTATTATTATTTCTGCTAATTATTATTAAATATCATTCGTTTCTGAAAAAAAATATGTCATTAGTTTTATATTTTATTACCTGATACTAGCACATATTTACTAGTTGCAAGGTTTATTCAATTATGTAAAGTTTGTATACTAAGCCAACATAAATTTTTAATAGCTCTAAATACTTAGTTTAGTCGAATCATAAACGGATATTCTCATCTCTTTATTGGTTTATGAAGATAGCTAATTTGATGTAGGGAATATGAGTTGCTGCCCATCATAGAATGAGTGCACCTTCATAATGCAATTCATAAATTCACAAATCGTATTTTGTGAAATAGAACTCTATAGATACTTCAATGATTCACGTATACACTCTACCACGAGCTCAGGATGTATTACTTATTTTTATATTAGCAAAATATTAAATTCAGATTTTATAAATGTTTACTGCTATTTGGAATTATTATTTTTTTTTTTCGAAAAACCTGATTCCCATTTCAGCTTAATAATTTCATTTGTTTATCTGAAAAAATCCATAGTCGAAATTAAACACATTTAAAGATTGCAACATTGCTGTTGTCTTTTTAGGTATAATTAAAATGTTTGCATTTTATATTTTGATATCATTTTCAAAGCTCCATCAATACATACTCATTCCAAGAATCAATGAAGATAAGGGAATTATCCACCTTATAAATAGTATACAATTTTAATGGTGTACGTGACAAAACACTGTGTGTATTTTTAATTATGTGGCTGATATTTGTCATAAACACTAATATGTAATTAATCAGTTGTGAATTAAGTTAGATTATATCTAATATTCGTTTGAAATGTTATCGAAATAATCAAAAAAAAATTAATCGCTATTTTGTTATGGCTGTGCCGTATCTTAGAAACTGTACATGAAAATATGTTTATATAATTCATAGTAAATTAGGTGAAGGGTAAAGGGTATAGCGGGATAAACTACAGAAAAGTGCCCCAGATGGTATCGAATTGAAAACCTATACAAAAGTTGCACTTTATGAAGGTAATGACTTGTGCAAAATTTCGCCCCCCTACAACTAACTGATAGGGGGGTTGATAGAAGCAAATAACCCCCAAACTACTTTATTTTTTATCGATTTGAAATTTTACAGAAATAATTTGTTTAACCCCCCGTAGTGCATTTTAGACTTCAGATACATAGCAGCCAGTGCTCCGCAACGCTTTCTCAACCTCGGCACACCCAAACCGCTCACAGTATTTTTGCGGCACACCATATATGATAAAAAAAAGAAGAGCATGTCAATAAATTTTCAATTCCACCTTGCATTTTTTTATTAAGTTCATTGAGGTGCTCAAATATGTCAGCCATGTTGCAAGTTTGGCTATCCACTGATGATCTTCGAATAGGTGGTACAGTTCAAGCATGTTTTGATTAAACATGGATTGACTGACCTCATCGCGAAGCTCAAATGATCTTGCTAGAACTTTGCCTTTGGATAACCAACGCACTTCAGTATAAAAAAAAATAAGGAATGATAATTTGATCCCATTTCTTGGCACAGTGCTTCAAAAATTCACAAATTTAGGGTTCTTGTTTTAATAATATTTATAATGTTGACACACTCGTTCATAGTTTGCAATAGTTCTGTTGGTAATATCTTGATCATCAGTGCTTCACCATGTATTCAACAATGGATAATTTGTACTGTTGGATTTTGTCTTGTTGCACATGATACAAATCCCTTTTCATTGCCCATCATTGCTGCAGCGCCGTCCGTGCACACACTAACACATTTATTCCACTGAATATCATGAGTTTCAAAGGAATCATTTATTGTTCGCAAAATTTCTTCGCCGGTAGTTCGCTCCAAAAATATCGCTCGACATATCAGTAATTCGTCTCTTAACTGTATCAGCTGATAGTGGAACTTTACTCACTTCATTCACTTCTTTAAGCTCTAACATTAATCCAATGATTTCCATGCATGCAGGCTTTATAAGCCTTTCCCCAAGAGAATGCGGTTTTTCTTCTTCTGATGAGCAATTAATTTTGCAACATAGCAACTACCTTCTAACGCTTTTTCAGAAACTGTGCCCGAAGACCTCATAGATTGCTTCTGCTTTAAATTTGATTAAAAATTCGCTGAAAATATTGTTTACCCTTATTGGGGCAGCTGGATGTTTTGATTTTAGATGGCGAATTAGTTTGCTTGGGACCATTGCTTCGTTAGAAAGTTGTTCTGTGCAAATTACACACTCTGGTTTCGGATTCGTCTCTTTGCCACACCATGAGAAGCCTTACTGAATGTAATCTTCGTGGTATTGCCTTTTCACACACTTCGTTTTTTTTTTTCGCTCGTACTGAGTACATTTGTGAGTTTGGGCGTTCTCTTTTGTCCATTACTACGTTAGTATACGATAAATATAAACAAAGTTATCGATGTATAGTCTGGTTCACGTTGAGAAGGAAGTATTACTCTTATGGAGATAGTACCAACCGATGCCAAATCTATTGAAGTACTTAATTTTTCGTATGTTGTCGCTCCGACGAACTTGACGAATTTCAGGTTGACGCTTAATAAATGTCAATTCAGTGAATTTTGTTTGCCGTTTGTATTTATTGGTTATGTCCCATTAACATAAAAATTCATAGAATGTTGATTGTATTATTGTTTATACCACATCAAAATACACAACATAAATAGAATGTTTTATTTTATGGTTTTGCATTTATTTTCGGGAAAACATACATAGATATTACATACATGTTGTAATATATTTACAAATATTTACAGAGGTATGGTCACAACAAATTAAAAACATTTCTATAATCATAATAACACAATTAACTAATGTCGGAAGACCATAGGAAGATGACGATGAGGTCGATGTTAAATTAATAATAAATTCTTTCGGTTCATCTTGCATTTCATCCAACCGCCAACCTTCTCAACTCAATGGTAAAATTAAACCATTTTGCTAAATACTACATTACATAACTATTATACCTTTGATAACATGTTTACATATTTTTGCCAATTCTCTACAGAAACATTTCATATCCTTGCTAAATAAGCAGAGGCATATTTTGCACTTTAAATCCGAATTATTGTGCCTGATATAAGCTTTAACCTTCGCCCATACCTATTCAATGGGGTTTAAAGTGCAGTGGTATGGCGGCAATCTTAAAATGGTAGATATACTCCAGTTGAGCAGCACGTTCATCGATTACGTATTTATTGTACTTGCTTTTTTGTTGTGCTACAATTTCAAGTAAGTCGCGTTTCAATAAACCTTCCTCGACAAAAATATTTTCTGTGTCAACCACTGTTCCTTTTTCCAGCTCGTGGTAGGTATTTTTTCTAATATCCGGCTATAGTAGGGCGCATTGTCAAGAACTAGACGGAATGAGTAGGTAAATTAGGTAATAGATAGTTGAAAAACCAATCCTCATATATTTCCGCACACACTTCATCGTGGGCATCAAGAGTTTTTTTTTTACATAAGAAATTATATTCAGCACCCAGAACAAAACCCTTCTCGTTACCAGTATGAATTAAGGCATAACGTTGACCACGACTTTTTGGTGCTCTTAGATCAATACTTAAGTCTTGCAGAAATGCTTGTCTAGACGTACTTACTGTGCTATCAGTCCATGCTTTTGTTACAAAGTGTCCAGTATTTACCCACGATTCGTCAGTGAAAACAATGTTTCTCCCTTGATTACAATACCTCCTAATAGCACGTAAACAATCATGTCGCCATCTTATAATATCATCACGGTCTATCAACATTACTTTCTTTCCAATTTTCTCGAATGTAAAACCAATGTCAAGTAAGAACCTGTAGAGTGTACTTTTCGAAAAATTGGGTTAACCTTCTTCGCTATTTACTGCAGTTAGTATCATGGCCATCACAGGCGGAATATTTTTACAAAAAGCTATGAACTTTACATCTAACAAGTGTCTGAATGTGTTATCAATATACTTTCAAACGAGAATTGTTGTTTCAATTTATCTTCGTTTGTAAGCTTTGCCACTGGATGGTTTTCTTTTTCATTGCGAACAGAATACACCATTCTTTTACCACAACCAAGCGCTTTACTTGTTTCCTCCACAGCCTTAGAAACATTCATATTTTATGCAAAATATGTAAAAAGGAATTTAGAATCACTTGCTTTTCCTTCGACGAATACACTTCGCCTGTAAGATTCCATACTCCAATTCTACGAATACATCACTTTTGTATTACATGTGATTATAACAGCTGTTTTATTATAGGGACTTACAACAGATAATACAAACGACAGCGATAGTGGCTTTTTTATAAAAACTGATCTGTTTAAAATAAATACGTAATAGAAAAAAAAATGGGGAAAACTCAAGAGACACAGAATAATCGAAATTGACAAATGACAGGTACAGTAAATGATTACCAACAGCTATATTATTTCTGACCGATAGCCACCAAATAATCTGGCAACAATCCCCATGATAGAAAAAAGATAGATACATATAAACGAGTATGAAATTGAAAGGGACGCATATAGTCCATAAGAACAATACTTCTTTTAAAACTTGATCTAGACTGTAGATATGAGAATACCTGAACTAAATAAAACGAAACAAAAACCGATATTATATAACGTTTTCTTTGATATCCAAACTTCGACTGTCTTATTTTGCCACACCTATTACCTATTAACTTAATTCGAAAAAACATGATGCATGAATAGGTTTTTCTTTTGGAATATATATATAGGGAAAACAAAAATTTGCACAAATTATAGATATCGCACCGCGGCACACCTAGAGTGGCTTCTTGGCACACCAGTGTGTCGCGGCATACCGGTTGCGGAGCACTGAGTCATAGCAGATAGATAAAATTTGAAATATTGCCATATAGCAGATACATACAGTGCATCACTTAAGTATTTGTACATAGTACATTTAACCGAAATGAAAAAAAAGGAACTATAGAAATTCAAAACTAAGCGACTGTTTATTTTAATACGAAAGAGAAAAGCATTATTTTTAATAAAAAACAAAGAAAGATAATATAAATATTAATATTTTAATAAAAAATCAGAATTTTGAACTCACAAAAATATTTATACACGAGAAAAAAAAAACAAAATAAATATTTGTTGGTTTGATTCTAATATTTAGTATGCATTCCATTTGCATCTATAATAGCTTGCAAGCGCTTGGCCATGGACATTACCAATTTTGCCGTTTCGTCCTGCGTAATTTTTGACCATTCTTCTCTATCAAATGCTTTCTAAGCTCATGCGCATTTCGGACGTGATATTTTCTGATGTGTACATTTAAAATATGCCACAAATTTTCTATCGGGTTAATGTCTGGACTTTGGGGTGGGTGGGGAAGGGTTCTAATACCTTTATATAAGAACCATTCCTTAACGATCCTAGCAGTGTGCTTAGGATCGTTACCTTGTTGAAATATAAAGCTTTTTTTTTCTATATTCAATTTTCGAGCACTTTCCATTAAATTAGCTTGCAAAATTTTTAGATAAGCTTTGGCATCCATAATATGGTCAATAAAATGCAAATTTCCTATTCCATTGTAGGACATACAACCCCATACAAGTACGTGTTCTCCTCCATGTTTTATGGTAGGATAGTAGGTAGTTTATAGGTAGATTTTGTGCTTGAAGTTCCGTGTTTGGCTTCCGCCATATCATATGCCGTCCATCGGATGCAAAAATATTATATTTTGACTCGTCGCTAAAAATAATGCTTTTCCAAAATTCTACACTGTTGAAAATATTACGGTGTTGGCGTTAATTTTGCGCTAGTCAAATATTTTAGTGTTGATTTTTCCAAACTTTGCCAGACGAGTTGACTACGCGTATTTAATAGAACAGAAATTACTAGAATTTCGTGTGAATTCTTTGTTCAGATATGAGGATTGACTATTTTTCTAGACATTCAGAAGCGTCAAGCAATCAGAATTTTTCCCTCGGATAGAAATATAGAAACCCACCTATTCTAATACAGTATTGCATTATACGCACCACCTGCATTGCACGTGTATCTGTTTTTCGTGTTTGATTCTCCGTATTAACATATCCAGACAAACCACCAAATGTGACTGACTTGCAAAGTGTAACCTCGTGTTATTAAACGTTAATTCCAGTGGGCATAAAAAATTTCAACATCTTAAAGATGTATTGGGAACATCTATTTACGCAATTAGTTTAGACTTGAATCAAATAGCATAAACATTCACTTAATTGTATAATGGTTCTCAAAAAATCATTTTAAAATGAGGAAAGACGTGTAGATTTTCGTGTGTGAACACGCGCTGAGAATTGCTCCGTAAACATTTACCGATAACTTCGGAACAAATACGCTGTTTTTTAAAATAAATAAACCGACAAATAAATATATCATCAATTAACAAAACATATAAATAAATAAAAAAATAGAAAAGTGTATAATTACATTAGCAAGACGAACTTTGGTGTCGGAGTGGCCGAGCAGAAACATAGAAAAAACCACCATTTTTTTGCGAGTAAGTTTTTACAACATAATTTTTGTTTGTGCATAAACAAGTATACATACAATAACGATAGAAAACTTTAAGCCGTACTTTTAACACAACAAATTGCATATACACTATCTCCCACTGTTAATCACCTATCGCTCCCTCCGCGGTCTAAATTTTTCTGTCTGTTAGACACCGCGAAAGACCCCGCCGGTGCGAAGAGTTAAATCCCACCTTCCTTTTAGTAGTCTCCTAACCTTTGCAAAAATAAAAAAAAAAATGACGCGAACTAGAGCAAAGAAAAATAAAGGTAAAAAAAACGATTCTGAATCTAGTAGTGAAGATGAGATAACAAACAACGAAATATATAAAATGTTAGAAGAAATGAAGAAATCTATGGATTATATGTCGGAGAAATTCGATGAAATTCAAAAAGAAAATAAAGAACTAAAAAAAATTTTAAAGGAGACCGAAAAAGAAAATAAAAACTTAAAAGAAGAGTTCAAAACCTAGAAATGGCAGTAGATGGGGCAGAAAGGGACACAATACGGAGGAACATTATTATTAATGGGATAGAAAAACAAGATAAGGAGGAAAATGTAGTGGAGATTGTAAGAAATGTAATGAGGAAAATTAATGTCGATATCGAGAACAATATTATCAAATGCCACCGAAAAGACACAAAAAAAGAAAACAGCTCCATAATAGTGGAACTAAGGACCGAAGAAATTAAACAAGATATATTAAAGGCTAAGAAAAGTCTGGGTAAAATAAATGCGGAAGGATTGCCAGCTGAAAGGAAAAAATAACGAAATCTTTATAAATGAACAATTAACAAAACTGATGAGCACCTTATTTTATAGTGCCAGAGAGTTAAAAAAAGAGAAGAAAGTTAAATATGTATGGACTAGGGATGGAAACATATATGTCAGAAAAACCGATACAAGTCAAAAAATAAAAATTAAAACAATTTCAGACCTAAAAAAGCAGAATAATTATAACAAACAAAAATAATAAACAGCAAAAAAAAATCATTCGAAATGTCAATGTCTATATGTTAAATGTAAGAAGTGTAAAAACAAAATTCCTGGAAATAGAAGCTATACAAAAATTGAAAACTATCTGAAATAATCGCTCTAACAGAAACCTGGCTCTCACTACAGATCAACACCTTTTCCAACTGCCAAACTACAATGCTGAATTCAATTCCAGAGATAGCAGAGGAGGAGAAATAGCCCTTTACATAAAAAACAATGTTGAATAAAAGTTCTGTTTAATAAAACAATAATAATATTGAAATAATGACGGTTCAAATAAACAAAAATATAAACCTAACTCTAATATATAAACCGCACAAGTTAATTTTAAAACTTTAGAAGCATGCTTAAAAACAATATCATGCAAAATAAAAACACCTAATTATGGGGGATTTTAATATAATATTGCAAATAAAGACAGCACTACAAAAAAATATGAAAATATTTAAAGAAAATAGTTATAAATAATAATAAAGACCCAAAAATATACACACGTAGAATACCACCGGTAATCACATGTGTTTAGATATGTTATATCAAATTATAAAGATGTCAAAATAAGATACTTCCAACAGACATATCTGACATAGTGCAATAAAAACTACAATAAAATTTCGGAGCGAATTGCAAAATACCTGTATTTTGAAAAAAAGGAAACAAACTACAAAACATAGAAACACAGATAGAAAAAATCGATGAAGACAGAGTAACTTCTTTCAACAACTGTCACTCTACTTCAAAAATTATGGAAGAAAATCAAACATACGAAAAATAAAAAGAAGAAAGGCTGCCCTGATTGATGACGAAGTGATAAAGAAATCAAAAAACGAAACAAAATGTATAAAAAACATTTAAAGCATCCACAAACGAAAATTACAGATGACATATCATATGAAAAAAACTAAGTACCCTATATTTGATGAAAAAGCTAAGAAAGACTACTTTACTAGAAAATTTGAAAGATACAAACAAGACGCTTCAAAAACATGGAATCTAATAGCCACGGAGTTAAATAAACGAAAAAAAGATAACAAACAAATAACGGAAATAGAAAAAAAGACTCAACAGTGACAACAGATTCGAAGGAAATTGCAGACGAAATAAACAATTTTTTTGTGAACATAGGAAAAGAACTAGCAGAGAAGCAGATAGCTAACTCAAAACACCCTCCCATAACGACTACTACTCAAGACCGACAGCTATTTAAATTTAGAAAGTAACAGAAGAAGAAACACATAAAATAATATTGCAACTAAAAACAATAAAGCACCCGATATGATCACATCACTGCAGAAATAGTCAAAAAAATAGAAACAAAATATCACTAATACTTACAAAATTAATAACCAGGTAATAGAGAAGGTGAATATCCAAAATATTAAAAAGAACAATAATAAACAATATATAAAAAGGTAACAAAAAAAACCAGAAAATTATCGACCTATAAGCTTACTATCCGTTTGAACAAAGTCCTAGAAAAAACCCTACAATTGCAAATAAGCGAATTCATAGAGAAGCATGAAATATACCATAAAAGACAATACGCATTTCAAAAAAACTCCGGAACACGAAGTCGTAGCTTACTAATGATTATATATAAAAAGGGTTTCCCAGAACAATGCAGTAGTTGTATTATTTATTGACATGAAGAAAGCGTTCGATACCATTTCTAAGGAAAATTAATAGAAAATTAGATCACCTAGGCATAAAAGGAACGTCAAGAACCTAATTAAAACATATTTGATAGGCAGAAAGCAAAGTGTCATAGTAAACAAAATTGAAGCCAACAGCTATGCGCAGAATACGGAATACTCAAGGAGGAACTTACCACCATTGTTATACATAATGTATACAAATGATATATTTGACATGCAAATGCATGGCAAATTACGCATATGCGATGATATATGTATTGTATATTCACAACCATATAATAAAAAGAAGATTACAACAACATTAATGAGGACATTGAAAAAGTGGAAGAATGGTGTTATAATAATCTTTAAACATAAATGAAGAAAACGGAGTACATGGTATTTACAAAAAAACAATTTCCCAACATCAACATCAAGTCAAAGAACGATCAATAAAACAACTAATGAAACCAAATATTTAGGACTAACGATCAAAACGACTTAAAATGGGATACCATATAAATCATTTGATCAAAAAAAATATCAGTGCTATAGCAGGATTGAAAAAAATAAGGAAATAATCCCAAAATATATGAAAAAATCGATATATAATTCGCTGTTTACGTCGCATATGAACTACCTGATAAACATATGGAGCAACACAACGAAAAAACATAAACAATTACAAAGACAACAAAATACTGTATTAAAGCTACTATACTCGATGGATAGAAAGAACATCAACGGCAGAAGTATACAGGAGTATCCAAGAACTAAATATAGAACAATGATTAAACAAAAAACACTGATACTCTTATAAATAAAAAACAAACTAATAAAAAAAACAACATTTGACAACAACATGATATACATAACACAAATCAAGGAGACACTTCACTTAAGAACAGAGAAACATTAGCAAAAATACAAAAAATCCCAACAGCAGAAACCATAACCAATACAACAACTACCTAAAGAAATAAAGAACTGATCACACTCGATACAAAAAAATATAAAATATGCACTACAACACGTATATAAACAAAAAATTAAATAAAAAAAAAAAAAAAAATTCTGGAGAGGAAGTAACCAGTATCGCCTCAATGCGATAGTCGGGACGAGACAATTAAGCTTAATCACCGCGACGAGGACGAGGACGGGAAGACGCACGTCGACGACGTGTTTTATATTATGTTGCATTTAAATGGACTGTAATGTAATAGTAGATGTGTAAATAATTAAATTATATATCAAACAACTTTTGATACGTAATTATTGCCAAATCTAAAGATTTTTTTTAAAATGACAATTTATAATATTAAAAAACTTTCCGAATTTATTCCATTGGTACTACTTCCTTTTTGCCTGTACGTATAGGTACTTAAATCAGAAATGATTAAAATGTGTTTCTTTTTTCTTTTTACGGATTAAAAATGGTTTCAGATTACAGCTAAACGAAAAATACTAGAATTAAAGCAAACTTCATGCTTATAGAGCAGGATATTTAAATTGAAAAGTGTAGATATGTTTTATGTCAAACAATCTGTTGGTTTTGAAAATGACAGTAATATTAAATATGTACTTCCTTGGATGTATTAAATAGTTAATACGCTCATTACATGCGGTGCTTACAAGTAGGAAATATAACACTGCATTGGTTAATACATTAGCGATTATATTTCCTTTCTGTATATCTTTTTGGACATTTTTTTTTATTGTTCGAAAATAATAAATAGCAAGCAACTATCAAGAAACAAAGTGGCACCTTATCCAATAGTAAATATCAAAGCAAAATATAGTATATAGAAAAGAAATCGGAGATGTTGATTGCAAATATGTGTTTGCAAATAATTTTACCGTTTCTAATCAATTGCAATATCGTCATTCTCATGTAACTTATGAGAAAAAAGACTGGAGTTATATCGAACATTTAACTGTTTGTATGTTAAAGCTCGCAGCTTCCATAATTTTCGCAACAAAAGTTGAAATAGGGTTTTATATTTGTGCCATTTGACAAATTTTATTGTGTACCTTGTCTGTTATTTTTTTCTCGAAATATTTAGCTTTGCAATATTTTTATGCAGTAAACCGGAGTGCACGCCGTCCACTAAATTATACGTACTGCAGTAAACACAGCGTCGTAAAATCAAAAAGATAAAAGACGACGGACAATAAAAACGAAAAAAAAAAGTATTTAACCGGGAAAAAGCGCTTCCATCCAATAAAACACAGATAGTACAATTCTTTATAGCAAATTCCAGAGATGAATAAAAACACCGCTTTACTATGTCGAATTGCACGTACGATAGACTTATACGAGCCCTTCTCGTATTCGACATATATTTCCTCTTTGCCACGGTATCAGTAGCCGATTAACCCTAGCAATAACCATTATTATAATTAATAACCGGCAATAAAGCCGCTTTACTCGACCAACTGCCAAACGCTTAGCAAATAGTATTACAAATTGCTAACTTCAGTGGTGAATGTGGAGACATAGGTGCATATATGCAAACACTTAGACTATCATTTGTGTATAGATGTAATATTGTTATTAGTCGTTAGATATTAACAGCCGTTTGACATCAAGGTTAATCTAATAATTTCGGTAATAATCTTAGGGTAACCTCAACATTGTAGCTAATTCAAAATAAACACCTTACAGCCAGCCAAATATTACAGTATTGAAAAGACTACACAGAAAAGTGCTTAATATGAATAGTTGAAACGAAATAAATAAATGGAATGACAATATTTTTATTATGTATAGTAAAGAGATGGAAAATTAATATCTGGTATTCACATGAATTTAATAAGAATCTATCATTTATTACAACGTATAACACAATTAATAAAGCTGGGTAAGCATTATGAAATGGTCTCCAGTGATTTAAAGGAAAAGTTTTTAGTGTTATTGCAGATCTGAGAATGTAATACACGGTTATTTTACTACGAATTTACTGCTTTTAAAGTGATAGGAAAAATAACAGATTGTTCCCTAATTCTTTTCTGAAAAACCATTCGGAAAACGGGCGTCTATTAGACATCGAATCATCAATATATGTTAAATTTTCGTTTATAAATTTGAAAAAATAAAAAAATATTTTTAAGTGTTCGAAATTATGCATTTTATGGTTCGTTGAAAATGACAATCTTTATGTGATTACACACAAAAACAAATAGTAACAAACAATTTGATTAAAAAAAATGGATGCAACGTACTAGAAAAAAAAAAGTTAAATCCGATCATAACCATTAATACCTCCAGTATGCGTGTTAAAACCAGGGTCCTTTTGTACTTAACTTATTATTTAAAGAGAAAACAAAAAAAAAACAAAATACAAGAAGGCGTAAATTATACCTACCGTAACTCCGACAAGCCCGATTAATAAATATCTCAAATATCTCAAATTTTGTTGAATGACTATATTAAGGAATATCGTAGGATCACAATCACCAGAAATAACAATATGTAATCAACTGTGTCTACTGTACTCTGTAACTCCCATAAGTTTAACCAACCTAATAAATGTAACAAGTTAAAATCAGGGGTTGAAAACAGTTTTGGTTCTCAAAACAGTTATGAAAAACCGTTATTTTCAATAATAGTTATTTAGAATCGAAATTCATGAAGGTATCGGTTACGATTATGGTGTTAACGTTAACATCGATTCCTTTTCAGTGATATATTGGGTATTTTCGGTTATTTTTAATTCGTTGGTGCTTATTTTCTTATTGACGATTAAAAAGTATGTGTTAACCAGCAAATTTAATTCTTTATTATGATCTGGATTCCATATTAAGTTAGAATTTGATTTTTTATTTTCCATAATCCTTAAAATCTTTTTTTTTTATTATTAAAATAACAATTTTGTTTATAATTATAAATTTCATGCATGTTTCAGATTTGATTGCCTTTTTCAATGGATTAAATTTTACCAACGTATGTGTATTTTACGTTATAATTTAGAAATTTCAATTTTAAGTTTTATTTACATGTTTATAGTTTGAAAGTTAAAATGCAAGAGCTTATATAGCATGCACTCTTGCATTTTAACTTTAAAACGTTGTCACTATCATGTGATCGGGTTCGTAAATGAAGTATTTGATAATAAACGTAGAATGAAGTATCTATCGCGGCAAGCCAAATATAACCAAATCATTTTGAATAAGCTCTACATCGAAATGGGGCCCAATGAGCACGAATTTGACTGACTATAACCTTTGATCACACTTTCAACTGACAACCCGCAACGATGTCACCAATTCAGTAACATGTAATTCTGATTCATCTGTAATTTTTCAAGAGGCGCAATCCACGGACTACAACAATTACACGGAGGAAAATAGATATTACAATATATTATAAATATAATCAATGATATTAACTCAGGGAAAATAATACATTATCTAATAAATAATATGCATTCATATATTACCGTTTTTTAGAAAAAATTATACAGTCTAATATAATTATAATATAACTAAAAATAATAATAATAAAGTTTTTATTTTTATTATCTATTTTTCTCAGTGTACAAATAAAAACTCTAAATGATCGTAGCGCCCTCTTACTAGACTTTGCTGCCTAAAAAACAAAACTTAGCAATATATTTTTTACTACTAATGCTTTTTGTAATTGAAACAAACTTGTGTGTTTAATGACGAAATATGCAATGCCTTCTCCTTATTTATTTATTTTTTTCTGCGGTATAAGTAGGTAAATGTGTGGTTTAGTTGCTAAAGAACAAATTAAAAATTAGATCCCAAAATCTTAAATATTTATATCGCACAATAAATAAGTTTGCTAGTTCCATCATTCAAGAAATAAATTTATGGTTTGATAAATTTATTTTAATTTTTCCTACTAATACAGAAAGAGTACTTTTTCTTAACTTAATAAACAATAAATCTTGTTACTACTAGCACTGTAATCAGTATAACCATAACCGAGTATACATCAAAAATAGAATTAACATGAAACCGAAAAGAACCGATATGAAAACTGATATAGAACCTTAACCGAAGCCTATATTAGATCAGAACCGTTATAATAATAACTGTTTTGACATTATTTCTGTTCTCATAACTCTTTCAGTCAGAAACCGATATAAAATAGTTTGAAACAGTTATTTTTGGAATCTTTTTGATCACTGGCTAAAATACTAATAATAATAAATTTAATATTCCCACTATAACTTCCTGTACTAATAATAATATCATGATAATGTATACACGATAACACCAAATAATACACTACCTATCTTATCAACTGCATGTACTATAACTCATATTTGATTATAAAATAATGGAGATGGAATACCAAAAACATATTTTCTTTAGGTTATGCCCTCTACATTTTATTAGTATGTTACATAACGTTCATCAAAAATTTACTAAATATTCTGAATACGGTAGTTATTTTTATCATCTTTTTATTTTATAACTACCTACTACGTTTTCTTTGTTTCAATGTACCTATGCTATATATTTATTTTATTGCTGCTAACTATAGAGCAGATCGACGATAGATCCTGTCATTGATGATATTCAAACAATATTGTTGCACTTGATGTATTATACGTACTAGAATATATTTTACAAAAATCAGTACTTTCTACGGCAATATGATACTTAAACAGTGTAAATGTTACATGCGTCCGACTACAACACAAAATTCATTTGTTTTAACAACTAAAATATTTTAAATCATTTTAAATTATGACCTAAAAACCAAATTCGTTTGCTAATCAGTTTTTAGATATGGCAAAGGCTGTTTCCATTGCAATTAGAGCAAGGTACACATGCAATGTATTTTTAAATATGTTAATATATTCCACTATTTTTAATAGTTTCGGAACACGTACCTCTTATTATGCTAACACCCAGATTTATACTAATTATAACTGATATTTTTTTTATTTAAGCAGCCTTTAAATTTACCAGGAATATTTTCAATTTTTGCTTATATTCCTATAGTCTCAATTTAAAACTTGACGTTTTGAAATATGTAATGAAATTTGTTATCATCTTAGAATGAGCACTGATAAAATTCTTTAAACAAATAAAACTAAATTATTGAAACAAAATGCAAAAACATAAAAAAAGGGAAATTGAAAATATATCGTGCGACAGCTTCTCGCTCGATTACTAATACTATCCATTTATAGTAATGAGTAGGTCGGGCATACTCAACAGCCATATTATTAACAATAGAACGTTGATCCACCCTATGCTAACAACATTTAATATAATTCCAAAAATATGTCATATTCCAGTGGTATTTTCAGCTAGCAGTAGCAAAAAAAATAACTTTCTAATTATTGTTACCTTGACGGAACTCTAAGATAAACTTACTCCTTTTGGTGATTGTGACCATACGTTATTTCAAAATAACAAGGCATAATCTTCCTATTAGCCCAAATAATAATTGTAATGAGGATGCTGAAAACTTTAATCGGCTTACATGATATCCATCCTGGAAATAATCAACAAAGCCACCATTATTTTGGGCAGGTGATGACTGTAGTTATATACAGTCACCCTAGATATCTATCCTAATGTTCAATAAAAAATATATCCCATATCCGATTTCTAAAATTCTAAAGATAAATTCCACCCACCAGATATAAGGAGTCACTTCTAAGTACGCTTCCGGATAATTTGAATTCTACCACGTATTTTAAGTTTACCGACACTTTTCTTCAACATCTGATATAACTATAAAATGAGATATTAAAATTAGAATATTCAAAACAATATTAACCTTAAATATTGATAAAATATCCCAATAAATAAACGCTTCAAGTTCGTTTGCATCTGCGACATTAAAATACAGTTCATCGTAATGCAATTGTTGATACATATAATAAACTATATTGCTACGAGATACTCTAATGTTTATTAAACTAGATAAAAAAAAATCATAATAATAATCTTTGTGGAATTGACTTGGGATCTACTGTTAATTAACTCAACTAAACTAAATCGTCGCATACATAAATTTGATAAGATTGATAAGATGTTTTGCCCGAATTAAATTGCAGACGCTTTGTATGTTTCCTAAATTTTTAATGGAATTTTTAATTTTAAAGGGCATTCTCGTTTAAATAGATGCGCATAATTTTCTTAAGGCCAACCTTAGCCCCTTCATTATTTCAAACAATGTCCTACGGTTTAGAAAGTTTTAATTACACTGAAACTTTAGACTACGTTCCTTGAAAGTTGTAGAATTTTGCCAAATTTATCATCATTAGTTACGAATTGAAGTATTACAGTTACAGGTGACAACGAATATCGTTTATCAGCCGCAAGAACGAGCTTTTGTAGGATCTGTTTGTCATCTATAAAAAATATATATTATTGGGATTTTTACAAAGATTGCCCTGCTAATATTTTTGTTAATAACAAATATAAACTGTTATTGTTTAATCTGCCTTTTCTTTACAGATACCTATCTATATTAAATAATATTCAAATATACAATCCCTAATAGATGGCTAAGAGCTTACACGCATGCTTCGATTTCACGCAGGTCAAGCGTATTAGTAATCTCCCTTCTTTTTTACGAATGATTAGTTAGTAGTACTTATATTCTTTTTACGAGTATCAGGTAGGTGGCTGTATGTAATGTGCCTTCTAAATGAATAACTTGTATATTATTAGACTTCATTAAATATTGAATTTATAGTCATCATCTAATGCTATAGAATATAGCGTAAATTTTAAAAACATGTATAATTTATTGTTCAATAATATATCTAAAAACAACTTTTAAATCTCCAGCTATACCATATAATGAATTTCACTAATCATACCTACCAATCTCCAACCTATACATATTAAAATTTCAATTTAAACTGAGAATTAAGAATAACACCAAAGTTTAAGAAATGATAAATACTTATTACACAGGAATTTAAACATAAACTATACAAAATACTTCCAACTTCAGCTTGCATACACGCCAAAGCATTTCACTGACAAACCAAACATGTTGCAGAAAAGGATCCACATCAAAAGTACAACGGACATCAAGGAAAAATCTCCTCCAAAGCATCTAAGGTATATCATTTTACTCAAGACAGCAAAAACATGTACAAAATTTCACAAAAGGAAAGGTACCAAGGTATATTAATACAGCAACTTTCTTCTAATGTTGAAAAATCTTGACGTTTCTTATATATATATTTTTAGCTCGATGGTAAATACATCAATTCCTCTTAAATTTCGAATATATTACAGAAATATAATTTAATTAATTTGACTTGACGAAAAAAATGAAATAATCTTTTGAAAACAAAATTATCAACCACCCCAGCTCCATGGACTCCCACTCATTTATTTAATACGAACTATATATAAGTCTTTAGTCCCAAAAATTAGTACGGAAGCCAAGGAAACGACATTGCAGTAATACAGTTACCGTACGATAAACTTATACACCTAATTACCACGGCTACGATGCAAATTACTTAACACCAAATATATAATGGATTTACAAACAGTAATTACATCTATTGTTAATGAAATTCGTTCTCGAACAATATATATCACATTATTAATGAGAAATAATGTACCTAAACACTTTTAACACTTTTCTTTTAGGAAACGGAAGTATTCTTATTCTTATTTGTCATGCAATATTGTAAATACATGATGGAAAAGAAGTAAAACAGGGAAGAATTATGTGTTCTAATTTCCGTTATTTGATTACCATTGAAAGTGGTTGCACCACGGCAAGCGAATTAATCGCTCTGGTATGGTAGAAAAAAGAGACAACTGCAATTTACCCAATTTAGCACAACTTTCAAAGCCGCTCACACATGTAACCCTTTTGTAACAGTTGTTCTGCTTGCCGATCAATTCTTCGGTGTAAATTACCGCGTATGTGCCGTGACTCAATTTTACGTGGTTACTACTGGTTGTAGTGGAAATAGCTTTTAATTTCAAAAGGGTAACTCGATTTAATTCTTTCGCTCGTTTGAATGTTTCAACATTTTTATTTGACTGAACTAGGGGATACTCTAATAAACGCAACCCTCGGTGTACCGGTAATGTATACACACACGTATGTATTACATGTTCATTACGGTCACGCATAATGAACACGAACTACCACCGTAAACATGAAAGGTCTAGCTTGTATATTCAAAGAAATAAGCAACGGCAAATGAAATTAAAACTAAAACATTCCGTTGTTTCAAAAATAACAAGCAACTATCACACGTATCACTACGGCTATCAAAAGTTCCTATGTTCCCTTTTTTAACCCGCGTCAGTCATAATATTTCACTTGCCTTCATTTGATGTATTAGTCAGGCTCCCAACTATGTTTATATTTCTTAACCTATTTAATTCTTCTTCAGTGCCATACCCTATACATAATGCAATATGATATATTTCAGTTATTTAAAAGCAATATGCGCTAAAATGTATATGCACTTATAGGGGATAATTAATGTTCTCAGAATACGATAATGGTGGAGGCGCCGGCCTTAGTTTTTAAACGCGATAATAATAATAAAACAACTTTTCAATAACAAATACAATGTCTCTATAATGTCTTAAATAGAAACACTACATTCTCAATCAAATCTCCATTCTTACAATTAATATTTTGTTTAAATGAGTATTATTTCAATTCATCCAATTCCGATAATATGAGATGTATTAAATTTTATTTCTTACTTAATCTCTTTATTCTTCTGTGGGAGAGCCGATTATATTGAATTAGTTAATTAAATTAATTTGCAGGTACAATAAACTTTATTAAAACTCGTTTCATGGCTACCTCAAAACATCTTTTTTTGTCTCGTTAAGAATTGTTAGCAGTTAGTCTTCTGACTAGGAAGAGGATGTTGTCAATCGTCTGCTCTCAGCTAAAATATTTTCATTTGACTAGCATATGTATTTTTAATCTCACAGTATATTTAACCTTATTTCTGGCAAACAAACGAAAGAGTTTCAAGCGAACACAAGCATTAAATTTTTGCTACACATCATTAACCAAAAATCAGGTAAATTTAGCAAGTTGTTTTACTCTAATAAACAGTTATTGATCGTCAGTCTATCCAAAGCTTGATTGGTAACTTTTATTACAAGTTGTACCCTAAATATTTAAACAAAAAACCAGTAGTTTTCAAAAAAGGAAATTATTATTATGATATTATTATTAACAATCTAAATATTTCTATAACATGCCAAAACAATTATGCTCAGAATGTAATTGCACGACAATTATTTTGAGAAAAACTACGTTTTTGTAAAATTCCAAGACACAGTTGATTTTTCAAAACTAAAAGTATGACATAAACATTATTTTCCAAACCTTTAATTACAGGTAGTGTAATTATCCAAGCTTTCAATTTACGAAACCGTATTTGTAATTTCGTTATTTCCCATACTGTGTCCCATTTATCACTACTTAAAAAAAAAATCTTTTCTAAGGTTTACCTTCATTAAAATAGTAATAGCTGTTTTCATCGTTCCTGCATAACATTAGCGGTTGGTCTACCCTATTCATGCTTTCTTTGCAGAAATATCTGTACGTATTCATACTTCCAATTATACATTAACTGCTATCGGCGGTTAAAGACACGGAACCGCAATTTAGAAAGCAAACCCGCTGTGAGAAAGGATTCCTTACCGTTATCTTCTTCCTTGTTCTGCAGGTTCACGTTTCTGGAGTAATTTCTTGAAACTTGGGAAGAGCCAACTTAAGAACTCGCGGTAGTTAATGGTTTGTCGTGAATATTATACAGTACATTGTAGTACAGTTTACAAGATAATTGTCTATCTGAAATGAGTAAGCATTCATTTAATGATATCAATTTCCTTGTAAAATTACAAATTGCGGAGCCCAAAAACAAAATAATCTTGTTTTTGATGTTTGTGGATTAACCAAATCGAAAAACTAAGGATGTATTGCGTAATATAGAAGCAGTTTGCAGGTTTTCCAGTGGAAAATAGTGTATTTTTCAGAAAAGCAGTAAAAATAGTTTTTGTCTACAAATATTTGCTGGTTAATCGCTGAACCATTAAATTCATTTATTCATATCACAGCTATGCAGGACGTGTTGCTAAACCTACAGAACACCTTTTAAATTTGAGGCATCTCTATTGAAACTAGTTCTTTCTAAACAAAAGTATCAACTCGTGTTATGATATGTATTAAAAGTCATCTAGAAAATGGCGATTTGTCAACGTATGTAACTCAAATCAATGAAAAATTAAAAGATATCAATACTGTTAATAGAAATACAAACTCTCTCACAAATATTAAAGAGCTAACATATATTATTTTTATGTAAAAGTGGATAAAAGGAACAAAATAATTATTTTACTCATATTACGTAAAACAAGCAAAAATTAATCCTGAAACACCTGAAAATTCGGATCCAAACTCTGTATGCGGTCCCGAAAACACTGAATAAATACCCAAAAACATACGACAGACTACAAAAAGACAAATCAAATCTATTGCCAGCAGCGCTTGGATACAAAATTCCTAACCCAAAATTACATAAAACATAACGAAATAATTTTTTATAAGTGCATTAAAGTTTAGATTAGAATTAAAATAATGCGTTCATTTTTAGATTGAAATGGACGCAGAATACCTTTGAAAGGAGCAAATCAGCAAGCATCAGAGCGGCTGCTCTGGTCAGGGCATCGAATAGGGGCTGTCGTACTACTAATTACAGGGAATGGCTCAGCACAGGAATATATCTCGAGAAAAATTACCCAACAATTATGTAGGTAAAAAAAGGTTGGTAAAATAAATATAATTAATAATGTTATCAAAACAGCGGTTAAAATTTAATAAAATATTTGAGATACGTCCGTCTCTCACGGAGGTTGGCTAGTGAATGCTTTCGAATTGAAATTTTCTAACTGATATCGATAGCGATTGTAAATTTCACCAATGTGATGGGAATATAGGATATTCAATATATGAGAATGCCCGTGTGACCAAATGGAACTGTGAAATGTTTAAACTAAGTCGAAAAAAATAATTATTGTAAAATCATGGAATCACGTTACATTCATTATAAAATAAAGGTAGATATGTATACATCATAAAAAGAAATACTTTTTGAATTTTACAAAACAAATTAATACACTTAATTAACAATCTTAAAATATTAACTCTACAATGAGTATGCAACCTCGCATACACGTCAATTTTTGATAAAACTAAATTTCCAGCAGTTCCTGCTGTCTTTTTTTTTGACATATCACTGAATTCGGATAGCAAATACATGTAAAAGCATTATTAAACTAAAGGGTCCAGCCGATTAAGCATATGAAAACTGCACTCGCATCTGATGAAGGGTTATTACCTTGTTTTTATTGTTCTTCATCTAAAATAGCCATACAATTAATCTCACATCTCTAACCCCTATTGTAAGGAAAACATGGGGGTGACAATCCTTAACGTAAAAATGAAATTTAAACTGTACTTCACTATCCATAAACTCTTTATAATATAATTTTTTCAGAATTTTTGTGACAGGAGCACTGAATAAACGAGAATATATTTTTGGGAGTGATTCTTTATACTAACCCCCAAAATGACACCTACCAAAAAAATATACTTTATTTGTTCATTGGTTAGAAAAAATTATATTATAATGAGTTTATGGATATTCGAGTACAGTTTAGGTTTCATAAATATTTCGTCAATAGGTACTGAAAAAAAAAATACGTTACGGATTGTCACCCCATTTTTCCCTTACTATAGGGATTAGGGATGTGAGATTAATTGTATGGCTATTTTAGATGAAAAACAATAAAAACAAGGTAATAACCCTTCATCAGGTGCGAGTGCAATTTTCATATGCTTAACCGGCTATACCCTTTAAGTAAAATAAATACACTGCAAAGATATTGATCTGTCATTATCTGTTATAGATATATAATATTCAAATTCTATATTTGATTTAGATGTGTAGGTATGTCACTACTGATCATGTTTATCTCCTGAAGGGGAAATTCTAAAGGAACATAATTTGAAGAAACTTGCCAAATGCGACTGTCTTCTACATCATCTGGATCATCTGACTGTTTACTGCGACATTTTATATCCTTTTTTATTATATTCTTTTTATTATTTAAAAGTTAGGTAAAAGCAAAACTAATAACGGTACAATTAAAAAATATCAATTTATTCAGCCACTACAGTATAATGCTATAAAATTATTAGTCAAAGTTACTTGCTATTACTATTTTTGAAAAAGAAAATAGTTTATAATTCTGTTTATGACAGAAAAGAGCACAGTTACCCTTTTACAATTCTCACACTATGCCAGTATGGCTGATAGAAAAACATCTAGCATACCAAATTTAACAAAACGCTTCCGTAACGTTCTGCACTTTGAAAATTAGCACAACTGAGAGAAATGCCTGGAGCGCCTATACACTATCAAAGCAATTTACGTTTACTTTACATTATATATTTCACAAATAGATTTAGCCGAGTTCAAGCGGCGAATTCCGCAAATAGCGAGCAATTTCGGTGTTCCCGAAAAATCAAACACGCGGAAACCCTCTGATCCGCTTAAGATGTGGCTACCGAATATCTATCAAGTCTACGTGTAAAATTTAAATTAATTCCTTCGAAAATAATGAAATGAAATCCAATTCGGTACGATCTTATCCGGAGGAGGAAATCTCGGGGTAATAAAATCTAAAAAAGACGAAATTTTCAATTTTCGTCCTTGCACCGGATCAGGCCGTCACAATCGAGACAAAGGTTTTAAATTAAAATTACACATTGAAAAAATAAAATTAACTGCCTGTGAAATTGGAAATTTTGCGATTCGGAATGGTAATTTAAGAGCTCAAATCGCAAGAGTAATAAAGAGCGTTCTTTAAATTACCCGTCGACTTGAGGAGCGAAAAATCTAGAGCATATAAACTCAAAAATTTGCAAAAGAGTTTTAAATCTATACTATCAAAGCTCCCTGGAGTGAGAAATGTATTGTAATATACTGTAATATTCTATGTTAGATGACATCAAATAATACAGGCATGTTCTGTAGCAGGTGCTTGATCGCTGTCTGTGAATTTCCTGGAAAGTGGCGCGACATATAGCAGCCAGCGTCATATTAAACTTTGGCTAGTCTCTATAATAACTCAGTCTGCTTTAAGCACCAAACTTAATACATCTGTTGGTAACTATGCACTGCATAAGTAAGTATATATCATTTCTGAACTGCATCTTCTGTATTAGTAATCACTTTACTATTAATTTCATAGAATATTGCTTGAAATAATAATGCACTTCTTTCTATTCCCTATAATTTCGTTAAATATTCTTTAATTAAAATGAATTGCCTTCTGATTGATTGTGATTACCATAAAAATACTTCCTATTTTTTATTATATTTGCTATTTCAGGCTCCGGTTTCGTTTCTACACTTGAATTACAGCATATGAGGTATTTTAAAATGTTTGTAATGTAGTATATTAAATTTTTGTATATTTACACATTCGACTTTTTATCTTATTATTTACTATAATAGTGCTGTGTTAGTCTAGAAGCTATTTTTCAAATTTTGATGCCTATAGTTTATTCGAAAAAAAAAAAAATTAACAGTGGTTTTAACTGGAAAGAGCGGAAACCAAATACTTGTGATGATTAAGTATTGGGAACACGAAATAATTTAATCGTAACTCATTTGTTTCCTATTCGTGCAAAAACTACTGAACATATCGAGGTATGACTTTTCAAATTCGTTTGTAATAGTTTAGTGAGCATTTGAGCCTATCCTTATTAACAAGAAACGTTTTACTGCTACACCCAGTCAGCCGTAGAGCGTATCCTCACTCCTGTGCTCTCAAGACAGAATGTATGGACAAGCGAAAGGTAGAACGATGCTGTACACTTTCTACCTCATCGTCAAGGCATTCGCCATGTATTATATGCGCGAATGACTTGATATTTTATGGTTCCGCTTCATAATCGCGTTATTCTGTTTAAGTTGTATTAATTTACTAGTATAGTTATTACAATATCACTATTATTTATTTCCATTATCAACACATATTTTGCTAGAATATTATCCTCTCGCTATTTTTTAAATCATCTCTTTCTTTGTTGTACTATTAAAATAAAATTATTGTTATTTGTTTCGCATCCAGTGATTCTGAATGTTATCGATCAGCTTCCATTTTACCGATCGTATCCAAAGTGTTTAAAAGATATCTGAAAAAATAGATCACTTTACTATTTCAACAGAAAGTCTGTTTTGCAAAAAAAAAAAACAGTAGGATATTCACAAAACAACTCAACAATACATACACAATATTTGTAATCTAGCCGGTACAATTATTAACAGTTTTCATAAGAGAAAAGAAGTATCTGCAACGATATTAGATTTCTCTAAAGCATTTAACTGTGTTTGCCACAATATGTTATTTGAACAATTACATTCTCATAGCAGGTCAATTTTTAAATTCAATCATACTTTGCTAATCGAAAACAAATAGTGACGATTAATGATGAACGTTCAGGACATCAGTATATACATTGTGGAGTACTACAGGGAATTGGCACCAATAATGTTCCTTATTTACGTTAATGATTTAAGCACTAGTCTTCAGATGTGCCAAAGAATTATGTTTACCGGTGCACAATACTGGTGTATAAAGCAAAAACAGTTGAAGATTTGCTTAAGTTGGAGTCGGCGGTCAGTCGGTTGGGGTTTAGAGTTAATAAATTTAAATTAAATGAAGGAGATCGGAGCAGAAGTTCTGCAAAAATGTTAGGTGTGCACTTCGACTAAATTAGTTCACTCATACAAATCTTTTATGTGATAAATTAAACACGGCCTTTTACCAAATCCGGAGAACAGTGGACCTAACAAACGTAGACACTGCTAATTTAATATATTATTCAGACTTTTAGTCACCCGTTTTATAATAGTATTTTATTATAAGGTAGCACGAAATCTAGTGAGAGAATTCTTACAATACAAAAATAATGTGTGAGAGTTGTATTAAAAGTTTAGTAGTAGAGAACGCTGCAAATCTTATTTTATGTATTTAAAAATGTTAACTATTCCGTCATTGTATAGTTACAATTGTTTAGTTTTTTTGCAAAAAAAAATCTAGAGAATTTTAGAACTCACTCAGATGTACATAATTATTCAACAAGGAGCAATTCATCTTTGATTATTTCTTGTCATAGAATAAGGTAAACACCGCAGTCCCCTTTTGAATGAATTTAGCTTGCAGCAATTTACTACTTTGTTTATTGCTAACTAAAACAATAATAAGTTTAATGTAGACAGATTTAAAAGCAATTTTAAATTGAAAAATATCTTAAATTATTATCGGGAATACTTAACTACCTAAATATAAATACTAACGTATTTCCTTCGGAATTGCATATATTTACATGTACAGGGGCCACTTGTTTACATTCCCTCACCTAGCTAACGCAAAATTACTCAGGTGTTTTTGTGCTTTTATATCGACGAAAACATAACACGACACAAGGCACACAAGTTGTTTAAGCGTAGATCGTCGAGTAAAATATAATTGATATTGTAAGCGTAAACGGGCGTACTTATTACGAAGAATAGGAAACACAGGCTTGTTTTAGCGCGTGATTCTATCAACCAACGGGTATCAGCCATTGGCTGGCCCCACTTCAATGTAATTTTTACGTATAGCCGGACCACCGTTCTTCCGCTAACTCCGCAAGGAGGCCTAGAAACCGCTTGAAATCGCAACCGATCTGGATGTGGCCCCTCACTCGGCGCTTGTGTGCATAATAAATATAAAACGTGTTTCGTCGCATCAAATCATAGGAATCGCAACGTTCATTCTGTAATTATTTTATTTTCTGTACAAATATCGATAAATACACCTACACACACACACCCACACACACGGTGTGTGTGTGTAGGTGTATTTATCGATATTTGTACAGAAAATAAAAGCTCTTTAAATATATTTATGATTTGTAATGATAGAGCCACGGCCCCGTGGCTCTTTAAAAGGAGCCGCCACTGGTTATGTATCCAGCGTTTAAATTTTATAGTAATCTGCAAAATGAAACTAAAATATTACATATAAAACACTTAAAAAGAGAAATAAAACAAATATTAATAAGCAAGCCTTTTTATACTAGCTTCTTTTATATTAAAATATAATAATTAGGTAGTACTATTTTGATACTATTATGCTAAGTAACTTTTCATATTTCATTTTTCTTTTTCTTTTATTTTTATTTATTATATATATTGAGCTTCCTAACGATGTACTAAGTAATAAATTTGGAAATAAATGAAATGTGTTACAGTCGCTGAACAAATCGCTAATTGGCATTGCCAATATTAGCAAATAATATGTATTGTGTTCATGATAGAAATAATATTATTATTATATATGTAAGAATAAAATTACAATAAATTGTGATCTAATTAAACTTCGTAATAGTAAAATAATGAAAGCACAATAACAATGGAAGATATAGGGTATACATAACATATGTTGATTACTAACTAATACAGGCAAACGAAAATCTAAGAATGGATTATTCAGCTCATCAGAAACTCTTCGATCTTCTGTAGTTTATGTTCAATAGGAATTCTTTTCGCCCTTCTTTTAATGATATGTGATGGCAGATATTTAACATTAAATGGTAATTTTTTATGCAGTTTGGTTCCCTAATAATACTTTGATTCTTGAGAACGCATGAAGTAACGGTATGATAATCTCTGATCCAGTATTCTAGTAAAAATCACTGTTTAATGGGAATATTTCTTTATTTTGATGAACATATACTGAGGTGGATAGAACAAACATCAAATTTAGCATATTTTCGTTCTTACAACGTTTTTTAGAGGTCTTGCAAATTGCACAAATATATAATGGCTTGCTTATGCAGAACGAAGGTTATGTGCATTTCAGGCGACATTACCCAGAACAAGGCTTCATGACTTCACGTGCTTATAGAAATTTGCAAGGGGTGATGTTCTGATCTGCTACGCCTTTCGGTAGCATAGGGAGCGAAAGATAGTCTACTGCCAAGGCTTCTATGTGTTGGTGTAAAATATATGCTGAGGCGCAAAACTTGATTGTTGACTGTTGGTTATTTTTTAAATTGACAAGATTTTAAATTTTTCTGTATTAACCTTGTTCTATTTGTCGCAAACCAGTTGTTGGCATCATCGCCGGCTTCTTTACTTTTCTGCGCCGTCCCGGTTGCCAAAAAGAATATCTTATCCGCACATAGGCACACTTCAATATCCCTGGCATAAACTGATAGATCATTTATATAAACAACAAACAACAAGAGGCCAAAGATAGAACCTAGCGGCACACCATTTTTTTTATATTCAAACCTCGAATCTTTTGGTATCACCTGTTTTCAACATTTTTTTTTGCAATTTCTTATGGATTCTTAATTATTTACTAGAAAATGTCATATTTTCAACCATATTATGTAAAGACCGTTTTTGTCGTTTTATATTAATTTCTTATTGTAGTCCCTTGAAATGGTAATTTTGTTAATCCCTTTTTTTTTCCTGTATTTTAAATTAAAATATTTTGCTATATTTATACAATCATTCTAATAAAAATATTGATATGTAAAATTTCATTTGAGCATAAGTCGATTATAATCAACTTTCTTAAATGATAAAGCATTCCCATTATCACATCTATAAATCATAATAACTAAGTTTAAATCCAATTAAAGCCGCAATCACATAACTCATTCAGCTAAATTCGTTTCAAACTTCTCAAATTTGTTATGCCACTAGAAATATGAAAAAACTTCGAAAAAGTTCATCTAAATTTACACTTAATATAAAATAAAGTTAAATAAATTTACGACCGTCATTATTTTAAAAGGATCCTTATTTTCCGCGAAAACTATGGTTGAAACGTTTATGCTCCTTATATTAAACGCTGACTTTTATTAAATGCCCAGGACAAAGCGCCTCACGTGCTTCTTGATTATAACAAAGCAATAAAGGCATTCTTTGCTGTCGCGAATTCACTTGGGTAAGTATAATTCGACGCCAACATATTATATTGTTTACAAGTGACTCCAACTTAGCTCGGTCGTTTAAAAGAAGTACATCACGACATGCAATCTTGTAAAGATGCACGAATAATTCAGTTTGCGTCAGGGACTCGGGGTGCCTCATTTTTCTTAGTAGAACTGCCTCTTTGGGTGAAACGAAATCGCGCGAAGGACGCATAATTTATGTTTCGGCCGCTGTGCTAACCCAGATACAGAATAATTTAATGCAGTTAATTTATTTGCCTACAGTGAAATGCGTGCGCGCTCACCCTACGCCAATAATGAATAGGATCAATTTTATTGCTAGTCGAGGTTACACATACATACATATGTGCGCTTCGATCGGTTCAAAATGAATAGAACATAATCAGATTTCAAGTGGAAAGCGTAAATAGTACGAGTAGATGCTTCGACGTCGGATTTATCCTATTGGATCAGTTGGTTAGTGCCATGATAAATTGAATGCATAATATTATAGCTAGACAATCCCGATCTGTTTATTTCATTTGCAATTATATTAGCCCTCTTATCATTTCATACTTTGCTTATTAAAAGCTCCCTGATGTAAATAACTTTTTCAGTAACTGAAGAGCTTTTCGGAAAATTAATGTACATGACCAATAAATAGCAATGGTAGTGGGACAGGGAAATAGGAGATTGTACTTAATGAATAAACGACCAAGTTCATTGATGACGGTTGTGGATCAAAAATGTTTCTGGGAGCCTATCTAACCCTTTTGACTGTGTCTTCTCCTCCATGTTACCCAAGGCGATATATGCCTGATGAGCTACAATCTTTTTGACAGGAACATAATGTGTATATTAATGACATGTATCAATTTTATGAACATTAGGACATGGTGTGCTGCAAGGCTCAATTTTGTGGCCAGTTTAATTTTTAATATATATATTACAGGTAGTTCAAGTTGCTTCCCTAATATCAAGTTTACCGTATATCCTGAGGATACAAATCTGTCAGCGAGGATGGTGATAATCGTTCGTTGGGGATTGATACTTCGCACATGGTCTGGCTTGTTGTAGTAAGACCAGGTCATATTAATTTCTTTTGCGTTGGTGAGGTGGATAACACTGCGGTGCCTTCTGAGATGTCGCATATGGACAGGATTACCATAACTATCGTCTATTAATTTGTTGGGAAATATGAAAGATTTAATGCTTATGAACTTACTTTTATCCGCTTATTTTGCTTATGTTCGATCATGCATACGACATTATTACTTGCGGGCACTCCGCACAATTCTGGGCTAGTCTGAACTATAAAGAGGATTGCAGAAAAGCCTATCCATTTTCGTTCGTTATATATGTATTGTAATGTCTTGTGTTGTTAAACTTAATTTGAATCAGTGCTCCATTTGCGAGAAAATAATTAAAAGAAATCGTTTCAGAATTTAGATTAAAAGGCCATTACAGAATCCTTCAATCGATTGAATAACTTTCTCTTAACATTGGTTATATTTGACTTTAGCTCTTTGTTCCTTTTCTCTTCAAATTGCAGGTAAAAACATTACTGCACTGCGTATTTTAATACGCAATTCCCTAAAATAAGGCTTATTGAAAAAGAGTTATGGTGGACAATAATATTTACTAACAAAATTATTTTGAAAATGGCGCAGTGTAATATGTTGTAAAGTAATGCTATATTGTAACTTGTTTAAAACACTAACAAAAACGTATTCAGTGGATAACAGTAAACCAGTTTTATTTAGAGCTATATTTTTCGTTTAATACAAATACAAGAAAAATAAAACTAGTGAATTAAATATCATAAGGGTACCCCAGGTAATAAGGCTGAGCATTAGCAGAGAATTTAGATGTTTAACTTTGCAGCAAATATAAAAACAAAAGGCCATAAAAGTTATAACCCATAAAAATAAAAAATAACCCATTTAATCTCAGTTTGTATCTCGCATAATGAATGTACCAGTTCTTAATATCAAAATAAACTATATATCATTGGAATATTTTTACGTTTATTATACTAGGTATAAACGTTTATTCAACTAGTTTGGACATTATAAGCAATTATTTAACTTTCATGATGTTACTTGTAAATATTCAGACAATTTTCTCGAATAATTTCTGTTTAGAGAAACAAAATTTTGGAGGACGAGAAGATTTGTCTTTCTCATCACATTTGGCTAGTACCAGAAGACATTTTGATAATTACCATCATTTTTTTCGCTCGTTGGTATATTTTTTTCTATAACTATTATAGGGATCTAAAAATAAGCATTATATCAGTTGATACTGGGTATAAGGAGGTTAAATAAAAGCGAATTTTAAGTGTGTGTATGTAGGCGCGTTTATCATCATGAGTAACAAACCGAAGAAGCTGACTCTGGAGAGTCAACTAACAAAATACCTACCGAGTTAGGAATCGGTAAGAGCGGAGTAGGATATTGGAATAAAAACCGCACAGAACTAGAAAAATTGTGTGCTCATCAAGACAGTGTCTGTGCAATTAAGGTGAGAAGAACAATGCAAAAGGGTAAACATTTGGATGTTGATGAGGCTCTATTTTTGTTGTATGGATATGCTTGAGGAAAAGGATTGCCTGTTACTGGCCCTTTGCTTCAAGAAAAATCATTGCACTTCAGTAAAACGATTGAAGGAGAAGGCGCTATGTTTACGGCGAACGATGGTTGGTTGGATAGATGGAAAAAGCGTTTCGGCATTCGACAGTTAGTAATTAGTGCCCACACATACAAACGCTGTACTTGGTTTTAAAACACACCTTTCTGGCATCCTTGAGAAGGAAAACGGGATCAAATTATACCATGTTGCCGACAAGGACCTTTACATCAAAAAAAGAAAAAAAGCAAAGAGTACGTTAGTATCCTATCCTGCAGTAACTTAACTGGTAATCACAAGCTTAGATTGACCTTAATTGGAAAGTCCAAAAAGCCAAGAGCGTTTGAAAAACTAAAAAATGCAGATTCTCTACTGCTATGGTATACACATCAGACAAAAACTTGGATGAACTCGGCAATGTTCAAAAGCTGGTTCCAGAAAGAATTCTTACCAACTGCATAAAAGCATCTTGCCATTAATAATTTGCCAAGGAAAGCTATTCTTATTCTCGATAATGCTCCTTCCATCCGTCGAACGATGAACTGCAAGATGGAGACATTCGAGCTTTATTTTTACCTACAAACATGACGTCCATTGGATTGTCAGTCTATGGATCAAGGCGTCCTTGAAGCTGTAAGAGAAAATATAATAAACAATAATATAATAAATAATAACTGTATAACTTCGCCGAAAAAAAATGACATGTTGGATGTTATTAGATGGATAGTTGAAGACTGGGAGGAAATATCATCAACGACGTTCAAACATGGAAAGGTTATTGGATAATAAGTCTGATGTGAGCAACGAAATTGCGAATGCGGATTTCACTAAAGAAGCAAGTGAAAATCAAAGGCTAGTTTCTTTAATGGTAAAAATTCCTGGCTGTGAAAGTGTTAATTTAGAGGACAACACAGAGTGGATGGAAAATCATGGAGACGACGAAATAACCGATTATGATATTGTAACAATTGTGATGAATAACGAGATTATTAGCAAAGACCCTGAAGATGAAGAAATTAAACAAATTACACATTCTGAAGGATTTAAAGTGATTGAAGCAGCGCTCGAATACATCAGCCACCAGAAGGAAACGACATCAGCAGGTATCATTTGCCTACGCTATTGAAGAGACTTGTCCGCCAGGCTTTAATTTCCTTTTTTTCTGAAGAAGACAATAAAATTGTTGAAACGTTAAAAAACATTTTAAAGAAAGCTTAACACGTTGAAAAGAAGCCGCTAATTTCACTAACAAGAATAGAAGAAGTTTTTCAGCGGGTACTAAATATTGCGTCCATTCCTAGTTAGTATTTAAACAGTAGCTTCTCTGAATTCAAGCAGACGTAACAAAAAGTAAAACTCAACTAGTAAATGTAGTTGCTATCGACCACGCTATCTCACCACTTCGAAATTAAAGATGAAACAAAGAACAGGAAAAGTTCCGACCACGAACTGTGTAACAAAATACGAAAGTTTAAAGTTGTTTGTTGGGCAGAGATATAAATCCGTATATCTCTCGTAAACAGTTTTGGGTTGAATTTCTACGTAAGCGAGAAATAAAAATTCGGCATAGATAATTTGTCTTTGTGCTCCTGCAATGAAGAACTCATAATTACGCGCCGACACAATAGACCACAACACGAAATTATTCGGGCTCAAAATTTTAATACGATTCCGCTACGCGGCGTGGAACGTCGAAGGCAAGAGTTAAGCCATAAATTCTTATCTCGTAACGTTAATGATGGCGTAATAAAAAAGCAGATATCCATCTTGAATGGCGAATATTAAAAGAAAACCCTTTCGGACAAATTCGACAGTTAAATTTCCTCCGGGCTCGTAATCATAAAGCTTAGCTCAATAATCTCGCCTCAATTAAAACGCCCTATTAAAATAACAACCTAAATACGCACTCTTTGTACACAAGCAAAAATAAAATTTTATATTTTGTGTATAAATATATACGTACACGTCCACATTGTAAGAATGCTAGAATACGTTACCCGTATCTATAATTCATTTCTCTTTCATGGCGCATTGTATTATTTCATATCACTTTTTTTTTCATTCTAAAGCATTTATATTTCGTTTTCTATTACAAAAACAGTTTTTGTTAATAGAGTAAACGTTTGTTGAACTTGTATATCTCACGTTATATCTATTTTATAAAGCAAATATTAGTTACGTAAATCAAACTGCAGACATATGCATACATTGAAGGGTAGAGTATAATTTTAAACGACCAAACATAGCTAATCGAGATTAATTGCTCTTTGTCCAATGAGTGATGATGAAAACAATACTGCTATTACACAAATTATATTTTCATGGAAAACGACTGTTTTTGTATGACGTTAACTTTGTATGCATATGTATTATCCTATATAAATCCTGCATTCTGTAAATAGGTTGTTTCATGTTCTTTCTTTATCTTTTTCTAGTTATTGTTGACGCAAATATATTATTTTTTCTTTAAAGACGAAAACATTTGCAAATTGATTTCTTTTTCTTTAGCCATCGGGATATAAGCCCATATACCAACATATGCCTCTGTATTTAACAATATAAATATACAATGTGAGTCGTTAAGAATGGGAAATCCAGAACTGGGAGTAGTAGAGCCTAAAACATGAGAATGGAGCGCAACATACCTTATACAAATGTTACTCGTTTAAGACATACAGGGTATTCAAGTTAATAATTTTACTTCGGTATTTCCCAAAAATTCAGCAAGCTTTCATACAATCAACGTAAAAATTGGTATTACTACGTTTTTCAGCATGATCAACAGGGATTTGTCATCACTTTTACCATTGCTCATAGAGGGCGCTACTTCCACACTGCTGAATAGGTAAATCGAAGCTTATCTTTTTTGTGTATGCAGAATTACATAAACCGAATAGAAAATTTGAAAGAGCAGCCTTTTTTACATGAAAAATACGTATTGCTGTGGTATGTCTCCCCGGTTGTTTGAACTTTATGCTGTTAATTTTCCAAGATCAAGTTTTGGCATTGCCGCGCGCAAATTCTCACTTATGTTTATATTTACATTTTGTTATGAATTTAGTAGTTTTGTTGGATGTATTTAATTGTTCAGTTAGTTAGTTTATTTTTCTTTCCTTTATATGTTTAGCATTTGTTTATCTTGTTTTGGTCCTTCTTATAAGGCGTATTCTATGATTTTTGCGGCTGACGCAGCGCGCGCAGTTGTTTTGTATGTACGCGGTGAGAGGCCTCTTAGGACTCAGAGTCTGAATCTTTGTCACGAATGTAAGTACATGTAAATTTTGAGCTCATTGCCTCCATTTTACGATTTTTCATTTGTAAAGATTTGTTCGGTAATTATTTTAATTTTGATCATTATTCAGACGTCTCCGCTTATTAATTGGCGTTGTATTATTGTGCACAATTTATGTATAAGGCCCGTTAATAGTTTTCGTTTTAGAAGTGATCGCGTTTAGAGTTTAAATTTTCCGTTTTTTTGTAGTTTTCAGATTAATTTTATTTTAATCACCTCGGGGTAGGTGAAGAGAAGCTTTGGGCTTGTATTTTTGATTTCATTTTGATTTTACTTGGTTCTCCACGTTTAATTTATTTAAATTTTAGTTTGCTTTGAATTTTTGAGACCACGTGGATTTTTTGTGGTATAAGAAATTCCTTCTAGAACGAATTCACCATTTTGTTTGCTAAAGGATTTGCATTGTCCTGTTTAAATTGTAGAGTCTTATGCAGGTTTGTTTTTTTTGCCAGAATCTTATATTCATGGTTTTAATTTTTCCTGTAATTTGTATTAAATGTTTTTTTTTTCTTTTTACATTAAAAGTTAATGATTTTAAATATCATCTTAAATAGTTCTTTTATTTTTTTTTTTTTTTTTTTTTTTTTTTTTTTTTTTTTTTTTTAAAGGGGTGGTAACGCCTAAGCTATATGATTAGCTTATCAGGCCCCCTCAGAGCCAAATCTCCCTCCTAATCAACATTACATTTTGAATCAGCCATTTCAATTTTTGGGGATTTTAAAGAAAGTCAATTTTGCAAACGCCCACTATTACTTTTTATGAAAGTTACTCTGAGATATAAGAATCTCTGGCGCCCTTTTAAATTCATCTTTGCTGAGCTAGCTAAATTAATATTGTCATTTTTAATTTCTTTAAACTTATATGCTTGGACAATCAGTTCACAGCAGTATGTTCAATTTCTATATCTTGATCCCTTTTCAAAATATTTGCATTCGAAAGTTTCAATGCATTTTCTGCTACTGCCGTAATATTTAATCTTTAAAATACAAAGTTGGCTTATCCATCTGACAGCTATCATTATTTATGCTTATGAAGCTTGGGTCACAAAATGCTAAGCAAGTAGCTTTGTCTTCCTCTGCTTTATTTATACAAGAATATGTAGGAATAAAGAATGCCACGGCATAATGACTTTTTAAATAGTGAAATGCGAGATATGATTTGTGTTTTTGCTCAAACAGATTTTAATGGACTTACTCCAGCCCGGAGATATTTACAATTATATTCAAACCGAACACAACCAAATCAAAAACTTTTTAGAAATCTTTATAATCGCCTGGGAGAAACCGGGTGTTTTCGTCCTAAGCGTCATAATGGTGCTCCACAAACAATTTTAGTAGAACAAGTGGAGGAAGCGCTAGATCGTGTTACCGAAAATTAAGGCGTAAGTACCCGCCGTTTAAGTCGACAAAAATGAGTCAAAAGTCTATCAATAGAATCTTACAAAAAGAGAAAATATAGCCTCATATCATTTCGCTACTGTGTAGAATTTATTATACCTCAGGATCCTCCTGCACGTCTACGATTTTCGTTGTTTTTTATACACGAAACAGAACAAAGACTGACATTTTCCAAAATTCTCTTCACCAACGACGGAACGTATACTACACTGGAGAAATAGTCATTTGTGGAATTCTGAGCATCCACACGCATTAAGGGAAAACATTTTCAGCACGAATTCAAAATAAACATTTGGTGATGGATGATATCTGTTTTTCTTTCATTGGTCTCTTTGACTTTCCATCAAATCTGAATGGTCAACTACACTTAAATTTTCTCCAAAAAAAATTTAAATGGGTTGCTAGAAGATGTACCACTAGAACAAAGACAAAGTATGTGGTTTATGCACGTAGGAGCGCCACCATATTTTTCTCTGCATGTGCGCGAGTATCTGAACGAATAGTTTCCACATCGATGCGATGGTTTGGTGGCAGTGAAATTCCTTAGCCACCTAGAAGATTTTAACCCCCCCGATTTCTCTGTTTAGTCTAGTACGAAGGAAATAGTCTACCAGAAAAGAGTCCCGCGAAGAGTTGCTTCAAAAAATTCAAGAAGCTACCAATGTAATCTAAAATAAAGCACTGTTTTTTTAACATCAGAAGGTCTTTAAGAATTTCAATATTTCGAGCAGATGCTCTAAATAAGTTATTCACGAGTAGTATAATATGCGGGCGCTTGTAATGACAGTTGTATCACCTTGGTACCCTTTCAGAAAGTCGATTTTATAAGACATTATTTTCAACAAACAAGTATGTATTTTTCATGTAAAAAAGGTTGCTCTCTGAAATTTTCTATTCGGTTTATGTGATTCTGCGTACACAAAAGATTGAGCTTTAATTTACCTATTCAACAAGCTGTAACTAGCGCTCTCTCTCTGAGCAACGGTAAAAGTTATGACAAATTCCTATTCATCATGCTGGGAAACGTAGTAATACCAATTTTCACGCTGACTCTATGAAAACTTGTTAAATTATTGGAAAATTTAGAACAGACACGTCATACTTCGTGATCCATCAAACTGACTTTAAAAAGACGTTTAAGACTTAATCTACTCAAAGATAGATTAAGTCTGATTGATTGATTTATCCACTTAGTACGACCTTATTATTGTCCTATTAAGACCTGTTAGTTATCTCTCTCTCTAAAAAGGAAACACATTTACAAATGCCTTTTCTACTCCTACTTGACTCTTCGAAATACCAAAAATTAGCGACGAATGTGAATCACCTGCCCCCATAAATTCATCAAAATTGAATGCTGGGGGGATGCAACTTCCCAATTCAATAAGTTATTTGAATGTTTTTTTTTTCATATATATGGCTTCGAAAGCATCTAACTCTTTAGGTGATTGTACATTTTTTACTAATTCAAGGTTTTCTGTATCAGTCTTATGTCTGGTATCGTTTATACGTTCCGCAAAATGTAGCGATCTATAATGGTTATTCTTTTATAGATGCAATCCCGAATATAAAGAAAGTCAAATTTAGGCACTATGTTGCAGTGAACCTGATGATTTCTACGATCCACTCAACCGCTACATTACGTATCGCAGTTTTAGTTATTCCCAGACCCGGTTCAGTTCCAGTGATATTATTTCAGAGGCCTTTCTTGCAAGCTTGTTTGCAAATTCATTGCCTGCTATGCTCTTATGACGTGACATCTATACTAAAGTAAGTGTGCTGTGTTTGGCCAAGATTCTTAGATTTTTCAGGCCATCCCAAGCTAGTTTCGAGGTCATCTCCTAGTATTTTCATTTGGTATGAACTGGTATACTAATACTACATTAATATGATTTAAGACTTAATCTACTGAGGATATAGAAAACGAGATATGCTGTAAGGAACTACATTCACCATGTAGTCTATTTTCCACTATTTCCAGTTAATTCCACATATTATTAGATTATTCGGGATTTCTGAATGATCGATTTTTACTTACGAAGAGGTACAATTACACCTCCGCAACCCATCCACACAATCCCCAAGGGTTGATGCCTTGCCATATAAACCAAAATTTAATAGAGTCCATTATAATCCCGGGCTAAGGGCAGAGGAAACAATATTAAGAACATAAAAGTACTTCAATTATGTAATAAAGTTACAAATATTAAAACGACTTAAGGCATAGGTACCAAATAAAAATAAAAATTCAAACTTTTGAGTAAACATTTAGAACACAGTATCAAATCTGTTTTCACATTCCTAAATCAACTCACATACCCTTAACTTAATATTTAGTATTATTAATAATTAACCAATTCGTATAGATTTCTACATTCATTATAAATGAATCTAAATTGCAATTACCAACATAGTTATAAAATTCATAACCATTTATTGGTTTCATCTTATACTTTTTTGTATGCACTTTGAATATTTATATTTAATAAATGATTAAACACGTTCAATTCCATACATACCTTTGTTATGCAATGCAAATTATTCATAAAGTTATTTACATACCAAAAAATTGTTATTTAAAAAAAATACATATGACTACACGAACACACGATTACAAAATTCGGTTTAGTGTATTTTGTATTGGTACATATATTACTATGATAAAATTGTTATCCACCAGGTATTTAATTTCAATAACTCACAATATATTGCAATTTAAATTGTTTGTACCCATTCTAATTTACAAGTAGGTTTCAAATTTTAGCGTGGTGTGTTGTGCGTAATTACAATCGCCCATTTCTCGATTTCCTACGGTCTTTTTTTAATAAACTTTAGCAACATTTATCAGAAAGATTAAAGGGTAACAAATATTTCTGTAATATCATCATTCATAAATACATCTCTGAAAAAGTATGCAATTGAAAATAATTATACATTTAATTTTGAGGAAAGAAATTAGTTTAACATTTTCATATTTCATTTCGCTTTCATTCATATTAATTAGATATAATGATTTTAATTTAGCATTATTTATATAGTCACCTGTTGAAGTATTACCAAACATAAGAAGTATACATAATTCACCAACCAGTATAAAGATTACCATATGATATCCATATTAATATGACACTATTGTTTACTAACACATAAAATTAAGAATTGACGTAGTTTACTGTGGTTTTTAAAAAATTATCATTTATGTGACAAAAATAAATTGTTTAAACAACTATAACTCAGCTTGTGCACTACTCGAACTAAAAAAAAGCAATAAATTTCATATTTTAAAATGTTTGCAGAATAAACCCCTTACTTGCATACCAACACTTTATTGGAAGAATTTTACTATTTCCTCTTTAAATACAAAAAAAGAGTTACAGCTTTTCTAAAAACTACATGCCAGAGAGCGCGCATAAAAGAAAACTACTTGTTCCTTATTTTATAGTGTAATCAAAACCTGTTATTTTTTATGATTGGAAAGGGTTGTACAGTTTCACTTCATTGTCTATTCTAGGCGGTAATGAATTCTGCAAGAGAGTTAATTTAACATTTTTTTTTTAATTGACAATTGAAAATTCTATTCTATTACAATGAAATGGGGGCACTTTAATTAATTTTCTCTGGTAATTTGTTATATTGCTATGTCTTTTATAAGAAATAAATAAATACCTTAGATAAATCTAATTACCTCAGTTTTGAAATCTGTAATCCAATATTTATTACTTGACCCTATCTACAAATTTTGATTGGTTTATTTATAGTTAAGGTTACCCAAAACGATATCTTTAATAATTTCCGCTTGTGTTGCGTTACTGTTGCGGTTATCCCTTTCACGGAATATCAAATTTAGTTAGATAATGCCGTTTCCACAATACCTTAACTATTGTCCATCCCATACTACAGATATTCTTGTTAAATTTCCTCGCTTCATAAAACAGTATTCTAACGATCTTATCTCACATTATGTCGATGATATTAAAATAAAATCAAAGGTAAGGTTTACACCACATATCTAATCGCAAACTTCACCTCTACCTTAGAGGTGTCCTCAGAAATATACGCGTTACACATAAGCTCTGAAATTAAACGTATAAGGGCAATTAATTTAAAACGTGTCATGAATAGGACACTATAGTTCAAATGAGCAACAACACCTAATAGTGTCGAGAAAAATAATCGGTAATGTAAATTGCTGGTGTGGAAGTATGATGATCATGAATTTAAATGCCCTATCTGTTGCTACTGAAAAAGTAAAACTAAAATTGGATGAGTAACAATATATTTCAAACCAAGGGAGGAAAGTGTTCTATTGCAGGTCGCGGGCAAATATTATAAACCGAGCAGAGGGCGATCAACAGAAGGTACTATCTTCATTAATAATAATAAATATAATTTTAAAACAAGCCGGGAAAAGTTTGGTATCTAACTGTAGCGAAACTCATTCTAAGATCTGTGTTGAATTTTAATCAGTATTCATTTACTATTATATGTAGATTTCCCAAATAGCTTAAAGCTTCTTATTCTGAGAAACTAACTAGTGAATCACTTAAAAACGTCTATAAGGCAAAGACTGCACTGGGAAATCCTACACTATTAGATAATTGAGCAGGTCATTGTCCTAATTCCTTGAAGAAATTTATTCTAATCGATTTTAACCTAAATATATTAACAATTCTTAAAAAAAAGTCACCAGCGCGGTTCAACCTCCAGATATGTAGTTATGACCGAGATATTCTATAATCAATCATCTCGGTAACCCATAAATCTGTAATTTCTTTCCCAGGCTATAGAAGTCAGAGTTTTATTTACTTGTCAAAAACATATCAGGATTTAGATAATATTAAAAGAAGCAATCGTTCCATTTCAGAAACAAAACAACATCGTACTCAGAAATGCAAATCGTTGATATAAAATATGAACAAAATAGGTCTGAGGGCAAACCCTTGTGGAACCCTACACTCAACTCTAATCAATGCGCTATGACGTAAAGTCGCAATTTTCCTGAACTTGAAGAATTTTTTGTTTACAAAATTCAAAAGGTATTTCATTTCAGAAGATTATATCTGTTTATATTTAAACCATTCGCCACATAATACATAGAGAGTTTCTTTTATCGACCGACTAATATAAAAGAATAAGTAGTTCAAATTTCATCAATTTTTTAAACAAAACGTTATTCTGTTATTTTAATTAGACACCAAAACCTATAATTGAAGTTCTGCGAAGATTGGCTTGGATTTACTTTCATTAATTTATTAAGGATTTTGTAAAAGTACTATATTTTTAGGAAAACGTATAGTCCGTTAAATAGTAGTAATTACATATTTTGTTTTAAGATATACATCACTTTAAATATTCAAGACTTAGGTGAAATCACATGTTAATTAATTTATCCTAATTTGATAATAGCAAATAGTTAATTATTAATTAGTGATTAGATAAGATTAACATCGAATGCATGAAGCGTCTTTTTAAGTATTTTTTGAATCGAAATATATTTCAGCAATAGATTGTTATTTCTAATATCAAATAATCTTGTAAAGTAACATTATCGCTACAGATTTCTTTAGGCACATAATCCGACATATAATACATAACTTCAATTCGTCGATAACTTGTTGAGCAACTTGATAATTTCAAATAATTGGGAAGCCAGCTTCTAACTTTTGTTGTAGGATTTATTGCAAATTTTGTAGAAATATTGCAAAACTTTAAGCAGAATCAAAATCTTTTTGTTTTATTTTTTTACCTATACCTAAACCTCTTCAGAACCTGTTTTGTCACACACAACAACTTACAGCATTTTAATAACGGTAGTCTCGTTAAACATTTGTGTGATGTGATTACTAAAAGCAGAACTCATCAAGTAATAAGATGTCTTGGTCAATTGTTTAAGATTTTTAGACCGCTCTTTTGAGTTAAGTATTGGAAAGAAAAGACCAGTTTTGAGCAGAAGAATAGATCTAACTTCATTACATTCATCTAATGTGGCGTTTCGACAAAAATTTCGATTGCCTTTCTCAACCGTCAGAAGAATCTAATTCTTTTTTTTCTGTTGCTTGAGAACGACAATCGAGTTTTTGTCGAAACGTCGCATTAGAAGGAGGTCATAAAACTAGATTTATTTTTTGCGCAAATGTTTCCTTTCCAATATTAAATTAATTAATATCAAAATATATTTAATTTTTCATTGCCATCTACATCACAACCATAAATTAATATGATCTTAGATTAATCTAATGCTACAAACTACAAGGAATAATAGATAGAAAGATTGCAAAAATTCTGATTCCGCTGGTGACAAGATGTTGAAATAATGTGCAAGTTCGGTCTAAATGTAGAAGTTTAGCCTTTGTAATCGACGTAGTAGGAACAATTCAGTAAGTATAATGGCGTCAAATTAATCTCATAAAGAGAAAATCCAATAGCAGGTAGTTTCTTATGATAACTCATTGTGAATGGACGGCTTGGATTTGGCTCGAGTTTCTATTCTGTATTACACTGGTTCATTTGCTTTTTATGTGTAATTTGATGGAATCAGAGGAATTGCGACTCTCTATTGAAACCACAACTTCGATCGTTCAGGTATCCAGAGTAGATAGATATACATATATGGACCTATTATGCTTCGGAAATCCTTTAAATTGGAACCGATAGTGAAGGTTGGGCCGCTCAATTTAAACTTGTCCAAAGTAACATTCTTGCCGATAACTTGCGCTAATCACTACACCATTCAAATACCAACCTGTAAAGTTTACGAGAAGGTTCGCTCGTTGATGAGATAGGATACGGCGGAATTACAACTTCTCGTTGCCGGGGAAAGTCTGAGACAGGCCGTCAGAATGTCTAATTCACGCCCATGTGCTCTGTATACTAATTCTCCGCTGTCCGGGGCAATAATGGTTACGTTTACGGTACCGATGTTTCCAAATTTTCATTTCCTACAGAAACGCTTCGTAAAGAATAACTCGTTTTAAACGATATTTTTTCCGTTCGCCGCTGAATTATTCATTATATATCTCCAAAGTCACGTTTTAAGCCATTGCTTCGTTAAATATTCGTAGGGATTAGTTAAAAAGTTTGGAGTGGAAATATAGGGAACATCTCTGCTTTCTAGGTAAGTTCGAAAACCCTTGCGCTTCATTATCCTTTTTTCTTTACATAGAACCATCCCAGTTAACGTCCAAAATTTATTACTTCGACAGTTGTCGGCTACGCAAAATAAACGAAATTAATCCTGTTAGACGTGTGCAATTTGTGTGCGCGCCAAATGAATTCCGATTGTTTCTTGTATGCGTATAGGAACGATATTCTGGCAAACAATTTTATTGCTCGAAAAACAGCGCTCTTTTTTGCACATTGAATTGAAAAAATAAAATGATTCGAATTTGCCGCTGCGTTGAACTACGATTGAACGATTTTCCAAATAAACTGCCGAGAATTTGATTTGGGTACACAGGAGATGATAACAAATAGTGACAATCAAATTATCTGTATGTACTCTCTACACAACTGAATATGTAGCGTGCATACAATATTTAGATACAAATGAACAATATTTACTAGTGACCCTTAAAACGCATAAATATTTTACATCGCTCGGAATGAAATTATAACATTGACAAGGGAAAAGTCAAATTCTAGTTGAATAATATTAAAATCAAACACAAACCAGGATAGATACATCTTTCAGATCATGATTTATTAATAGTTTTACTGTTCTATTACAATTAAGGTAAAGTCAGCTAAGTGTGTAACCGGGGCAAGTGTGTAGTTTGTTTATATTTATTTTTAAAATTGAAATACGGACGTCCTCTTGTTATAATACTAATGTACTAAACTTCATACTAGTTTTACAAACAAAAGTTCGGATCTCCTAACGTGTAATATCTTGTGAATATATCATACCTTATTAAACAGGCATCAGTTTAGTATTACACTCTTGGCCGAACTAAAGGATAATGATATTAATATATAAAATGCGGAACGATTACACACTTGCCCCATTTTGCTGGGTAAGTGTGTAGTATTGACAGTGTTTAAAATTTCTTTTTTTTTTCTAGTAAACCGTTGATAATTATGCGTAAAATTTATCAAAATGTCTTATTATGTGAACAGTGTTACATTTTCTTCGCACTATGCAATTTTTACTACACACTTACCTGACCTTACCCTTACAGGAATTATTAGACGGCCTCATTTGCCCATTTTTTTTTTTTACTTTTACAAACTCTAAAATACAACAGTAAGCAATTTACAGACAATTCTAACAGTCATACCTCTTTTTTTATTTAGGAGACGTCCGATATGGAGTTTCCGGAAACACGGCAGTCTCCCGGCTTTTTGCATTTATTCTATATGTACGTGTTCCTATTACAAATTTAGCAGATCGTTTATATACCATTTAATGGCATTTCTGTTCAGTTTTAAAATATATTCTTAATTCCATTCGCTCTTGTAGTTAAACTCTGATGTGGTAATTTTTTTCATAAAGCTGATTTCCTTTTGGTGTATCGTCCAAGAACAAATGAGATTAAACTTTATTACTACTTCAATAGCTGCGATTGGATTAATTCATATTGCCTTAATTTTGCATGCATCTTTGTATTTTAGATGCATTGATTATTCGGGTACCAGATTTACTAAATCTGTATATAATCACGGTGCAAATAATATGGTATGCTCGTTTTGAATCTCAAATTCGTCAAGTCCTGTCAGATGACGTAATTAAGGAGCGTATCGAAAACAATAAAATACATGTATGGTAAATTGCAAAATGTTGAAATCCAAATTATTCACAACTACCAATTAATGTAATTTAAATGCAGCTTTAAAAAGCCCGTTTTAAGTTGAAATTTACTTCTACTTTACTATCTAGCTTGTTGCCATCTAGTAGCGCTCGTGTTTATTTCTACAATTGTAGTGAATTTCGTGTGTATTTACAAAGTGTTTTCGTGGTTTTTCTAGAAAATTAAATCGTGAAAACACCTTAACGTTTTTAAAATATGTTCCGTAACCCCGTCCGAATTTTTTAAACTTATCTTTCGCATTAACAAAACCCTTACGGTCGAAATCGATTTTAATATAATAATATTTATACACGTGGCGCCATTTATGCTCCTATCTGACGTAACTTTCGTATGCGCGTAAGCATACCGTACTATTTGTACCATGTATATAATGCAGTATTTTAGTTCTCGCCATCAGCTTTTTTGTCTTTGTTGGTTACTTCAAGCTCGTGGTTATTCCAAAGAGGTTTATTATCTAGAATAAAGGCTAAATATTTGGTTTCAAAAGAATGGATAATTGGGCAATAGCCAAATAAGAAATAGTATTTTTCTGTTTAAATATGTTAGCTTGCATAAAACATTGTTTACTTTCGGTATGAAAATAACTTAATCATTCTGCGAGATTCTGGTAGTGTTCTAGTTTTAGACTACTCTGAATTCCTACTTATTCCAGTGTTTTAAAGGGAATGGAAGATATTGCCACGGATAGTTCTACTACATAGAAATAAGTTAGGTTTAAGACAAGACCAAGATGTGTTCAGAGATGCCGATCGAATTGCCGGAACCTCGTCAGCGTTTTGCCAGCATCACCCTCACGAGGGGATTGAAGACGAGATATTGGCATTCAAGTATTGGCATAATGTTGGTTTATGTTAAAATTAAAAAAAGAACATAAAACCATGTTTGCTTCCTTCTCTTTTTTGTGTATTTTTTCTAAACGTTCACAATCATGTTTTTTGCGATTACAGCGCGATCTGTTACGAATCGAAAAAAGGAGATCGAGTTCGGCACCATTCAGTGAGCCCCCTACTTTATAACAAATCTTATTACGATCTTTTTTTGATTTCATGCGAAGTTTTAGATATATTCCGTTGTCTCAAGATAAAAAACTCACCTAGAATATTATGTTAAAAAGCGAGTAGCTCTAAATCCCCAAATCTCAAAGCGAAAGGTCGCGATAATATCTATAGCCCATAGCAGTTTGCAATCACATACATAAACATCTTCTCCTTAACAGCGGGTTTTCCCAGCAAGTGAGTCTTTAGAAGGAAGTGAGCCATTTACCCTTCTCTTTTTGCAAAACTTTCATCTGGCTTCGCTAATGCCATTCTTGTAATAACTCTGACATAGTGCTTAAGAAAGCCGCAGCCTTCTTTAGATTATTCAGTTGTATTCCAAGCAAGAGCAATAATTTATCATAAAACAAAATAGTGGTAGTTCACAAAGATATCGAATTAAACTCTGTTTGACGTTTCTCGTTTGGACTGAGTGGGTTGAAATTTACAACCAACTTATTTTTCTACCATTTCCATTATTATTTAAAAACTGTTTAGCATCGATGAATTTTACGTAAGTACAGAAAGCTTACCATGTGCAATTATCTAATTGTTAGTTTAGCCATGTGAAATTAATATTATAATTTCTCACCTTTAAATGAATCTAGAAATTATAACCAAGCATAGAATTAGTGCTTTGAATGTTACATGAGTTTCTATTGCTCCTGGCCGCCAAATACCCGTTAAATATTTTATCAAGGCTCATAATATATGCATTTTGTTAAAAATAATACCGTTATAATAATTTTTAGAAACATACTACGTGACATCAATAAATTGAATTTTCTTGCTGTGGTATTTCAAATTTTATATGCGATGAAAATAAATATTTTATATTTTAAATCAAAAACGTACCTACATAAAGGGAGTAGCACCCACGTCAAAATAAGAAACCGCGTATTGCAAATATAATTATGTCATCCTACGTAAAAATTTCTGGATTGTAGACTCAGTTTATTTATAACAGAAAAAAAATTATTTTTCCACTGGCGTTCTCCATGACACGCCATGACATCAATAACATCTTGTGAAAAACATTCAAACACGAAAAAAAAATCTATAAAGTGATAATAAATTAAGTAAAATTTTGAAATTATGACATCTTGTTACGTATAAAGAAAATAATGATTACAATTGCGCAATTCTCGTCGCGTATCTAATTTTCTGAATATTATATATTGTATATTAAATTAAAAGTAAACTGTCAGCTTATTACAGGAAGCTACATACATCGACTTTTGCATAGTTACGTAGCACCTTAAACAGTATCATCGGTCCCCATAATACCATTTAACCAACAAGACGGGCTGCTAATGAGACGGTACATGACCCGCCAGAATTTAGCGTCTGATCCCTTAAAAGGGTAGCTATAAGATTGATTGGAGTCACCGAAGTACCAGACAACCATAATTTAGTAGCCTTATTTAATACGGCTATGTTTATCCACATGTATATATCCTAAAAGCAGACATGTTCACTTATTTCACTAGATAATTCAACGGAGGAAATAATAAACCGATACGGACTAAAAGAATTGGGATCTAATCCTGAATTATACAGCAAATTTTGCAAATTGATATAATGAGATTTATTTAATTGCAAAACTTTCTTTTGAAATACTCTTCATTGATCAAAATATTATCTTTTATTTAAGGACAAACGTTTTTCGAGTGCATAATTATGCCGCAAATTTTATACTTTGACATTCTGGAATCGAAGCGTCAAGAGTAGGAACACAATAGATCTTTTTGATTGCCTCCAATTTACATACACATACTACATCAAAAGCTTTTGAGAATCGACCGATAAGCTTCTCTTTATTAAGAGATTGATATACTAATTGTAAGTCAAATGTAACAAATATTGCGTTATCATTGCAATTAATTATTGCGCACCAAGAAGTTCAAAGTTTTAAGTCACTTTAGGCCTATAATCAAGAATTCAATTATGTTTGGTATTTTTGCTTTTTTAATTGGAAGAAGTTTTAAACGCCAATGAGAGAAAACAACATAAAAAACACGTTTCATAAGATCTAAAGCACAATTTCCACCACAAGTAATTTCATATTCCAAATATTTTATGGTTATACATAATCAAGCTTATATTTAACTAATTTGGCATTATAAACAATTACTCAACTTTTATGGGGCGGAAATTCAACCGTTTATTATACAATAGAAAATTAGTACAAAAAATTTATCATATGAAAATTTTAGATGTGTCTATACACGATTATGCATATTAACTATCGATATTGGCTATTAGTTCCGTTCTCTCATAAAACATATTCCATTGTTTTTTAGTTTAATTAATGCGCCAATACATACAATAAAAATATTTTTGTTTCGCTATGTGGTGGACCGTTTCGAAGCGATTTATTTTTATTCAACTGGGCAAACTAAATTCCTAATGAACAAGCACTCGGTCGGTCCAATATTCATTTCGCGTTACGATTCCGCTAATTTCCGATTCCGTTCGAATTTTTGCGATAAGCAAGAGCAAATATAAAATCAACTTTGCGCATCAGAATTGGGAAAACGAGCCGTGGGATCAACCGAAAATATCGTTATCGATAAGTAGTGTGGATTAAGGAGAGCTTTTATTAAAAAGATACATTTCTAAACCAAATATTTGTGATACTGAAAGCTTCCTCGGCAACTTCCGTCGGACACTCTACATCAAATATTTATAGAATATCAGAAACGCGAGGATATGATGATAGAGAAAATATAGAAATGTATTTAAATGAATAAGTTTTCTTCGGTATGGCGTTTTAACATATCTACTATTCGTTTAGAAAACTCAAAATTATAGTAACCAAAATAGACGAATAACTGATTCAAATGCTAATTCCTATCACCCTTATTTGGAATCAAAGAAATCAATGAGCTGGCTAATTTGAAGGAAATAAGCCCCGCACCATTCCACTACGGCAACCTCTGACTTTTTCCGGGATAACCGTATACAATCGACCGGATTATCTCGCCACAATTGCACATTTTAAGCCAGAAATGCGTTTCTTCCCGACCGAAAATGCTGGCTTGCCAGTGAAAATGCTGATCTTGTAGAACCGCTTCTTTGTCTTGGATTTTCACTTCCGCTGTTCCGAATTGAATTTGAAATTTCCGTAGGTTTTTAAAATGTCGAGAAGCTCAAAAGGACGAAGCAGAAATATATACACATCCACACAAAGCAAACGAAAAGAGATACATATTCTAATCAAAGTTGTACAATAACTGTAGAAAGAAAGTAAATTGTTTGGTTGGAATTATGATCAAATAATTTTTAACTCTGTGTTGACACACTCAGAAAGGTGACCGTGTTGAATTAACAAAATGCTCTTTGTTAATTTTTTTGGTTATTATGACCAAAATTTAAGTTAAACCAAAGCAAGTTTACGGATTCTATAAAGAAAGAATTTAGCATAAATCTGTACAGTTAAATTAAAGTTTCAACTTGTTCTAATTAACAATGAAAATGATTCCTTTAATATTCCTAGTTAACACCTCTTTTCCATTCAACTAAAGATACGGTTAAATAGACAAATCCGGAGCACTAGATCAATCTACGTTTTGGGTTGTTGACACTGAATAATTGAATCTATTTTGTAGCAGTTTTCTCCCTATATAATACAGCAAACACGTTAAATACTTACTACAGATTTAAATTAAATGTAGATCGAGCACTGTGAGATATACTGATAATTAAACACGAAATACAAATAAATTCCTGTGTCACAACAGTTTTTAATCTTCACAGTATGTACATTTCATTAGCTACGCTAACATCATCAGGTGTAAGTATATTGTCAGAATACCAAATATGTGTATATAATAAGTATATCCTACATTACAAAATCAAGCTTCAGGAATATTATCTTCAACAAATTCTAAATATTTACGATTAAGGGGTGTTAAGTCTCTATTAAGTAAGTTATTATTGTATATATTAAAAAGGGTGGCCTCTTTGCCACTGCGCAACTGTCACGAGGGATTTGTCGAGCCGTACTGCTGTAGACAAGCAACCCATGTTTGCTGTGTGTATTTTGTGTTGCATATTTGATTTGCTAAAACCTGCTGTATCATTGTACCGAGAATTTCTTACAATTTAATTTTAGTTTGTATAAATTTAGGTAAAGAGTTGATTTGATTTATTTAATTTAGTGTTAAGTTTTTTTTTTTTTTAATTAATTCTATTCATTAAGATGTCTATTGTTTGAGTGTAGGTTAAATGCGTTGTCTACTAGATTTTGTCGGTGATTTGTGCGTTTGCGTTGTTCGTACTGTTACGACTGCGCTGTAGAATTTTGTCAGGCAGTTCCTTGGACGACTGTTGGCGTGAGTAGACGTATTTTTGTAAATCATTGTTGCCATTTTGTAATCCATTTTGATTTTAGTAAATTTCGTTTCGTATTTTTTAAATATTCTGTCCATCAAGGAATTCGCTTTATAATAATTGTTATTATATTGATGTGTGCACATTATAGATACAAGATCATTTATTATTTTTGTGCAGGAAGATACATTTTCAGTTTAATTTTTCTCATTATATTTTAAACAGTTAAATTTTTGGTTTTCTATTTTGCTGATTCGTTTTTAATTATCTATCACCTCGGTTTGGAAGAGTAGAAGCTTTGTGCTTGCATTTAGTTTTCATTTTTATATAATTTTGTGTGTTTGTCCACGAATTTATTTTATTTTGTTGAAACCACGTGGATTGTATTGGTAGAATTAGGATTATCTTCCTGAACAAACTAATCTTTTGCATTTTATAGGAAATAGCATTGTCCTATTGTAATTTAGAATCAAGTGCAGTTTTTTATTTTTGGCCAGAACCTTCAGTTCACGTTTTTTTTTCTGCCATTTTGTAATTTTACCCATCTTATAAAATAAATTTGATTGTTACTTAGCATTTTGATGCTAAATTGATGAAATTTCTGTTCTTTTATTTTAAATTAAACCTTTACAATTTTTGGGGTAATTAAGAGAGTCATTGTTTTCATTCACTCACAATTTACTTTTCGTGGTTAGATTCAAGTTTAAATTCGTGAAGGTAACTCTGAGGGTAATTGTTCGTTTGCGCAATTTAAAATTTTAGCAATTGAGCTAGCTAATTTAATTTTCTTTTTCATTTTAAAAAGTCATTGTAAAATTCATTAAATTCAATCAGTACACAGCAGTACGTATTTATCGATGAATATGTTATACTCTTTAGTGATCGGAGTTAGTGTTAAATTATTTTTAACATGGTTTGGGGTATATAAATAAATATTTAAAATATAAATCATTAAAACTCAGAAGGATAATAATAATTTGCCGGCTATCAGTAACAAGGTCTGAGACTTCTTGCCAGATCCTGGTCCCAGAGTAAAGTTTTTGCCATGGTTTTCCTTTACTCCTTGGCGAATGCTGGGAGATAATTAAAGTTGTTCCATGGCGCAAAAATAACATATTTGGTTGTTCACCCATTTCAGCTTTTCACATAAAGCAGTATCCAAATAATTGCGAGGCTACTGTATCATATTTTTGTTATTAACAACCATAGGGAAATTATTAAGTTAAAGTAGGAGCATTTCAATTATTATGGGTTCCATATAGTATTTAGAATAGATAGCTTCGTAAAGTACCTTTAGATGGAACACGGGGTTAAGATAGTCCGTAATAATTTAGCTTTTCGTAAATAAAGTATAAAAAAATTGTTGTGTCTACTAACTTGTTAAGAAGTTTATTTTCAAAAGCTAATAGTAGGTACCACTCCGTCTCGTTTCATCTTAGTAGGAACGTGATTCCTATCTTTTCGAATAATGGAATAGCCAGGTGGGAATAATTTCGTACAAAGTATGGCGTCCGACAGCCATGTCTCAATTAGGCGGATAACATCCAAGTTGCTACAACATACAATAGTGTAGAAGTTTTAGTTTTTTTAGTTTTAGTTTTCAGTTTTAGTTAAATTAAGGTTAATTCTCTTCCAAAAGGTGTTAATAAAAAGTGCTAAAAGATATTTTGTTCTTATTATCGTTTGTTTCAATTGTGATAATAATCACAATCTAAATTAACTCATTGTATGTGCTCCCCTAAAAGAAAATAAGTGTTTTTTTTTTAGTGTGCCTCCAAATAGAAATTTCTTTGTACAACGTTTTGGGGTAGAGAAACCACTATCAAGCTTATTATACATTGCAAAACAAAACATTTTTTAAGCCTTAACAGGATTATTATAAAGAGTATCAGCAAAATGCAATCACATAATCTGCCTATGCATCTATACATATACATCAATCACTTTTACGTCTTTGTTATGGGTCGTTTGAATAAAACCGCATCGGATCGACGTATTTTATTTCAATATACGAGCAATTTTTATCGCTCACGTTAAAAATGAATTATGAGTGTCATTACGTTTCAGCAAAAATACATTTTTACATATATTCTGGACGCGTTATAAAATAAATCTCCGCAATAGTACGTATATGTGCCACCAATACATACGCAGTACTTTAAAAATGGCTTTATAAACTACGAATGTGGAATAAAAATGTTTTACGCGAGGGCGGCGTTAGATGCTTAAACATAATTTACAAGGCGAAAAATAATGAAATATAATATAAAGTTTCTTGGCAATAAATTTACTTTGGGCTCTTACACGCGAAAGCTAATAAAGCTATCACGCTTTTGGTGTTTAATCAATATTAATAGTTGTTTGTCTTTGAAACATTTATTCCGAAAATTTCGAAAAGGCGCTAAGCCGCTAGCAGTAACGTTTTTGAACTGGCTCAAAGTTGCGCGATAAATTATAAGCTGCAATGTTCTAGAATAAATAATAAATACAAGAAAACAAACTTGCGCTACTGTAGACGTATATCTTTATAAATGCAAAGGAGGTCATAAAAATTTAGTGACATTTAGAGTTCGTTGCGAGAACGGGATGGCACTTTTAATTAAATAAAATTTGTAGCGGCAAACGTTCGTTACAAAGCGTCACTGAATGCATTAGATTGTTCTCTTCTCGCCGTCTCAATGCAATTACCAATAAACGGGACGAGAAAATGGAGAAAAAGATCTGGCGCGCACAGTTTAACTTCCTGCTAAATAAAAAATTACGCCGGCCTCCATTTACTTAAGAGCGTTCATTTTAAATGGAATTGTCACAATTTTTATTTTGAAACTCATTTTAACTTGCGCATCTTGACCAAGATCATTCTTTTTTTTTAACGAAGACAAGAAGCTATATTTCATAAACAGCGTGGATTACAAATTTAATAACAGCTCTCGTGTAAAAGCATTACAAAATATTACTGCAGTATATCTTTTTGTTTAGAACATTATACGATTTTAAACTTATAAACCGGTATTAGGGCCTTAAGACTTTTGTTCAATTCCTCTCTTTTTTTGGCAATCCTTAATCAATTAGATATTCACTTCTTCTCTACACTTCTACTTTTTTTAACGATATGTATACTGATAGAAGTATCCTTTTTATTTAAAAGGAATTGCATTAAACCAAAAGTTTTTGTGTTTTCTACATGGCCAACATGAGTTCATGTTGAATCAGTTCACTTTTTTAAGTGAAAGATATTGACAGTTGGTTCAAATTCTCTATATTTTCAACTTGAAAAGTATGCAGATTGACAGAAAACCGCAAGCATTTTGAATCAAGTTTTTTTGGTTTTCTTGTACCATTTATTCAGACTTAACATTTTGAGTCAAGAAATTTTTCTTTTTATTGTAATGTCTTTTCATTTCAGACTAGAGTGATGCGAATTTACCTAAAAACGTAGTGATTTCGATTAAAGAGTTTGTCCTTTGTTGCAACTGTTTTAAACGTTCAAACACTTTACTGTTGGAAAGTGCATTAAATCAAAAGATTCCAATTGTCCCTAAAATTCCCTTAACCTTGCAGGAAAAATATTAATTTTTTCACTTTTTCAGTCATGTTCTTGGGTTAAAAGAACAGGCCAACAAGATAAAAAATTAGTTGATTTTTAACTAACACTATCGCTGACCAAAAAAATAGAAGAAGTTATTGTTTAAGTACATTTTCAATCAAGAATTCCGTTTATTTCATAATCATAAATGAAGTTTTAATGATACCTGGATAGCAGATTATTATTTCAATTATCAAAAAATTCAAATATAACAGTGATAAATATTCCATCATGACTCTGTATGAGTGTATAATTTAGCAAAATGAAAAAGGAGGTTTAGTTTGCTCTGGTAAATTCTTCAGTATTGTTTTTATAATCAACCATTTCTTTATAATTATGACAAAAATTAATTTGCAAAGGCAAAAGCGTATGTATGCCTCGACGATGCGTACTCTACTGCGTATTTGAGACTTATGCACGTAGGGACATGAATACATAAAACTAAAATAATCTCGCGTAAAGAAGCAATGAGCTTGAATGCAGACGTTTGCACTTTTCGCGTGTTCACGCGAATAGGCTAAATCACTGAGGTTTTTAAGTACAAATACTACTCGTAATTTAGTTCGTAACATGATAACGTATACTTGAAAGAAACTACAATATTTTGTTTAATATACATATATAATAATTACAATATAATACGTGAATGTCTTTGGTGTGAACTTAAACAGAAATTAATAATAAAATATAAATCAAAACTAAGGTGCATTCCATGTAAGTGTAATTACTTTTCGTACAAAAGCATATACTTAAAAAGAACACAGTTTTCCGGTAAACAGCACGCTACTTTCAATTAAAATTAATACTTTGGTGTGAAAAAAATTCCTTTTCGTTTAACACGATAAAAACTAAAAGTCGTAAAACTTTTCATTTAACGCAATCTCTCTCAATGAAGTATACATCAAAATAATGTTAGTTCATAACCCATATTTTCCTAAATACCTTATATTCAAACCATTTTTTAATTAAGTTAATACGTTTACCAACTGACCGATTACATATAGTTGACGCACGTGTATATGTATATCCGTTGTATCTTCTCCTGGACAAAAAACATAACTATAGTTTCTACAACTAGTAATTAAGCACTTCGTTATTTAATTGCTGTCAGAAAAAACAATAACACACCTAAAATGACAATAATTAGCACAACAAACGATATGAAACGATGTTTTATAAGTGCTAGCAACGCCGTTCGTAGTTTTAACGACTAGCTATTAAAATTGCATGTTAATTTTCTACCACGCCTTTCAACGGGCTATGCTTAGCGGTGCTAGTAGCCAAGAATCATGTTTCATATTCGTTGTATTAATTTGTCTCTTGAACTTTAATTACGTGCAATTTCGTTTTTCTTCATTTCTTGTCTAAACTAAAATAATGTGTACAATGCTTCTAAATCTGTAGTACAGAATGAATTCTGGGACACATTATCATTTTTGATCTTTAAATCAACAATATAAAAATATAATAATATAATAATATAAAAAAATATATCCTTTTCCTATCGGCTTGCAGCCATTTTACTACAGTTTGTCGATGTAATGTACATCTGCATTTTGCTAGAAAGGTATAATTAATGCATTATCTAAGCTACACTTATGTTGGGATTACTTTGATACGCCCTCTTAAAATACTCGATTGTCGATGGTAGTTAACTATATACCAGTGTTGGGCGAGTTAGGGGAAGTGAATAAATTTTTACAGCGATTATACGTACTCGTGTTTAGTCGGCTCTCAGTAAATGACTAGTTAACACTGCTCCCCACTCAAGGCGCGAATAAACACGAGTGTGTCTAGTCGCTGCAGAAATTTATTCACTTCTCCTATCTTGCCCAACACTGCTATATACCTATATGTTGTCAACTTCATGCATATCAAATATCGTTAAGCACATTTGTGTTTATTTTGTTACAATCTAAATCTCTATATGGGTGACGACGATAAATAAATTATCAACACTATGTTTCATTAAACTCATACATAGAAGCTTCGATTTCTAGTCTAAATTTTAGTTCCATATTATTGTTAATGGCGTGGTAGCCTAGGTGTGAATGTAAACACAAATTATTTAAGAATATTTAGTTTTTATTTCTATAAACATAAAAAAACCTCAGATAAGCGTAAACAATAAGGTTAAAAAAATAATTAAAATAATAATTAATTAAATGAATGCAAACGGAACAAAAGCAATTCTTATATGGACTTACTACAAGCCAACTTTAACCTTCGAAAACATCAGCACGATTAGAAAAAAAAACATTTCTTTTGTCCTCCAATAGTTTTTATGTTTATCAAGGGCTTGGGCAAAAGTGTCAAAATATGATGAATTTCTGTCCCGAATATATCATTTTCGATTTCCTTAAACGTTTATCTAGCATCGTCCATCGTATTCAAACCTAATTATATTTACTAATTATGTTCACGATCTGGTAAAACTTGAATAATGGTTGCGTGTTAATAAGTTACGAATTTCTTTTTTCCGAAAATTATCCGGACGAGAACAAAATCTCCTGACATTATTAATATTTGCTCTATCAGGTGGCAAGTTATTCACCACTTTATTAATTTCGTTAAGTGCCCATTGTTGTTCCAGATTTTGAAATCTGATGCGGACTCTTGATCTGATGGTTATGATGGCTCCCGGCAAGTCACACTTTCTCCTGCTACATTTACACGTCTTTCTGGATGCTCGAGCCGTGGACCTGTCATATCCCTTCTCCTTAAAAAAAGAGCGAACAGAGAGTCTTGCACTTGTTATTGAATAGTGCCGTCAGTATCGTCTAGAATTTTATTCAAAATTGGGTTGCTCTCCATAGAAACTATTCCCGAAGCTTCAAAACCACTAATATTTCGTTTTGCACCATCTTCGCTTGCGTCATTGAATAATAAAATAAAATCTTCGAAATCAGTATATAAAATGATTCTGGAGAAGTCGACACTAAAATTTAAGCAAAGGTGGAAAATTCCAGAAAAATACAATAAACTCGTACCATCTATTATGGAAAATCTAAACTAAGTAATGTTGTACTTAAGACGTAGTAGAATACTTGAAAACCATATATGCAGAAGGTCATCTATCGAGTTTTGAATTTGAAAAGGGGGGGCTGACTCAAAAATGAATTGTGAGTTTAATGAAAGGTCTCTACTAGTGAGTGGTTGCCTCAATATATCCAATGCCTCTAAATTATTGAGGTAGATACCTTTTTTTGGCCGTATGTATTTTTATGTAATAACTCTACTATATCTACTATATTAGCATTATAATTAATCATTATGGCTATTTGTTTTAGTTTGTTTAGTTGATTTAATTCCTTATTAAAAGATTCTTATTGTTGACTTATGACTTATTGTTAGTCTTCTTGAATAAATAAGGGAATTCTTCTTTTAGCAAAGATAATACTTTTAAATTACCCATCTTTCATTTAAGCAATTCTGATCGCCAAACCGTTTTAAGTGGCCGAAAGGTTTCGACGGCAAACTTCCAAGACATCGTCAATGAAGCGGGTGCTTAGAGTATTGCGTACTACAACTTTCTTTCCATTCAAACGTGAGGAATGACGTAGAAAAGATTTCTTAAACCAATCGTCCCTTTTTGTTTTGTTGTAACGGGAGCCCTTACTACAACATCCCTCTGAACAGTATTGGTACCTTTTGGAGCCGTTTCCTATCCAATGATCCCACATACGCTCGGACTTGTAAATGACCTAGGAAAGCGTTAAGACACTTGAAACAGAGCCATAAAATATAACCGAAAATGCAAATTTTCTGTAATTTATTACATTCTCAGATGCTTTTTCCCCGTCTTGTACCAGAAGCGTTTCTTTCCAGTATTGTTGGACATCTTGGTCTTATCGTAGTTATAGATATTGACTACTAGTACATCGGGAATGATGCTTTTTAATTTTGCAAATATGTTAGAAGTACACGCTGAATAAGTTTCTCCCAGGGTATTTTTAAAAGTGAATATATCCTATTTCGTCTAGAATTGTTATCTTTGAATTAAAATACCTTACGGCTTCGTAGGTCCAAATAGGATTTGCCCGCCATCTGCATATGCTTCATAGTAAGGGAAAATTTCCTACAGGGGATTATTATCTCGACTATGGTTTCTTCTTTTGTTTTACTAAATACCATTTGTTCTCCATGGTTCCCCATGTGCAAATCTTTGTATTTGTTATAGATGGTTCCATAGGCAATTCTATACGTATTGGAAGCATTTTTTAGTGACCATCCATTCTCAGCTATCTTCGATAGAGTTTTCTCCAATTTTTCCGAATGATAATTTTTATAACTTCATCCCCCATTATATCGATCTAAAATAAAGAAGCAACCGAAAATATATTTCTTTTTAAAATGAATTAAAAGCCATATCAATGCCACCCCAAAACCACTGAAAAAGTGACTTCATCATATAAATAGTGTTGTAAAAATTCAAATTTCTTGTGATAGGCATGCTAGTTAAAAGTAGATGTTAGGGGCACTATGAATTATATTATTAATGTAAAAAACTATTAATCTCATCGCAGTCGAAGCCTGTTTTATTCACAGCCAAAAAAGTACTGGTCTTAATTCAATGGATCATAAAAATGTGAAGAATAACACTTATCTTCATCAACTAAGTGCACAATAATGGTACAAACCGAAGCGCATGCGCGTTGATTACTTCGAGAGCGTATTTTGAATTTTAAGTGAAAATCGGATTGAATATCAAAGTCACCCCACAGAATCAATCTCATCCCATTTTACGATAAATTCTACTATGTTCATGTATGTCGTCTCTAGTTACAATTTCCTCACTCAATACTTTCTCATCGGAACGAGAACGACCGAAATACATTGGGAATATAAAACCGCCGGATTGATACACCACCATATATTTCCGATATATCCACCCCTGTTCTAGTTCTAATATAGATTCCCCAGAGAACTTTCCCTTTTCGGCGGCGTCATTCAGTTTACCTATTAATGTCATCATTGTGTGACCGTGGTTGTATAGAATGTTCCTCTCAAATCCCTAAATACGAACAGTACGTTATCCGCACCCATAAACCCATATCAGAAAACGTGTTCACTTAGATGAAATTGACTCTTTTCGATTTTCCTTCACACTCTCCTCATTTCTTTCTTTTTTTGATGTCCCTTTTGTCGAGTGTAAAACTCCGCTGCCAATTTTCCGTTATACTATACGTTTTGAACAATTTTTCCAAAACTATATTGACATCACTGTAATAATCAAGGCAATAAAGCCTGTATGTAAAATGTGTTTCACTTAATTTTAACAGTTTAAAGCTTATAGGAGATGCGTACACAGTTGTTAAGTCGCTCTATGTAAAAAAAAGTATTCATATGGTATATTAAGCCGTTAAGCTAGCACACTTCGGTTAAAATTTTTAATTGTTTTGATGTTTGCATCAAAATGTCAAATTGAAAAATTCAAATAACATAATCAGATAAACACACTGGAAGTCTACAAAATGTTCTTTTATATTTTAACTCCATTCTTGGTACCTGTTCAAATAATTAGGTAAATACTGCTTTGTCATTTTATTTCAGTTTATTTGTTAATTATTTCAGTGGTTAGTATTTTCGTATTATACTGGGTGAGTTTTTTTATCTTGAGCCAACGGAATATCTCTAAAACACTGCATCAAACCAAAAAAAGATCTGAATAAGATTTGTTATAATGTAAGGGCCTCACTGAATGGTGCCGAACTCGATCCTCTGAAATCGCGGTATTAGCTACAGTAGCTAATAATCCGCACATTAGTACTCGAGAACTAGCTCGCGGATCAGGAATTTCTCAGTCCACTATCTGCCAAATATTGAAGCGCAGGAAATATCATCCATTTAGAGTTTCCATGCATCAAGAACTTCATGGCGCTGATTTTCAAAATCGAGTGCGATTTTGTTAATGGGCGCTTCAACGGATACAAGATAATGCCATTTTTTTTGCTCGAGTATTATTTTCTGACGAGGCAACATATACTAATCACGGTACAGTAAATCAGCACAACATGCATTACTGGAGTATCGAAAATCCCCATTGGTTGCGCCAAGTTGAACATCAACACTCTTGGAACGTAAATGTTTGGTGTGGAATAATTGGCAATAAGCTTATTGGTCCATATTTCATCGATGAAAACTTAAATGGTGAAAAATATCGAAAAATTTTGCAGAACGAGCTTCCTGTGTTACTTGAAGACCTTCCTTTGGACGTATGACAAACAATGTGGTTCCACGGTTGTCCAGCACATTATTCAAGAATAGCACGAGAAGTATTAGACCGAGCCTACAATCGTCGATGGATCGGAAAAGGTGATCCAGTGTCTTGGCCTGCAAGATCGCCAGATCTTACTTCTCCTGACTTCTTTTTGTGGGGCTACTTAAAGATTGAAGTTTATACAGAAGTGCCAACCACGAGGGAAAACATGATTGAGCGAATCACCAGCGCTGGTTCAAGAATTACGCCGGAAACACTTCTCAGTTGTGTGCAATCATTCCAATTGCGAATAAATAAATGTATCGAAGTGGAAGGGCACTTTTTCGAACACATTTTCTGAAATGGGTATGATAAAGTAAAGTTCTTCGTTGTTGAATGGCTTTTTGAAATGTTATTTAATGTTAAAATAAAAAAACACAAAATCATGTTTGCTTGCCACTCTTTTTTGTGTATTTTTTCTAGACATTCACAATTATGTTTTTTGCGATTACAGCGCAATCTATTACGAATCGAAAAAAAGTTTCAAACAAAAACTACATACTTGATAACGAAGAATCCGAATCTGCAATACAAAATGGGGGTGCCCATTTAAGATTTCAAAGTTGTCCCCCCTCCAACTCTGGGGGGGGGAGGTGGGGGATCGAGTTCGGCACCATTCAGTGAGCCCCCTACATTATAACAAATCTTATTAATATCTTTTTTTGATTTGATGCAGTGTTTTAGAGATATATAGACAAGAATGGTTTTAATATAAAAGACACAACACTGGAAGTGATAAACAGGAGATTTATCGTGGTAATAAGAAGCAAATAAATTTAACTGCCAAAAACAGTATTCACATATAAATCAAGTTAGAAATCTTAGCAAAGCCATTTCTTATGCTAATACCTGGGCACTAATTCTCGGGAATGAGGAAGCAGACATCTTTGCAAAAAAAGGGTCCTGCGGATCAATTTCAAGGATTAGAACCTGCCATTGGCATAGTTCTTACGTTGTTAGCTAGATAACGCCAATCAAATTCTGGGCAAATCAAAAAGTGCGCCAATACTTGAACAGTTGTGCTGGTTTAGTACATGCCAAAGAGCATTTCACCTAGTCGTGCCAGAACGAAGGAACTGCTTGAACTTGACCGTAAGAGTGTCTAGGTAATTGTATTTGTCTTTACAGGTCACTGTAAAAAAGCACTGACACAGAATCTGACTTTCCGATGAGATGTCGTATGCCGATAGTGTTTAGAAGCCGAGCAGAGTTGAGCATATTTTCTGCTACATGCGGATGCTATCTCTCACTATCTAATTATGCTAAGGCCATAATTTAACTGAAAATTGGGGTACTGCTAACGCTAACTTCATTACGCTGGATGAATACTTCAATAGCAAAGTATCCTTAGCTACTACTGAAATTATTGAAACGTGCGTTCAGTATAGCTAAGTTCATACTTAATGAAGTTATATAACGGAAACAGAAGCAGAAACATGATAACTTTGACATACGACACACCTCTTGTCCTTACCCTCCAGCAAGTGGAGTGCTCTTCGCTATCGAAAAACGTTGTAATGTAATTGATACTTTCGTGTCTATTAGGGCAACAATAAATCCGCTTAGTTTATTATAAAATTAATAAAACACGGAATAATCGGCTGTGAGTAACTCGACACATGATAGCATTTTATCGATAAACATATTACCAAGCAATAGCACCATCTTAAAGTCTACAGAAAATACGACAACCTGATAAATGATAGAAAAGAATCTATTTATACAAGCTACATTATTTAGGAACGGACACATATTAAAGTGTGAGAAACTTTCTCCAACAACTGTCCTTTATTACGTCAATGCCTCGTAACGTTTACTTATAAAGAAACCTCATATTTCTAGTTAACACAAAACAACTTTGTTTTTTTTTTACAATACTAAAATTGAATATTTTTTAACATTTAGTGTAATTTTCAGTCTTCTTTCACACCCTCGCATAAATTCCAACTAATTCCATAGAACGTGAAATGTAATTCATCATCCATTTGAATTCGGAACGAGTTTTTAGCGTCATTGTTCAATATGCACGAACTCGAGGCTGCTGAGTTTGCGAAAAGGTGGCACACTTCTATAGATCATAAATTCCTATATTTAAAAACTTCCCGTAAAAGTTTTCACGGAGGCACAGCTGCCCTTCAACTTTTCAATAATTTATTTAAAGTTGTCTCTTCTGGAGTGCATTGTGAGCAGTAAATACTTTCTTCTCGAATCTTTTACACAACTTTAATAATGCTATAGAAGCTCAATATTTTCAAAGAAGCCTTTTAAAGATTGTTTGTTTTACAATATAAGGAAATTCTTTCGTGTCTTAAGAGGTTACAAAAAACAAATATGTCAGTATCCGGCGGCAGTTTCACATACTCGAAGCAGCGAAAATAATTCGAGTAGAACTAACCTAGATTTCACCCTTATAAGAAACTCGGATATAAAAATGGTAAATCACGTTAAAAGCTTTCAGAAAAGTTAGTTTTATGTTACCGAGGGACCGATATGTGTAATGGGTTCGATTTAGGGAAAGCAATAAGCAAACGACATAAATTTTGCGTAAACTTGAAAAGGAAATGCGAGTAGGAGAATCAAATACAAAGACCCACATCTCAACAGTATTAATTTACTCAAAATTTTCTGAACATAAAAGGTCGTGTGTATTGAATTTGTTGAAAGACAAACAGAAATAAAATATGGGCGAATGTGGCATTTATATAAAAATTAAGTCCACTTGTCAATATTTTATTTTATTAGATTCATTTACATATAATCTGCCTAATATTGTTGCTAATTCATGCCTAGGGATGAATAAGTTTTAAAGATTTTCCTAACTTCATTCATTCAGGTTAGGGTGGGCACTTGATGTCCGGGCACTTGAGCTTGGTGCTCATTGTACCATCATTTTCCTAACTTAAAAAAATAATTTATTTTGACAAAAGATCTAAATGCTTCATATATTATTCTTATACGTTTAATTAAATTTTAGCATGTTTGGAATGGTATAACGATTGTTTTAAATACATGTTTGATACTTATTGTTGGTGTTGTGTTCATGATACCGACTCATATAGTTTTAATTTGGTTTATTTTTGTACTACACGGAGGGCCATTCACCAACACTAATTACACAAAAATGTCCTTTGTTGAGATGCTAGAAAAAGCATGTTATTAGTAAACATATAAGCAGACATTTGGCGCCCCTATGGGTGATCCTCTTAGTCCTATTTTAGTAGAAATAATAATGAACAGAATCTCCATCTCTAGTGCTAAGTGAGATGAACCCAACTCCTATTTTTCATTCGAACAAGTTCAACAACATACATGATAGAATTCTATTTACAATTGAAACAGAAAATAATAATACCTTGCCATTCCTGGATGTCCTTGTAATCAATTCTGAGGGTAAGATATTGACTGATCTTTATTCAAAATCAACTAACTCTAATCGTATGTATCATAAATTTCAATTCTAATCATCCCCTCCACCACGAGATCAATATTATCTATATATTAATAATCAAAAACATCGTATGTTGTCACTTTCTAATATAGAATTCCACATGAAGAATTTACAAACACTTAAAGATTTATATACACAGGGTGATTCACGGAACACATCCGTTAAAAGTTTTTGACTTTGCAATGACAACTTGATTTTGAAATTTTAGGGTTAAGCATAGTTGGCTATGATCTCTTTAGGAAAAATAATTTCATCCATGTTTCACTTCCGATTATATGGAAAGTCATGGCCAACTTTGATATTTTAAATAGAAACCTATATTTTTTAGTGCATTTTTAGGTTCTACTAGCAATTTTAAAGCCAGTTTTATAAAACATCTACTTACCTATCGGTTACCGTTTCCGAGTTATTTTGGTTTTTGTAGAAAAAAGCTCAAAAAAATATGATGCTGACTGCGGAGGATATGAGTCCTCTACTATTTAACCAGGGAATAAAAAGTGAACAAAATTGTACAGGATGTCCCATAATCTAAGGTTAATTTGGGATAACTTCTTGGTACTGAAAGTATTTTTTTAATGGAACGCCCTGTATATTTTTACACCATGTGATGTAAAATTGAATCCTCTATCGAAAAGCCCTTCTTTTGGAATTAGCGATCTTCAGAAAATGTAGTTTTTAATTAGTATTTAAACAATAATAGGCAGTGAAAAACATTTTTAATTTTAAAAGCATATAAAAAAAAACTAAATACAGTTTGAAAAAAATAGGTGAGGACCTTATAGTTCCATACGTACTGCTGCTAGAATATAGGCTATCATATTCATCAATACAGCGCATTCTGTCAAAACATAAAATGTTTTGACGCATACGGCTTTAACATCCTGCACACGTTTCATCCTGACGATGAAACTCGCCGTCTTGCTTTTTGGGAACGAATATTAATAATGGCTTCAGGAAGACCTAAAGTTTTTACACAAAATTATGTGGACGGATGAGTTCAAATTTATCAGAGAGCGTACTGCTAATAAACGCAACTGGCACTGCTGGGCACCGCAAAACCTTCGCTTCATTCGTGAGGCTGGCTTTCAAAATATATGTAGCTTTGATGAATTTTGCTTAATGATGAATAGCAGAATGCGTTTTCAAATTTATAGCACCTTAAGCAGTGACATACCGTAATTCTGCGGCAATGCGTAGCAGACATCCAGTTGCCTCTGTTTGATCGGAGATATTGCTGGTAGCAAATGGACGGGACATCAGTTCATTTTTTCTTATGAAGTATATCGTGGACTGAGTACAATGTTTAATGATAGGAGGATTGGACGCAATGGACCATGAACTTAGCCACCAAGATTTTCTAATTTAACGCCCTTGGATTTTTATTTATGGGGACATAAAAAATCGCTGGTGTATTCGGTCAAAATATAGACCAAAGTAGAATTAGAGCGCTGAGTAACTAAAGCGTTTGATAGCATAGAACCCGGAACAAATAAAACAGGTTACAACAATATGAGTTTGGGTTCCGTGAATCACCTTATATAGCTTTTAGTCCACTGCTTGTAACTATGCCTATTTTTGTATTGCCGTTATATGCTATATAGAGGTAGAAATTTAGTAAAGCATTACTTCGTTTTTGTACGCCTCTGCACCATCAGTACAATGGTGTTCAAAAAAAATGCATTGGAAAATCCAAATCTAAGGTACTGTACTACTTCCTGCAAAAAAAACATTCTATCAAACTAAGAAAGTGAGGCAATTCAAGATAAAATCTCTCGAGTTGACTTTTCTCCGCATCTAAGATTATAGTTTATTTCTATTAGATGTCGTTTATCTAACATTTCTTAGCTCAAAGAAGAAGTATATTCCCTGAGATATAAATTTAGATTTTGTGTTGTGCAAGCACGGAAACTTATACCCCTGAGGCCGAGGGAAGGGAATAATTATGTGAAGCCATGCGAACAGTACTATTCTAAACAACTAAGCTTTAACGTATACAGAAAGCAAAACAAGAGAGGCTATATATGTTAGGAAGCACATGCAAGCTTGCATGTAATGATATACGGATTTACTCGTACATCGCAGGTTATATTATTACAATCTGGTAAGTAAAAAGCTAGACTAAACTTACAGCAGAAAATTTTCGTACACAAAAATGTTTTATGCTTGATATTACTTTATGTGCCTAACACATTCATTAGATACATATTAAACTTTTGTAACAAAATAATAACTTCGTTTTAATTAGATACCCTACTTTTTTTCTGACCGCCAGGAAAAGCATGTTCCGTGAAATTGGTGCAATTGAAGGGATAGTTGCTAAACTCGACCTCGGAGCTTGTGTGTCGCGCAGTGACATTTCGTAAATGCCGTCAGGCAAAAAAAAACCATCGATCTCTACATTTTCCGCTGGCCGGACATTCGCTAGAGCTTATCAAACGATTTTACTGTTGCGTTTACCGTAAATAAAGCCACCGGCCTCCCGATTTTATCGGAACTTATCTGGAAAATCTCATTTCCACTTAGCAGAAACAGGGAATCTTACGGAGATTAGGGGGATTTCTCGAAACGCTTAAATTTTAATGTTTCGCGGGGACGGTATCGCTTTCCGCTTTTTTTGCTGGTTAACTAGAAGGGAGAAAATTTTTATTTTTTACCATCAAACCGAGGAGAAAACGTGCGAATATCTAATTTGTAATTTATGGCAATTTCCTCCTTATCTGCCCGAGGCGAAATTATAAGATGATGCCCGCTTTGATAAAAATTTATTGCACTCGCAAAACTTTTCACCCAAAGAACTTACTAAAATTAAAAGCGGGCGAGATGTATGTCACCTGATAAGAACTACGATCGCATTTATATTGCGCCAAAACATATATGCGTGGTAATTTGTTAGTTCCACTACATTGACTTAATATTATCATTCCGACAAGTTAAGGCGTCCCTCCTTACGATTTCTTCCACGCACCAATTTTCTTCTCCTTCTTGCCCAGAAATCTTACGCTTTTATAAATTCTTGCTGTCAATAAAACGCCGGCGAAGAATAAGAGCTGGAAATATTTTGGATGTGAAAGATAAAATCGTTTCATTATTTAGGCTTATGGATTTTTAAAATGGTCGAACTGAAGAATACGTTTTAATTTTTTTTTTTTTTACAATCCATGAATAACAAATTTATTTAACTGTGAAATATAAATTATTGATGGAAAGGAAACGAAAAGAAAACAATTAAAGATCGTTCCATCGCTAGGTTCCGGAAATTTTCGGCTTTTCAATTTAGTTCTCCTGAATCACTTTATATACAGAGTACCTATACCACGGAATCCGCTCATTAGAAGTATCCAAGGTCCTTACTATTAATGAATTTGAAACTTTCACGTTAAGAATAATTCATATTCCTTTTTTGTTCTAAAATATTTCCGATGTTGTACAATTTCAGGAAGAACAAGAATTGCCATCAACTTTCTTCATTTAAATGTAATACCTTGTATATTATTACCTTTTTGGATTCTACAATCGATTCTGCGATACACCTTTTTTGAAGTTAAGGTGGGCACCTATAGTCCAGGCACGTGAGCTACGTGCACATGCTATTAAATCTCTTACTTCCACTCGAAAACCTTGGTGTAAAGTCCAGTATCTTGCGCAGTGGAAACTTGAGAACCCTCGAGGGCTCCAATAGATGCTTCCCGAAGTGTTTCTGCCTGAGTGCTTTCAATTCTTCATATGTGCAGATTACATGTAAACTCGTTTCCTCCTGTAGTTCGCATCTTCTGCACCACGGTTCGCTTATTCGACATGTATTGTATAGGGGCTTTTTCAGGGGACAGTGTCGAGTTACCAGCCCAGTTTTAGCTTCTTTCTTGCTGCGTTTGAGTAGGTTATCAGAGAATTTTGCATCCACGTCCCTTTTAGCCCTTTAGTAAGAAGTTAACCTTCAGTCGACCTCCATTTCTTTGTACTTTTTTTATCTAACCAGGTCCAATCTCCCTTCTTGCGGAATCCTTAGTAATCCCACATACGGGCACTGGAAATATGAAATGTCTTTCAGAATGCTCCTTGGCTAGTTCGTCGTCTATTATACTGTCTTTTATATCCTCATGTGCCGGCGCCCAAATCAGAGACACCGTGTAGTCTCGCAGCAGTGTATTGAGGGATTGTTTGCAGCCTCTAACTAGTTTTCACCAAGTTACTAGGTTCGAAACTGCCTTGATAGCAGCCTGGCTGTCTGTCATTATACATTCCCCTTCCTCCTTTGTAATTATTCGATACACTTATTAAGTTATCCTACACCTATCTTCAACTGTTTTTAATTTATTATGGTTTAAAAAAAATCGTTTTGAGGAGGGATGTTAGTAGCATTACTTTTGCTCCTCTTTAAACCCTAATCTTCCATATTTAATGAACCAAGCAAAACCATAAGACTTCACAAAATACATTTTCAAGCCTATCACACGTTATACAGGGTATTCAAAATTTAGAGACAAAGCTGAAAGACATAGCTCAAACACAAAAAAGTAACTTTTTTCAAATCGTACGCCCTGTATATTTTTAAATATTTAGATTACGATTTAATTTATGCATCGATATGTACCCTTATTACCTATCGTTGGTTTGTCAATTGTACTGCAATGACGGTAATGCGTGTGTGTGGTGTTTGTGGACAGAAAAATGTAGAGAAGCACGGAAAAGACCAACTGGTCAACCGGGGCGTACCATAGAGCGCCAAGATAGGCGCTTCAGACAACTAGCTCTATGAGCCGTTTTGCTACTCAAATCGCCGATCATTGGAGAAAAAGGTAGGCCTGTTACTGTGCGTAACATAGCACCGCATTCGAGCCTTTGAACTTTTTTTCATACCATCCACAATTAGTGCTTTGTTTGACTGCAGACCACTGTCGTCAATGTTTGAACTGGTGGAAAGAACGGCAGCATTGGAAGGCAGAATAGCATAATGTCGCCTTCAGCGATGAATAGCGATTCTGTCTAAGTATGCACAATGCCCGTAGAAGGGTACGACTCGGGCTTGGAGAGCGACGTAGAATTGGGTTTGTTGTTGAGAGGCATGTACACAGGAGTGTTGGAGTAATGGTTTGAGAGGGGTTATTGCATATGGTAGCCGATCACCACTTCTCTTTATTCGAGGCAAGAGAGATGTATGTAGAGATGCTCTGAGATATACGGATGGAAGGATGATATTGTAAATACTCTACTACAACTTTAAAATAATTTTATCATCTTTGAGACTCTTTGATCGCAAGATACGTATGTTGAAATCAGTAATTACTATATAAAAGAAATTATTTAATACAAAAATACGTATTCGAACTTTCCTGGCATTTTAAATGACGATAAAGTTAAGGAAATGTCAGATTAAAATTTAATTAAATTAAAATACAGCGCCATCTACCCGTAAATAGCAAAAACTAAATTTAATAGAAAACTATCATAAATCATGTTATCGATATTTGTTAAAAATAACTATTTTTATCACAAACCAACTCAGTGAACACATTTCTGAACACAACCCCTAAATATTAAAAATTCCTAAAATAACTAAACTAAATGGCGGTTGATATAAATCTAACCTCAAATTAACGTATAGTGAACAGAAATTATAAATATCTTATTTCTGGTTAAATATTGAAATGAAACTAATTAATTATTTTCCTTTTTAGAGGGGATTTATTTGATGGAATACTAACTTGGCTAGGACAGGGCCACAAGCAACGAACTGACAATTCTCTGGGTACAGGTTGGGCTTTCGGTTGGACAGCCCCCGCCCCTCCCTCCCTCCGTCTCGGTCAATAGCATGGAATGGCAATCTGGACGGGATTCTTCGTAGGAAATTATTGGCAATTTTACAAGCATATAGTAAGGATTTAATTGTTTAGTTTTTTTTTAAAGTGTGGCATAAAAATCGTTATAGGAAGTCAATAACAACCGTCGCCTCTCGTGGCCATAGGCAGAATGAGGATTCAAACTAAATTTACCAGTAAACAGCCTTCGATTGTTATCGCTATCAGGGAAGCCAACATTGAATTTGAACTGATACCGCTAACCGACATTAAGATACCGTTATTTTCTCTAGTTTGAGGGAAATACGCCAAAACTTACCAAATAGACATCCCAAAGAATGAAAAATCTCTCCGAGCAAAATATAATACAAACACATAATATACCAGGTAAGCTTGAATTAACATAGAAAATACAGTTTACATAATAATTAAGGCAATACTTAACACCTATTGCTAAAATTGTCCATTTTAATAGTTATTCTTAACAAATTCAAAATTCGCCTGTATAGTATGCAACTAACTCTGAATTAGATTCCATACCTTTGGTTTCATAGCAATATGTATACACTAAAATTGTATAACTCTTAAAATTCTAACATATAAAGTTAATTCATTCTAAAAGCAGCACTTCTGTAAATAGTAACTCCAGAGCTCAGTAGATGGCAGCAATGTACGCGAAGGTTTTTATATGCATAGGTATATGTATTAAAAGGCATCGCTCTCTACTACATTCTCTATAATATGAATACTCCAATAACTTCGGTCGAGTTATGCAATTGCAGTCGCTTGTAAGTAAACTTTAGAACTACTCTCAGATCACCTAATGGCCCAACAACTTTGTTAGTCTGTCATGAACATGATGCATTGCTTCAAATCCTAACTACCAGTTGCACGATATAGCTCAAACTATCCCTATAACTTTAGTAACTATCAAAATATTTATTAAAATTACTAATTTAACCAACCAATATAAGCACATCAACAGCGATGTCCAGTAGGAAACATTTAAGCTTAAATCATGGCATGGACAGCGCCACTGATTATTGAGTGTAGGGTTTGAGAATTGAGTATGAATTTTATATCTGTAAATTTAAAAGGAGAAAATGGCTTAATATCTAATTTATACATCAACTTCAGCGCCAAACCTATATTCAGTAGAGAATGTAAACGCATTATTTAACACTTATTGTGTTTGCTTCTCTGCTATAATCTAATAATGATGAGTGACAACCGACGGCAATATCGGAAATCTGCTATTAAATATATCCACGCTTGCTGATCATGAATTGTGTCATATGTATTGTTTTTGCTAGGATAAGTTATATCATCCACTACAGTATACAGTACAATTCGCGCTGCTGTGCACTTCGGGGAATACGAGTGGATGCATTACTAATAAGTAGTACATATTTGGATACTAGCGTTTGATATAATATAGTATAATCTTTATTCACCGCAATATCTTGTTACCTGGAATACTCACGTATCAAGTAAATTTTTAGGAATATTTGTCCATGACAATTTGAAATGGTCACATCGCATTGAATATTTGTCGAAAACGTTATCTGAAACATGTTATTCCTTGAAACAATTAAGAGAAACATGTAATATCGAGATTTTAAAAACTTTTTATTATACTAACTTTGTTGCATATATGCGTTATGGAATTATTTACTGGAGAACCGTCATATGAAGCAAATAGAATATTCTTAATTCAAAAACGAGCAATCAGAATTATTTTCAATATGAAATATGATGATTCCTGCAAGAAGATTTTTAAAGGTAATTTAATTTTTACTTTGTTTGGTTTATATATACATACGAAACATTATAATTTGTTTATAAACATAAAGAAGAATTTTGTGCGTATAATTATTCCCACGAGCATAACACGCGTATCGATAATTATCTGTTGCCACCTCGACATCGAAAGGCAATGTTTCAAAAGAGTCCATATTACATTGGCTGTAAATTCTATAATAAGTTACCCCATAATATAAAAGAAATTTCAAATTTTAATTTATATAAGAAAACCGTTAAGCAATATTTATGAGATAAAAACTGTCACAGTGTTAATATAATTATGTTCTCTCTTTCTCTTTCTTCATTTGTGACTTGTTTCAGGCACGTATTTTAATATTATGCTTTTAAAATAAATGATTATCTACCTATCTATCTATCAACCAATTTTGTTATAATAAAATACATTAAGTGCACATGATAAATTAAAATGAATCTTTAATAAAACACATGTATTAGTCACATATGCAATTTGGATATTCAGATAACTTATAGAAACAATATTCACTGAAATGTTCCATAACCGCTTTCTTGTATTAAAACATTAATGCGCGTAATTTCTGTGACAAATTGTTAAATATTTTTATGCACACATGGTTGTGACTCCTCTCCTGACGACTTAATTCGTAAGCTAATATCGAGTAATTATGTTTACCATGGGCAACATAAGCCTTATCAATGTCATTGTTGCAACCAAAGTAATTATTGTGTTTTTTACTTTTCCTGTATGGAACACTCACAGAAATAAGAGGAAGAGCCATAATGTCATATTTCTTAAATAATACAACGCTTAACGCAAACAGCTCATAAATGTGGTGATGTAAGAGAGCACCGAATTTAGCTGGTAGCTCAGACACTTGGTATTCAGTACTACTAGTAGTATATAATTCTAAAGAAAAAAAAATATCTGATTGTTTTGCAGAACCGTACGAACTTTCCAATGATAAATTTTTCAATTTTAGTAAGCCACCAGTAACATTATATGATCTCATTTCCACACATGCATCGCGTGTCGTTATTGGTAAAGAAAGCAATTGTTTTTCTTATATCACCAGTTGTTGAGAATGATATACAGTCTGCTATGAACAGTTTGAAGAATTCTAATACTTTGGACATGACTATGTCAACACGGGAGTTTTTTCCATTTCTCTGAAACTTGCTCATGATTTGGATAACTTTCATCCCATTAGTGTACTTCCGACCTTTTCTAAAATTTATGAATCGATTATGAATGAAAAACCGATAAGCCTTTTCAACAAGCATAATTTATTTTCGACTTGTCGACATGGATTCTTGCCTAAACATTCTATAAATACTGCTTCATTTCAATTTCTTGATCATATTTCTTTTGATATTGATGTAATTCTGGTGGACGTTAGCTACGTTTATCGATCTTCTTATCTAAAAAGCCTTGGATATTGTTGATTACAAAATATTATTACATAAGGTGGAGTGTTATGGGATTACGAGAATTGTACTATCATGGTTTGAAAAACAAGGAGTTACTACTGATAATTATTTATCATTCGCAAATATCTGATGTCATAAGAGGTCTACCATAGGGATCAATCCTTAGCCCTCCTTTGTTTTTAATTTCCATAAATGACTTTATCACCTTATGTAACCAATTCTAGCAACATTTTTCTTTATGCTGATGGCACCACACTTCTATTTAGGAGCACTAGTTTTCATAACTTGATACAAAGTGTAAATGACTCTAAATTAGGCTACTCTACACGGATAAAACCCAATGCGTACTCTTTCGTAGTCATCAATCTTGTAAATCTGCAAAATTGCTTGGTGATTTTTTTTGTTGAAAACTTACAAATTGTATTGTATTCTATACACAGTTTAAGGAAATCTTGCAATTTACCAACACTAAGAACATTTTACTTTTGTAACTTCTGCTCTAAAATGATATCTGGAATAGTACATTGGAAAGGCATATCAAATGTTGATAGCGAATAATTTTTGATGTAGAGTATAGAGAATTTTGCAAAGAAACCTTCAAAGAAACTAAATTACTAATTTTCTATGACAGCTACATCTAAGAATTACTATGCATTGTATTCAAACGTAAATCAGACTTTTTCACTAACATACCAATAACATATGAATGACATCAGAAATTCCCTAGATTTATTACTTCGGACTCATAGGACAAACCAAACCACCTATTTGGGATGTAAGCTGTTCAACAAGTTAAAAGATATTTATTAAACATGAATGCATCACTCAATGAGTTTCTTACTTTTTAAGCTATTTTATCTTTAATGTTACTGTAATTATAAAGACTCTTTTTGTCTTTGTTATGACGTTGTCTTGTAGGATTCTTTTGTAGCGGTGCTGAAATAAAAGTTATTATTATTATTATCGCAACTGGAGATGAATAAGTGCTAAAAGTATCCACAACACGCCTAATAAAGTTTCTAAAGGATGTTTCAGTTTGATTAAGAGCTAAACCCTCACGACTAGCGTACAAATACGCAGCATCAACAAACCCACCACCAACCCAAAAAACATCACCACCCTCGTCATCCGAAACCGCCAGAATGGTGTCACCCACAAATTGATAAAGAACTTTGTCAAGTAATAAGTTGTTCAGGTCATTAACAAACAAAACGAGCAAAAACGAGCCCAAGACTCGTCCTTGTGACACCCCCTCAAACCAAACAGAGACAGCTTGTGCAGTAAGAGATTGTGATTCATAGCCCTATATGTGTCCCAGCTACAAATATGATACCTTCATAAGAAAAAAATACACACCTTCCAATCTTACTACAAAAGTTAGTGAATATCTTGTGCGATTATTGGCTTTTTGTAGCAGATACTATTCGTTTTTTAATATATAAAATCGAAAATCAATAATTGACTTTAAAAGAAATTTCTTATTTCTTTAATAACATACAGAAAATTCAGGAATCATTTGCTTACCTAAGCCAAAATCAATGCTCATATATAATATATTATATTAATATATTATTGTCTTTATTCGAAATACTAGCTGTCCAAGTTTATCCATACATAATTAATTCAAATTAAACCGGTACCAATTCTATAAGGTTTCAGAAGGCATATAAAACATAAAGTAATATTGTATTAAGTTGCTCTTTACTTTTATAATATGTTATTATTCATACCAAATAAATACATAATAAATGTTAATAAAAAAATATTAAATAAAGTTTGGAGGTAGAATCGTTCAGAGAATTAAATCATTAGGGATTACAAAGTTATTAGAAGCGTAAAGTATCAATCACCATTATTAATAGTTGCAAGCAATATGGGCTTTAAGTGAACAATTAATGCCAATTGAGATGTTTGGAAAATCAATAAGTGAGGGTTGATGGAAGCATAAGTAGCTTAAGTAGCGAAAACAAGAAAAAGATAGATAGAATTATTAAATTATTAAGTTACATATTGCAGACCAAAATAAATAGTTTTAGAAATATGTACTTTTTCCAATAATTATCAATTTCTTTATGAAAACTTATACATGACTATAAAACTACTATTTTCTAATTTATGCAAAATTTGATGGAGCAGGCAAATCTTTCATCATTTTAATACTCTTCTTTTAATAAATTTTCAGGGCAATTCACTTGACATATTACACTTATATAAACTAACTTGATAATGAAAGAACTTTAGTTTCGAATTAACACTGCGTTTTACATAAGGCAGGTACTTATCGCCACGATTATATACAGGGGTATCTGGAAAAGTGTGCAAGACTATAAACTGAGTTACCTCTTAGATGGCGCTAGCGTCATTTGTTAAATTTCTACCTTCTCTTTGTTACTTTCGCGTGTTTAAACTATTTTTTTATTGAACGAATTGGTAAAAATCAAATTCACGTTTTCAAATTAAATATCAAAAAAAGTTTGTTTTAATTCTGATATTTTCCTTTAGGTATAATCTCAAATGATTTTTAATCCTTAAAGAAAAAACATTATAATCTTTTTCGGGTACACGAGGCCGCCTATCTTCACCCCAATTTTATTTGACTAGAACGTATAATAGTTAAAGTAGAGTACAAGCCGCCCTTATTCGATAAAATGAGGATGATAGACTGTGACAGAGCCACGGCTCGGACATTATGTATGACGCTGATGGTACGTAGATACATCAAATTTTTACATTTTGTGCATATGCACATACATCAACCTTGATTCCTAAATTACCCATATTCAGAATTATAATAGAATAATATTATACATTTACAAGTTCCTGTATCCGAACTATCCTCGCAGAGTAAGGTTTTTGCCATGGTTTTCTCTTACTGTTTGGTGAATGCTGGGAGATAAAGTCGTTCCATGGGCGTAAATATTCTAACAACTGATAGCTCACCGTTTTAGAGCAGACTCGTGATTTATATGAATTAAGCTACATTTCACATATTTCAGCAGTTCACATAAAGTAGTATTCACTGAATTATATTTTTGTTGCTGATAATAATAGGGAAATTATTTAGTTATAGTAGAAACATGGACATAACAAATGTTATGGAATCCATATTTTTCTGATATAGTGAAATGTATTCGTGTATTGGAAATGAGACTATGTTTATAGTGAAAAGATTCTTTACTTCAAAAAAACACTACAAAAACTTGGGGTTGTAAACTCGTCACAAACCGTTATGTATTGTTAGAAACCCTCACTAGCGCGGTCCGTTCAAACAAAACGTAATTGCGCTATGCGCCATCTATTGAAAAATATGAATACGCTTGTAGAGCATAAAAAACATAATTTTTACATTAACACACATAGTACTTAGAATAAGTAGCCGCGTGCAGTACCTTTAGGTGGAGCGCGAGGTTGGGATGATTTGTATTTATTTAGCTTTTCATAAATAAAGTGTGTCTAGACTAATAACTAACCGCCATTCAGAAATTCGAATTCGGTATTAACAAAAGCATCATGTGTTGCTTTAGCTTTCCAAGTAAATACAATACTCTACAATAGAAGTTGTTTATTCATGTGAACCATTTGCAAATCAGAGCACTGTATATAATTGAAACAAAGATAACTTGTATTATTTTATAAAATAAGTACAAAAGTAAAACATTTCTTACTTTAAACAATCGCCAGTACTATACCTTGCCGCAGGTTGGATTTCATATCATTCCGCCACTGTGAAGAAAATGATAAGGGTACTTTGTTTATCTCTGGACTCAACTTTCATGTTCTTTACACCCCGAGGGTTTTGAATGAAACTTTTTATCCAACTGTTTTTTTGCCATGCTATCTGCTTTAGAAACGTGTCAGCTCTTTGTTTTCTCGCGCATTATTGTCAAGAGGCACTTATAATAATCGGACCGGTGTTTATTCCTCAAAAAAGAAGGTTGCCCTCGTCTACGAACATTAAGTAGCGAACATTTTAACCTACGGCATACGCTTTCGTAACGGAGCTGAATAAATATTAATCCCTTAGAATTTATATTCCTCATTAATAAACAGAATTTTAAACCGAGGACTTCGAAAAAGCTTTGGCATTCGCACACATTAAATACACATGAAAGTTTAATGCGAATAAAAAATTAAATGAGAAATACAATTTGCATATAGGATGAAAATCGCAACAGTATTTATATGATAATTATTTGGTTTCAGTTCGCGAGGCGCTTTTTGCATCTTAATTCGTTCCGTAAAAATTACACTCCAGCTGCGTTTTCCCGTTTTCATTTGCGTTACAATTTCCGGATGGACAAATAAATGGGAAATTAGCACAGCAAAAGGAGCAATTAATAAATTCCACATAATTCCTTTTGGTAGAAGACACACATTTATGCAAATATTTAAATTAAATGGAATTAGAATTCCTTGTACAGCTGTATATTACGGTCTAGGGGTTCTTGAGTATTTATGGCAATGCACTTCGGTAACCATAAGGCTAATGGTTCTAAGTAATTGTTATTTTATGTAATACTGAATGAAGTCATGGATTTATATAATTAAACGTTACTATAATTAAACGCTTAAGCTTTATTTTATGTAAATATTATAACTTCTCCTCAGTAGGATTTGTGTGTAATTACTGTATGAGTTGCTTGCATACAATCAAAATGGCGATTGTATTGTGTATTGTTTATGACTGACAAAATCACAATTAACTGCACGTAAGTTACTTTAAAAGTATAAGAAACAATAAAGAAACAATTAAATATGATGAAAACATGCAACAACCAAGATATTAATATTAATGGTAACTTGTAGTGTAATTCGTTATTCTAAGTGGTTACTATAAACATGAGAGAGAAAGCCATTCAGGCAGTAATCAAATTATTTCTATTGTGCTACGATAGCTTGATTCAGTTTGTTTCCAATTGCCCTATAATACTGAATGTTACGACCAATTAATGGTAATTCATACTAAAAACAAGGTAACAAAGGTATGGGATCGATACAAACCTTGTTAAACGGGTTAAAATTTAAAGGTTATAAAAGGGAAGTGTTTCTACCATACCTATATAATTATTATGTCTGCAGTTAATATTACAAAAACAATAGTATAAATTGATTACTAAGGTAGATGCTATTCACATTAATCAATTAACTATGCTACTACAATTAATATGAATTAAAAATAACATAAAATGAATCAATTTGTTAAAGTCGATTTAGCATACAAGCCAAAACGCAAAATTGAATGCGTATTGGATTTTATCCTTTACTATTAACCCTTTCTTCATATCGTAATTTAATTCACAAGCAATAATGATTAAACGGCGCTTAAAAACCTATATTGAGGTAGTTAGGAACAGAAGATTTGTTCCTTGATGCTACACTTTTTACACTGACTTGTGATTAAAACAGGTTAGAAGATCTACTCTTTACATACCTGAGAAAGATAAAATATGCTTTTCGACATATTCATTCAAACACAGCAACAAACATATGTACATGTCTCATAGAGTAAAAAGTGGTTATGAATCAAAGCGCAAAAATACTGCTGCATCAAAGCAAATAGAAAAGACGCCATAATTGTTACGTCATGTGTTATATTTATGTCGGCAACATTAAAAGGAGTATATGTAATTTCAGAACGCAGCGATGCAACTTATTTGCTATGATTCGGACGTATTAGATAATTAAATATTATTAATTACTTTAATTGGTAAAAAGTGTAAATTAGATAAACCTTTGTGGTAATTTCAATCGGGATAACAAAAAGTCTTTCTTCGATTAAAAATTTACTTGTCACTACAACATACATCTAATTTAACTGGCGTAGCCACCAAAATTTCAGTGCGAAATTTGCCTCGCAACAATTAAACATATTGCAACAAAATATTTCTGACTGCACAGATTATTGTCATTACATGGACTTTTTACGTATTCTAAAATATTTTCTCTGTTTTCTACTCAAAGTTGTCCTAATTATTCAAATTTAAATGTTAATAAGTAATTGTTATCGAAACGCGGATATAGTGTTAGCGAAGTAGAACAAGTTATTAAAGACATCGCCTTTTGTGGAACGGAGATGTAACTAGATGGGAATTATTTACATGAATGTAACGCGAGCAGGCGCCATAGAGGGTTTTACATGAAATATCTAGGCAGGCATCGAAAGCGTCGGCTATTGAATACCAAGAGGTAAATTAGTAAATATAAACTACTGGCTTATACATTCAGTTGTTACTAATGGTCAGTTTCACACATGACTAGCAAAAATTCAATAACAGCAGTTCTATGCAACAGCAAAATTGAAATTGTGAAAATATATTGGCATGAATTATAAATAAGTTGGTCGGCATTATATAAAACTTTATAAATTTTTAGGCAAGGAATCTGGAGCATAAAATAAAAATATATGGCGAGTTTAGGTATAGAACCGCTCTATAAAAAGAAAGTCTTTATACCTATAGGCACAACATAAAGAAAAGTTAGCCTAACTAATTTACATACTATTTCTACTACAACAATGTTATCAAGGTCATCTTATCATATTGAAACCAGCATAAAAACATATAAACTTGATAAAACAAACATAAGAGTTTTGGCCGCTTCCAAAACGCTGGAACCAGTCATAATTTCAAGTTAGATTAATTCTGTTTGCTAGAACTTCAATTTAAGTTAACCGAAATATTTCAACATAAAAGTTGCTCATCAAAATTATAATAATTTACAATTTCTTTATGCAAAAATTAAGAGTAATACTCCAAAACTAAACCAGACACATGTAGTATACAAAATACCCTGCAATAACGGTAATAGCGTATACGTAGAACAAACAAAACAACATTTATCAGAGAGTCTTAAGGGACATAAATATGCTAAAAATGTTACTCCACTTAAAAAAAAACACGTTGCAAATGAAAATCAATTCTTTAATTTCGAAAAACCCGAAGTATTAAGTAAAGAAAACAAATATAAATCACGTTTTCTAGAACTCATACACATCAAAAAACATAACAACGCAGTTAACGATCCTCAAGAAATTACAAACCTATCAAATACATATCTTTCCATAATGTAATTGAAAATCACATTAACCCCAATGACCAACTATATTTATTGCATATATCAGAAATATTTGGAAAATATTAAATATTTCTTGAACATTTGTTATATTAATATAAAGTGCATAAAATATATTATATAAAATATATTAGAAATACGTTTTACAAATATATATGTTATGTAGCATTAATTATATTTTATTGCAATGATTTCTCAATATATTTTTCTTAACTCTGCAAGAATATTTTGCTTTGTATTTCTGTAAATATTTATTTCATATAAAAAAATAAATAAAAAAAATTGTTGCTTTGTACATTTGATGCGTAGGATTAATAATATAAAATGGGTAAAATATGCATACCTATTTAAAATGATAGTTTAAAGGTTAAATTAGGTAGTATATATCTAAAATTATGATTTAGTTAGTATCTAAGTTGAGCGCTGCAACTATCAATATATCTGCGTTTACGTAAAAGATAATTATATTACGTAGGAGCTTTTTTATTTTCGATGTTATACATTAAAAATAACCAAGATATATAGGTTACTGTCCACAAATAATTTTAGTTCATTCTAGCAAATTAAATAACTTTATATGATTGCATAAAAGATCTCGATTTTCATATAAATAATATTTTAAAAAATATCAAACTTACATTGATTTAAAATACGGAGTAAATATTTCAATTATATGTTCTATCTATATTTAGATAAAATATACAAAATATATTCAAAAGCCTCTCACGAAAAATATTTATAAAATATATTTTTTTAAATATCTTTGGTATATTTGTGGCTGTTAGGGAAGTAACATATCCAACTCTAATAAATTTTAACATTTTAGGATTCAATTACATTCATTACACTCTGTATACTTTAAAATATTAATAATTCAAAAACATTCATAACGTTATACACAAACAAGTTTTTGCGAACTATAATAAGAAAACACAGCACAATTTTACATATTCTACATTATTTCCATTCAATTTTAAACAACATGAAGAAAGTGCACCATAAAAAAAAGGAAAATCAAGTTAGTGAATTTCAAATTAATATTAGTATGATTCAAATTATGTAGTTAATGTATTTAAAAAAAAAATTAAAGGCAAGAAAATTTTAGTTAAATGTTAATTAGATTATAATTATGGATATTTTTAAAATGAATGAAAATTTCAGTTCAAGGGAAAAAATGTTTTAAAGTAAGATGATAAAAAAAGAACTCCATTCTCCAATAACAACCAATATTATACAGTTTAAAATTATGAAAACATTACATTTTAATCGATTGTTCTGTATATTTCGGTTATTTAAAATATGATAAAGCTTTTGTATACAAAAGCGATTCCATTGAAATTTAATTTTTTGTTTAATAGCCAACGCAGGCTAGAACCAAGAAAAACAACAAACAAGGTAAGGATAAACCTAACGGAAAAGAAAATAAACCGAAATATATAATCAATTATATAATAGTCTTTGCAAAGAAATTTTGCAATTTATAGAGATTTTTTAAAATTGATAGATGGTACGAAAAATTTACAAACTGAAGAAAAATAGAATAATATATTAATTAATCTTTTTTTTTAATTTCTTGTCTATATTTGAAAATAGTTAATTTTAAACTTCAAGCTATTAATGCACTTCCGGCATGTTTTTTTTTTGCAATTAAGTAATACATAGGCATGGTAATTTTGTTACCTACAGAAGGATATTGGTTTATTATATCGTGATGTAGCTATGTTACTTTGATCTCTAGGAATTGGCAAGAAAGCAATCAAAATCCAAGTATTTCTCTATTTATATTTAGTTAAATCGTAGATATATTAATTTATCTCATTAAACTATAATGTGCTGTAAAAGCAACGATGTACAAATCTTATTTAACAGTTCAACGATTCAAATCATCATTCATAGGATACTAAGATGATCATGATGTAACCTTTTTTGCATTCTCTTTGCTTATCTTCACAACTAACTACACATAAAAAGAGATACTTTACATGCTTCATGTTTCATTGTATTTTATCAATGTTCCTCTATATTTGTATACATAAACACATATTTCCATCAAATTACTATTGTTTCGGGCTAATAAATAAAAAATAATGCATAACCGACACAATATTCGATATATTCATGATACGTCGAGGTTAATATATCCAACTATAATAAATCCAATAGTTTAGCTAATTTATAGGGATTACAGATAAAATTACGTTCCCAAATTAAATAAAAGTGAATCGCCTATAATAATTGACTGCTACCAGGAACGGTAATCGAAGGCTAAAAGCGAAATTACAAAGTTCGTTAACTATTTCATCTCCAATTAAATTTTAGTGCTCCTATACATTGTAACAATCCACAATTGTTGTGCATGCGTAACTGCCATCCCCCAGCGACGCTGGTGGAGCGAAAACGCGCCGACCTCGCCGGGGAAAATGCACTCCATAAAACTATTCATAACAGTTACATTATAACTCACCTTGGAGTTCGAACTAGTAGCAATCGGAATAGCCGTAAAATCTTAAAAAACACACATAAAAGTCAGTTCGAAGTGTCCGAGGGTGCGCATAAACTCGCTCGGAACACCACCACGATGAAAATTCTCATCGACGGCTTACAAAATTGCATGCAATAAAGTTTCTAATGATTAATATGAGTGCAATGTTTTGCCCAGGCAGTGTTAAACGGGTCGCGTCGTCGAGCGGGACTGAACTCAGCGCACAGCGGACCGACGCCCCTCGGCGCCCGGATGGAAGGCGTCAGTACGCCGGTCCGGCTGTGTTATTATCTTAGATTTTGGATATTTTTCGTCAGATTTTCACCCCCGCAGATCATTCACTTCCCCCTTTCCTATGTGGTGTCGGTGCCATTCACACTTTAATTTTGCTACTCATCCTTAAAATGATGCGCTTTTTACCTCTCTCGTAAAAACAAAAACGTCGCAATTTAGTGGGTAAAACAAGCGTTTATGCTTGACGCTAAACCTAACTCAACCGAGAAGGATGTATGCTTTATAATATATTATCACAGTAAATAATATACACACACATAAAGCTGTTGCGTATCATAACATTAATTAAGGTAATAATTAATAAGATCGCTTAAAGCGATAATGTCGTGCCGAATGTACCACTTAAACTTACGATAAGGATAGATTCAGTACCTACAGTACATCCTCCATTTAACGGACATTTATGGGGAATTAAGATTGAGACATTTTATTTTGCTTGGTGGGAGCCGTCTGATATAAAGTCTTCGAAAACACTGCAGTCTCTTACCTCTTTGTATTTAATTCTCCCATGTTCGTGTCTAATGTTACTGAGTATAAACTCAGTGTTACACTCAGAAGGAACAACTTGTTCAACTTGATTTTTTTACACCAGAACGACTATACTTAAAACAAGCTATGATAAGAATGTAATTTTTTTGTCTTTGATATCTCTTAATTTCTTTTTTTTGCGAAAAAAACTGTTTATGAGAGCTGACTAGTACAGAAATGCTTAGTTATTGTCTACAATTCGAAGACATCAAAATTATCACCATACTAGTGACTTTGACAGGGGTAGAATTGTTGATGTTGGTTTGTCCTATCGCCGCATTCGGGTCTTTGTACTTTGACTACTGACGAGTCATCAACGTTTGAACCGGTGCAGAGAACGGCAGCATTGGGAGGCAGAATGGCATAATCTCGTCTTCAGTGATAGAAGGGCACGGCATGGAGAGCGATTTGATATAGGATTTGCTGTTGAGAGGCATGTGCACTAGACTATTGGAGTATGATTTGGGGGCTATTGCCTATGGCAGCCAATCACCACTTCTCTTTATTCGAGGCAGTATGACAGCTGCGCGTTATGTTAATGATGTCCTACAAACCACTGTACTACCTTATCTAGATGGCCATTTTCTTTTTCAACAAGACAAGGAACGTCCCCATATTGCCCGTCTAACTATGGATTTTCTCCAAGAAGCAGGCGTTAATGTTTTGCCGTGGCCATCCCGTTCACCGGATTTAAACCCCATTGTGCATATGTGGGGTATCATGGGGCGGAGACTGCCCACTTTGCATCATGCTCCACAGATTCTGGCACAATTAGTCCACGAAGTTCAAATTGCTTGGAACGAAGTGCCACCAGCAGATACTGACCATCTCATTTTATCGATGTCTAGAGGTGTACCGAAGTATACTCAGCTATGGGGTGGCCAAACACTTTATTATTATTTGTTTTCGTACTACATATTAATAAAATTTCTTGCAAATGTTATCGTTTCACTTTTGATGTGAAGCTATCACATTGCAAAAAAAAATCAAGTTGAACAAATTATTCCTTCTAGGTGTAATACTTCTAATGTCACTGAGTATATTTCGGTAGAAGTCTTGTTCTACTATAAATATAAGCTCCCTAGTCAGTCATTGGTTCGTGGTAGGGCATGGTCATCGAGTTCAACGTACCGATCCGATAATTAAATCCTTCGATATATCCTTGTTTCAAGACCTATTTTGTCTGCGGCCAAAATTAGATACCGCCAGTATTTTTAGGTATACGCACACACAGAGTGTTATGCAATTTGAGAGGAAACGGTGGGTGTTCCCACAAAACCTACCTTTAGATTTCTTTGCTAATACAAGCTTACTCAGGCCTTTCAGTTTACAATGGCCTGAAAATATTGCTGTTAATATGGGAATATTGTTCTTACTCAGGTTGATGCACTCTGTAAATCCCTTCTGGCTATAGGTTCCCAGAAGAGTTTTAGCTTGCCTCTCCCATTAATTAGAATTTTCTCTGCTCCTGTATGTTAGAATGTGGAGCGTGCGTACCGTTTGTTAGAGTTATGTCTACGTTCATAACATAGCAAATTTGGAGTCTCTACTTGCAGTATTAACCGAGATATTAATTTCTGAATGACGCAATAATTATTACTAAAAAAAATAAAAACTTAAATAACTCAAAAACGGCAACATGTAGCTAATAGGAATATCTAATGAAGACTGGCGTTTTTATAGTCGTAGAATCCAAAAATGAATAAAAAATTCTATCATCCTGTTTAAAATAACGAAGCTGACGTACATTTCCGGTCAACTGGAAGTGATATTTTAGTTAAAGTGTTTCACATTTATAGTTCCAATCGAACGGATAATGGTGCCAAAATCTGAAATAGAAATAAGTAATAGAACATCATAAACTTTTAATGAACCACTTCCGTGGAATATTCTCTATATAACACCATTTACGTTGATTAAAATAGAGTACATCTACGTAAATAGGTATATTTCATTGACAAGAGGCATGTCACAAAATTCTATCGAATTAATTTGTTACAATTTATACCACTGAATCTATATTTATCAATGTCAACTTGATGTGGAACTTTTACAAGTCCAAAATAAATAATTCATAACATGTTTCAATTGTAATTAATGTATAACATTGTCTGTTCACAATATACACGAGGTTCTCAATTATTTTATGTTAAATAGTGCTATAAAGAAGACGATTTGTCCATATTAATCTTATTATCTGTCTATCTGACAAGAAAAACTGAATCGGATTAGTAGTTCATAACTGTAACCAGATGCACAACATACTGCTTTCTCTGTAACAAACTAAACTCTCCTGAGATAGCTTGCTTCATTGTGGTTTGCGATATAAAAGGTATGTTGTACGTATGCACAAATGTAGTTTGTACAAATATATGAGGAGATTTCATCCCAGAGTAACGGTCAGTGCAGCCATAACACAGGTATACTTCTTTACAGATAGGAGCATCTTCATGCAGCTGGTTATTGCTTCATCTTTATGTTTGTTATGTAATAAAATAGGAATATGCTCGGTTGGATATGTGCATCGTCAGTAAGCCGTTCTTATGTCCTTTTATTATTCTTTCTGGCGAGGCAAATAAAATAATAATAAGAGACATATTAATACATTGAATTTCTGAAAGGAAAATTTGAGAAATCGTGTATGCGCTCATCATCTTGGTAATCAAGTAATTTCGGTGAAAATAAATAGTAACAATAAAACAATCTCACATAATTCATACAGCTCCAAATTGCAATTAATTTTCTATGGCAAATTCTTTGAGGTGTCGTGGCAAGAGTTCTATTCCCCCATTTTATACGCCTTTTTCTATAACGCAAACTGTCGCTCGAAATTACTACTGAACTGTACGAACTTCCATTAAAACTTTAATCAATAAGACTTTAATACAATGACTTCCGTACCGCTACAGTTTTCGTTAAACTTTTCCTAAACAATTACGGGAAAATAGAACTATCGCGGTTTTCGTAGGAGAGGCTTCCCTCCCCAGTAAATACTTCCTAAATAATCGTCCAACCATAAACGACACATAATTGAATGAAATTCCTCCCCGAAACTTGTTCCACCTTTTCAATTCCTAACATATCTCGTTATTAGCTGCTATTATCTCGGGGAAGTATATTATTATAGTTGTCGTAAAATGACAAAACATTAGCGAATAAATAGTTACTTTTATATCTAAACAGCGAAATGTTACTTTTCTGTTCAAAAGAAGCCAGGAAAAACTCATCTGAGAGCTTTGGAAATATATATTCGGAAAATGAAATTTTGTACACTATTTACACATGTAAAAGTATGTTACATGCATATGAACGGGGCAAAATGTATAGCATATATAAGTTTGAAACGTTTCTGTATTGAACAACAGATAGATCAGCCAATTTGTTCATTTATAAAAGAATAATTAACAAGTTATAGACCCAGATTTAAGTGTAATTAGACAAGCCCAACGAAATACTTCAGTGGCTCAAAAATAACCTCCACCAATTCTCCCTGGTAGTCAGAGTATGTATGTAAGTGGTAATTGTATCGCAGCCGCTTTCTCTTGCCGTTTGCTCTAAAAACCGAAACGATGTGTAATGTGATATGATGGGCGTCATAAACCTAACACGGCTGCGACTTAATAATTAGTAACGAAGGAAAAATAAAAATTAATCGTCCACTACAGCTACTGGAACCTATTGTGCAGCGAATCTTATCTTGATCTATCAGTTTCAAGTTGCTCTTTGATTCTGACATAATTAAGTGATATTCACTACTTCGCATGTACCAGACCAAAGCAATTATTCCACTAATTCGAGCAGCTTATTATTTGCCCAGATATTGTTCGCAAGAGCGTCTGCTTTATGCAACACCACTTAACTGTCACTAAATTTTTTTTTATTGAATTCATGGATTGGCACAGATCAGTGTGAAAAATCGTTATCCAAAATTATAACATTTTCCGACATTTGAACTGCCGCAAAACATTCTTGCGTCTACACTCCACTCTGTTTTCAAACCATCCGTAAACCAGTAGACCTGTGCCTGCGTCAATTTTTTTTTTCCTTCGCCTCTACTCTTCTCTATTTGAAAAGGAGATAATCAGGAATAGAAGTCTGCCCCGATCATTGGTCGAGCACACATCATGTGCGATGGCATGTCATTCAGCATGTTGTTAGATATGACCGATTCCACCAATTTGTTGGCCATACAGACATTAGAATATAGTTAGCCTGATCTTCTTTTCAAGAACAATGCACAAGGTTGATCGTACCAGAAGAGCTTTTAACGCCAATGAAAGCGAGGAAGAGATTACTAGCATGGTTGCCATACTTCTGTACCGACGATCGTCTGTATGAATGTAAGTCTTGCTGTGATTCTGACTTGTAGCAGCTCCTCCCAACATGCTATTGCTCTATAGAGTATCGTATGGTGATATTCTCTAGATATTATCATGCTAAACCCTAAACTGACTTGGAATGGACACCTTCAGAGAATTAAAGCCAGGGCGGGGACAACACTTATGTTGGCTAGAAGAGCTCATGGAAAAATATGGGGATTAAGATCTAATTTGATGTTACGGCACACATATAACGTTAGTCAGACACGCAATCGATTATGTATGTGGTAAGGTGCAGCAACAACTGCCATAATTAACGATATAGCAGCTTGCCTGTTTAGGAATAACAGGAGCTATGAAAACTACTCCTACAGTAGCTATAGAATTCCTTCTAGACCTCCCTCCTCTCTATTCGGTGATAATAGGCAAAGCAAGAATGGGGTATCTCAGTTTGCAAGAATTATCAAGTAGCAGATATGCTGGATTGGGACGCAATAATATTTTCCATCATGTGGAAGGCAACCTTTTGGAAATAAGATCAAGCCACATAATTTCGACATATCCTTTAACAGAAATTTCGAGGTGGAAATCATGAATCGGATAAACTGAAATCAATCCAATTACAAAGATAGGCTCGGAAAATTGATCTGGTTTACAGACAAATCTAAGACCGGAAATCTGGAACTGGAATCTACAGCGGGGTGAGAAATACAATGATCACCTTTCCACTAGGAAAATATGCTACCATTTTGTTATGCAACGGAAATCAATGAGAGGGCCATACATAAATAATAAATATAATATAAATCTATTTTACTACAGATAGCCAGGCGATACTGAAGACACTAATGAGGCCCACGATATAATCAAGTCTAGTTTGGAAATGTATTTGGGAATTGAATAGCTTTACAGACCACAATAAAGTCACTTTACTGTGGGTACCCGAACGTTCAGCATTGGATGGAAACAAAAGAGCAAGAAAGGCTAGTCTGCTTCATATATAGTCCCAGGATCTGTTCTAGGAGTGTCTAAAAACACAGCACAAGAGCAGGTAAGAAGTTGGGTATAAGGAAACGAAAAAACACTGGAATAATACAACCAGGCAAACTCATGGTAAGATCTTTATCAAGGGACCATAAAAAAAGAAGGCTGAAGAACTACTACAGCTCAGTAGGTATTACCTTCGCATCGTGACAGATCTGCTAACAGGACACTGTACGCCGACACTTACAGAAAATTAGAATAAACACTAGAGATACCAACTGCCGACTGTGTAATGAGAGAACAAAGAACGCTTACCACCTTCTGCGTGAATGCGAGGCTCTGGACACAAGATGACAGGCAATTTTTGGCAAAGTCAAAAATCATTTTTGGGATTCATATCAGAGGATTACTTCATCAACTAGCCAGAGACATATTAGTGCAGGGTAGTAGGAACCTGGAGTTGCTGGTATGATTTGATGAGTAAAAGCCAAGAGACTGCCGTGTTTCCGGAAACACCATGTTAGACGCCTCCCACAATAAGAAAAAAGGGATGCTTTGAAATAAATATTAATTTCAAAGCATCCCTTTTTTATTAATATAATTCTTTATACTTTACTTATACTTTATTAAATATTGTGTATTAACTCCCATAATGGCGATGTGAAGCCAGACTAGTTAATCTCATTTCTATCATTAAAATTCCTTTCGGAAGAATTTAAATTTCCAATTGTATTTTACTATTAAGGGTTACCCAATTTACTCACAACCATGCAAATAAAGTTAAAATTTTTAATTTCGATTATTTCTGTATCAAGAATGTAAAAGCACATCGTGGTGAGTTTTTGCATACTAAATCCAAAATAAGAATGCCATTAGTTTTGAAAACGAATTAATTATTTTTATGAAGAACACTATCTCTCTTTCCTTCGTGTGCAACATAACTAATCACTCCATTGGGGTATCACATTTACTTACCAATATGGTTGAAAGCCCTCTTTCCGCTAGGTACTTTTGTAACCTGATGGCATTTATACCGTCTAGTAAAATTAAAGGAACAAATAACACAACAACGCTCTCTCAGACAATGGCCACATTTCTAGTTCTCTAACCTCAGTCCGCAAGCATTTTATTCTGTTTCTTTATTTCAGCCCTTTCCTTGACGAGGGTACGAACACTACTACTTGACGGAATTTTCCGCACTTCTGAATTTCCCGGAATAAATGCAGAAAAGAGCCTTCCGAAAGATTTAGAACTTATATAACGTCAGCATTACCATTATAATGGAGCGTATAAATTCTAGTTGAAAATATTGCGTTTGTGTAAAACAATTACACTTTTCTCTGCGGGTACGTTGCAACTCTGAAGAGCTCGTCGTCACAGTTCCGTAGCTGTGAATCTCGGCTCTGTGCAAATAAAACGGATAGTAGGTTTTTTTTATTTACACCGACGAAAATTTGTCATCTGGACATTTATTTTATTGCAGCGGCTTGGAAATGTAGTTAATCAAAGTGACAGTAAGGCAAAAAGACTTTATTAAATCTTATCTCAAATAAGAATGGAAAAAAAGATGATGACCCCTCAGGAGTGATTTATACATGTCCAATCACAGTTCAGATAGGCTTGTATACTGCAGGATAAAGTCATTGTACTTCTAGATTTTCTTTCTTGCTGATTTTTGCGTTAAAATTTTTACATCGTAAATCGCTATTACTTCTCATGTATTTCCCACCTCTTCGTAAAACGCTTTGTCGTCTCTTAGATCATTGTAATCTGTGAGTGAATGAATGTTGCCCATACTTATCTTCCTTCAAGCATAATTTCACATTTTATCAGAGAATGCTTGAAAAGTTATAACCGTTCCATTTAGTTCTTTACTCATAATAAAACCAACTCCTTTCTTCTTCATCGCTGTTAAAGAAATTATATTGTTCTATCATGTTAATTTCGACTTCATCTTGTTTCGTTTCTTGCAGTGCAATTTATCTTTTATGTTTCCATTATCTCAATGAATGCTCTAATTGCCTCTTCTTCATTTGTCCCCACACCAAACGTTCCAGTTTGGTACTTTTATCACCTTTTCCTTATGAAGTTGCATAATATTTTTCTTCTCTTTCTTCCAGTTTCTGTCATTGCTTCCTTTTCCATAGTCAGGTCCATTACTTCATCCTTTTCATATATTAAGTTTTTGCTTCTATTCCCCTTGCCACCTTATCCCATATGTAATTTTAATTACAATTGTTTGTTAGCCTATTTTTACTTCAATTCCTTTCCGCTATTTTTGTCACGCAATACTTCTCATTTCTTTTTAAATGAGTTTTTCCTCCAGTTTATCTCCAAATCATCATTTACGTATTTCTTTGCCTCATTTAATATATTTTTGGTTTTCATTGTTTCCAATTTTTTTCAAAAGATACCATTTCCAACTTTATCACTTGGAACTCTTGCTATTTTATTACACTTGTCCTTTTCCCATTGGCCTATAGCTTTAACTGCAAAAACTGTTCTATTCCTCCTACTTCTAGGTTTTCAGGTATTCCCACCCCTTTGACTATTATGTTCTTCTTTTTTTATATTTCTCGTCCCTTCCAGCTTTTTGATTCTCTTTCTTGACTGATTTTTCTTCTTCCCGCTCTTATTCATTCCTTCTTAATTTTCGTACATTTATTTATTATTTTAATTAATTAAAAATTCTCCCTTCAACTTATTTTGTTCTTAACTCTGCACTTACTATGAGCCATATCTTTCATCATCAGTTTATTCATATCTTTTAACTCATTATTTTTTTTCGTTTCTTCTATCCTTTCTAACGGTGTTAATTGTATGTAATTATTCAGCTTCCATCGCGCAGGGTGTTGGTACCCTAATTTAGATCAGAATCAGTTCGTCTCGGCCGCTAGTCGAATTTCGTCCACTTGCCTATTAATGCCGTTAGGTCATAAGAACTTCTATTTGTATATTTATCTTAAATTGCTCAGATTACTTCACTTCTGTCAAATCACTATGCTTTGATTTATGAAGTATACACGTCCCCGACGTCACCATACAACAATAGAACTTTCACAGCTTCAAAGTTCGAGAAAATTATAAAAAGAATAAATTAAAATAGCAAAGAAAGATTTTATATACAATTAATTGGTCACATAAAATTTTGAGTACATGTAAAAATTAGACATAGCAAAGTTCAGTATACAACAAATTAAAATCTGAGTTAAGACTAAAGTAAAAATTCTGTTGGATGCAAACCGCTTCTTTGGGGAGAGACGGAAAAATCTCCCAAAACTGGAATCCTCTACCAACCTTCAACAATCATGAATTCAACTCCTCCTGTCAATTGTTCAAAATGTTCCCTCTTATACTAAATTCCCGAAAAAAATGTGAAATACCCGAATATGGGGAAACACGAGTAGAAGGGGAAAAGCACAACAAAAAAGCATCTACGAAGGAAACCAAAAAGAAGAGGTCTGATTACCCTTCACCATTTGAGGAAGAATTTCATAATGGTGATGCTTTATGCCTGCCTCATTTGTAATATGTTTCTTAGCGATTCTATTGAACAAACATAGAGTGGCTACATGAGGTGCTGATAATGCCTTTTGTTATTCTAGATTTCTATAATGCTTAAATAAAGGAAATCATTAGAAAATTTCATTTTGTAGTTTATCTTGTAACTGCCCGATTTCATCCATCCTCTGAGAAATTCATTTTGAAAACTTGAAAAATCATGATGTGGTCATAATTATTAATTTCATTTGTCTAACAAAAACACATCTGCCAGCAAAGGAAACAATTTCAAGACAGCAATGAATGGTACCATTGCTTAGAAAATGTTATTCTTGAAGCATCTTATTCTCTCAATAAAGCTTAGCGTCCCCTATTTATTATTGATTGATTAATATCAAATATTACATCTTAAATATAAATGATGATCTGTTAAGGCAAGGTGTTACTTATACAGGTTAATCGCATGTATTGTAATCATTTCTCTGCTTCCCTAACTTCCATGATAGCCATAATTATAAATGTAAGGTAACAGCTAGAACTACTTTTTATAATTCGTACTAATTGCAATGATCGTTTTCCTGATTTACGCAATTAGATCCAATATTTTCTATATTCTTGTATTATTTTAAATATATACTGCTATGGACAGGCATCCCATTTTTCGCGAGTGTATTTTAAGTTGCATAGAGTTTGTCTTGTTTGCTCCGTTCAGCCATTAATCAATTTACCGAGAATTTTTCACAAATGTAGATTTAGTTTGTATAAATTTAGTTAAAGAGTTGAATGTATGATTTATTTAATTAAGTGTTAAGTTTTTTTAAATTAATTTCATTCATTTAGATGTCTAGCGTTTGCTAGTTCTGTTTAATGCGTTTTCTACTAGATTTTGTCGGTGAATTGTACGACTGCGTTGGAGAGTTTTGTCAGGCAGTTCCTTGTTCGTCTATTAACGTAAGTAGACGTATTTTTGAATCTTTGTTGCCATTTTGTTATCCATTTTGATTTAGTAAATTTGTTGAAGTTATTTCTGTAAAAATTTAGTCCATCAAGGAATTCATTTAGTAATAATTGTTAATATATTGATGTCTGCACATTATAGATATAAGATCATTTATTATTTTTGTTCGGGAAGATATATTTTTAGTTTATTTTTTCTCATTATAGTTTAAAGAGTTAATTTTTCAGTTTTTCTATTTTACTGTTTCGTTTTTATTTTATCAATCACCTCGTTTGGGTAAGTAGAAACATTGTGCTTGCTTTTAGTTTTTCATTCTTGTTATTTACTAGAAATTGTCCATGCTTAATTTATTTTGTTTCAATTTGTTGAAACCACGTGGATTGAATTTGAAAAATTTAGGATTATCTTCCTGAACAAACAAAACTTTTGCTTTGTATAGGAAATAGCATTGTCCTATTGTATTTTAGATTCAAGTGCAGTTTTTAATTTAGGCCAGAACCTTCAGTTCACGGTTTTTTTCTGCACCTTTATAATTAAACCCATTTTATAATAAAATTTGGTTGTTAATTATCTTCATTAGGTTAAAATCTTCTTCTTTTATTTTATTTTAAACCTTTACAATTGTTCGGGTAATTAAGAAAGTCAAATTTCATTCACTCACAAATTACATTTCGTGGTTAGATTCAAGTTGTAATTCGCGAGGGTAACTCTGAGGTTAATAGTTCTTTTGCGCCCTTTTAAATTTTATCCGTTGTGCTAGCTAATTTAATTTTCTTTTTCCTTGTTGATTTCATTTTGCAAGTTCATTTATTACAGTCAGTTCGCAGCACAATGATAGGAAATCGAATCATTTTGCACTACACAAATTTAATTATTCGTGACAGTTGTTTCCAAACTTGGCAGATTGCCATTTTTAATCAAAGGCCCCATGAAGTTGGAATATGCTTAATATTATTACCAAATCTATTAAAAATTAATGAAAGAAGCATCTAACCAACTTAATATTTTCGAAATTTTTACTACTGTCTTTAAAAAAAGGGAAAATTGTGCTAATTAAGAGGTTTATATAATTCATTTAGACACCATCCTCGTTTCCACTAATTGATGGAGCATCTCCTAAGGCCTACTCAGAAAATCAATAGGAGCTGAGAAAGCTCAACTTAAACTTTCACAAAATAAGTGTCTAGGCTGGTAATTTGAATCGGTTAAAACTGTCACGTCCTTACAGAAGGGCGAAGAGTACATGATAATGATAGAAAATTGTAGTGTGCGCGTATTTCAAAGAGGTACTTTTATCTTGAATATACAGGCGGTTTTAAATCCTAACGAAAAGTGTTATTATTGCTATATTTGAAGTCTAATTTTAGATTGTTGAGAAACAGCGATATCAACTTGCAAATATCATAAAAATTCAGCTTATTGGCTCTGATGGTTTCCAGTGGAGTCTAAATGATATTTGTGCCCTTTTCAAGCACAAATTATTTATCTAATTTATTAAAATCGCTAAGTGTTTCCCCCGTGATTAAAACAAAATGTGTTTTCGCAAATAAGTTCAAAGATTATCAGATTCATTTGCTGAGAACATACGTAAATAAATATGAGCTAGTACATCCTTTCCTTACCATCGAGTTATTTCTGACTCAATTGCTTTACCCGATTTCAACTGATAGGTTGGCAAATGATGCGAAGCGTTTGACATGTATCTAAATTAGTCGTGTAAACGTGTACTAGTAGATGAGACTACCCGAAGATACGGTAAATATATTTAATAGTGAGGAAGTGTGGTTGCCAGATTGAAGGGTACATTTAAAAATAATAATAATAATAATAATAATGAAAGAAATTTAAGTTAATCAGGTATGCGGTCTGTATATCCACTTATTGTTCATTACATATATAGCTAGGGCTATTTAACAAGTTTTCAAGTGGGATTAAGAAATAAAAGAAAAGTGAACGTACTAAGTACCTTAATTTTGCCGGTAATAATACTAAGCACTCTACTTTTATGAATGCAAATATAGAATACGTTGCAGAAAAGGTGCATTTATGTCTCGGTAGAAGGGACTATATAGAATGTGAATCTGAAGTTCTAAAGAAAGAATTTTAAATATTCCATACGCTATACCTGCAGAGAAAGCGTAAAACATAATATGTGTTAGAGTGAAATGATTGAAAACAATCAATATCGATATAAATTCATTTATTAATACAATTAACATTAATTAAAAAAACATTATACCTCATAAAAATAATACAATATTTAATACATACTACTTTCAATTAACAAACTACTTAATAATATCTTTTTCTAATAAGTAATAAGCTTTATTTTGTTAATACAATAAACTTACTTTTTCAAAGTGACCAGCAATAAACAAAGTTGTTCAATATAGTTTATCCATACAATATACCTTTTTCTCATTTTAATAATCCCAACTCAACAAGCGATACTAATTAATTTTTTTTTCAGTGTACGTTTCTGAGAGACGAATAATTGCTCGGCATACGAAGAGCAATCCCAAAAGCAGATGCAGTAACGCAAACTAGTCTCGACATAGGCATAAAAAAAACGGCCACCAAATTTCATAACAGGAACTAAAACGTACTCAAGCAGTTTTCACTAAGAAAACGTGGCAACATGTTTCTTTAGTGATATTGAAAGCACGAATATTTGTCTTTCGTATAAGTACCACGTGGAATTACACAAAGCACGTGATAAATATGTTACATTAGCATATGATAGGTAAAACAGCAAGTTGCTTTCGTTATTTGGTTTTGCTAATTTTCACTACTGAAGTTTGCCCATAATTGATTAATTTTTTAATTTTGAAAAGTATTATTATTCGTACAATGAAAAATATAGGAAAACATTTACCAACAGTTCCCAACGTATGCGCATCCTACCTACGGCACATCGAATGACACACTGAAAACTGTTGGGAACAGACGGCCATATTTTGTGGCGAACTTTTGTTACGCTACTTGTGCTACATGACATATGTGGCAACCCTTGTGACTGTTTTGGGAAATGTGAATCGCGTAATACATATATGTACTGATCTACTGAATATAAAAATAATGCGTAATATTAGGCTCCATTTTGCTGTTGACTGTTGTTGTTGAATTAATTTGACATTAAACTACAGATATAAGTCATGATTATTTTACAAGTTCGAATCTCCGCAAATGAATCTAAAACTACTTACCAATAGAAAAGCGAGGATACTGTCCTAATATAGTAGTTTCTAGCTATCTGTAGCTAAACTTTAATAACACAACCCCTGTGATCATAACATAATTACATAAACTAATATTGTAAATTATTGGTCATGTGCCAAGTAAGAAAAGCTGAAAACTAATTAAAAATACGTTCGTCTCTGTCAGAGGTTGGCTAATGAACGCCTTTGAATTAAAATTTTCTGAGACATCGATTACGATTGTCTTCACAAAAGTGTAACTGACTCCAAATGGTCTGTTAATTTCACCGATACGAGAAGAGTATCGGACATTTAACATATGAGGATGCCCATCTAACTAATTAGAACCATTAAATGTTTAAACTAAATTCAAATAAATAAATATTACTAAATTCTGGAATCACCTTACATTCATTATAAAACAAAGGTAAGTGTGTGTACATCATAAAAAAAAAATACTTTTGAAAAATTACAATTTTTTTTGTTATATCCTTTTTATTATTTTAAAATAGATGAAAGTATAGCGAGAAACTGTACGATTCAACAATATAAGTTCCATAAACCACCACAATATATTTCATGTTCATTACGCAAAAACGTCAACATAATGATGTCAACGACTATAAGTGCACTTACAAATATAACTTGTCTTCTGAACAATTTACTTCCGAAATGAAAACGATAATCCATAGTTATTAATATCCTTCAAACATTTTTTAATCCATACAGTGTTGTTTACGTAATATTTAATTTATTTTATAGCCACAATAAAATGTAATAATATTGTTCACTTATAGGATTGTAATGTTTTGCCCTCATACATCAATATAAAATATTCATTTGATTAAACTTTAAAATGTATGTACCGCTTTCAAGCATTAAAAGAAATTCACGCAATTGCACTCAAAAACATAAACATTAATAACTATAATAAACAATAATTAATATTTAATTAATTAGTCAATTAAAGAAGTTTCAATAAATTTCATACGAGTGTTTGGAATTTGCACTTTTTTTCAAAGCTACCAATGCTTTGTGAAGAACTTTTGAGGGTATAGTAGCTTTGTTCAAAACCTAATAAGACCTGCAGTTTGTCTATAATAACAATTTAAACAGATTTCCAAATTTACTGATTAAATTTAACTGTATTCATCATTATGGAAAGAAATATTACAGATCACTTACTGCAGATAGTGCAGGTATACTATGAAAATCATAATCATGTAAAGAGAAAGTACAATACTGTTCGTAAGAGAAATTAATAACAAAAATATATCTATGCGGGAAATGCAAAAAATATGTACAGCTCATTCCACTCCGAGCTAATCCAGATTTATAATCGATGTGTACCTGAAAAGAAAACAAAAGTTAGTAACAAGAATAAGACGCGGCCTAACTGGAAAAGTGAAGAAGTAGGAATCATTAAAAATAAGTTGAATGCACTCTGCGCCATCTATAGAGTAACAAAATCTGGAGAAATCTTAAAACTATACGAAAACTGCAAGCTAGAATATTCACGGACAACAAAGAATGCAAAAAAAAAGAGAAAAATCAGGAGTATATAACACGCGCAGATAATAAACAGAAAGCTATTTGGGACGTAATTAGAAAAGAGAGTAGAAAGAAAAGTGGAGGCAACTCAAGGACACACGAGCTCGCAGCGGGTGAATTTAATGAATATTTTGCGTCAGTTGGAGCTCAAACTGCAGCGGACCTGCAAACAAATAATACAGGAGTCACAGTAACGACACTCTTAAACAACTACACCAAGAGCTGTTACAACACTTGTTACCTATTTGACACATCTGTGACCGAAACAGTGAAAATAGTTAAACAAATGAAAAACAAGAACTCTAGAGATATTTACGGTATGACAGTGGCTGTACTGAAAGAAATAGTAACAGTATTGGCGCAACCTTTAACATGTATAATAAATACATGTTTTAAACAAGGAGTATTTCGACATGAGCTGAAACTGGCTAAAGTTGTTCCGGTGTATAAAAAGGGCAATATTAAAAACGTAAAGAACTACAGGCCTACAACTGTACTTCCTATTATTTCGAAGATCTTTGAGAAAATAATTAAAAATAAGATAGTAGATTTCCTTGAAAAACATAACTTACTAACAGAGTCACAGCATGGGTATAGAACAGAAAGATCTACAGTTACGTAAAGCTTGCGACTGACATATTACTGCAAAAACTTGGCACTATGAAATCAGAGGAAGAGCGTATGATATACTAAAATCGTATATGGATCATAAAAAACAAAGAGTTTGGTGGCAGAATACTGTATCTGACTCAAGATCTGTCAATGTTGGAGAACCACAAGGATCCATATTAGGTCCTCTGGTATTTACTGTTTACGTAAACAATATGCCAAGTAACATCTTATGCAGCAAAATTGTCATCTATGCCGATGACACCTCTATACTTACAAGAGGTACGAAGTATGATATGAAAAACATGAGGAAATACGCACTAACATCTGCTGAAATATCGTTTAACACTAATAAACTAAAGTTAAACACAAGCAAAACTCAGATCCTTACTGTCAGGGCGCCGAGAGCATCAATCAATTTCTTAGGCATAAACGTTGACAGCACATTAATGCACATGGAAAAATCATGTCGATTTTTTATGTGAAAAATTAAGCAGAGCCATATATACTATACGAGCCATCAAATATGCCTCAACCAGACATGCAGCGAGACTCACCTACTTCGCGAACTTTCATTGCGTGGCATCTTACGGTATTGCGGCCTGGAGTGCATCGACGCACAGTGGGCGAGTGCTGATCCTGCAAAAGAAGGCAATTAGAATATTGTGTAACCTCAACTATAGACAGTCATGCCATTCAAAAGCGAAAAAATACTTACCATCACCAGTATCTATATCTTGGCCCGCGTAAAGTTTGTTCACCGGAATCAATCACGCTTCTCCACAAATGGTGATTTTCATCAGCACTTCACCGGCAACCGTGAGAAACTGGCTGTTCCACATCATCGATTGCGTGTCACACAAAAGGGAATGGACTGCTGTGGTGTAAAGCTACATAATCATCTGCCGAAGAAGATGAAGAAATTGAGCAATAAAAAATTCGGAAAGAAAAGATCTCCTACTCACCAATACAATATATGATGTAGATGATTTCTTAAGCTTAAATTATTCATAAGTATTTTAATATGTTTGTTTTGTTTTTACTTTATTACTATATACAACATCTTTATTGTTTATTGTTTATTGACATGTCATGCAAATATTGATGACTAAATAAATGAATATGAATATAAACATAAATACAGTAAATTTCTTCAATCGTTGAAGATTACGAAGAGAATGAAGCTTTGATTATTTGACTTATTATTATTGATTTTTCGTTTTGTTTTATTTTTTTTAAATGGTTGAGAACATACCCATCCTTATGTAAATTCTTGGAAATCAATCGATTTTCCTGATTATTTTCTTTTAAGTGGCAGTAATTAAAATTTCAGCCAATTATAGGACAACTAACGGCATATGCAGTCATATGTATCTACGTTAGCCGCACATATTGCACTTTCTGATTTACGTTTGCATTGAAATGTACAAAATGTCAGACTGGGAAATCATTGATAACCTCGAGAGCTTCATTAGTATGGAAACGATTTATTATCTGGTGTTGGTAGTATGTATTTAATTAATTGCAAATAATAGATGGCTGTTATTTGATCAAAGGACTATTTAACATACAATGAAATGTTAATTTAGTTACAAATCCTGAACGTAAATATAATGGAAATAAATTAGCAATTGAATAAAATTTACTGTTAATATATACCGCTGCTTTACGTCCGACATAAAAGATCTTTGATGTATTTTATTGTCGGAAGAAGAAGAATTTCCATAAAAAAGGCGAGTGACGCTCGCCGGCATCGGGACGACCGACGCCACGATATAAAGGGAACCCTTTATAATTAATAAATAAATTTCCTATAGGAGGATTGTAAAACCTATTAGACAGGATGAAAAGCGTTTTAATAAAAACCCCTTTTTCGAAAACACCTTAGTCCTTCACTTACTTTAGCAATCAAGTAGAATGGGGTCAGCGCGAGAATACGCAAACATTTCCGACGCCTTAATTACACTGTCTTCTGAATGAAATTGACGGCCTAAAGATATTGGAAGGGTGTATCACGGAATCGTTTAAACGAAAAGCACTATATCAAGATAATGTAAACATTTCCCGGCTAAACTTAATTGCATTTGTAAAGCCATGTACTTAAATTATGTATACAGGCTGTCCTGATATCAATTGAGCGAATATATTGCAGAGGTGCTACACTGTTGACAATATTACGGTATTGGCGTTAATTTTGCGCTAGTTAAATATTTTAGTGTTGATTTTTACAAACTTTGCCAGACGAATTGACTACATGTGTTTAGTAGAACAGAAATTACTAGAATTTGGTGTGAATTCTTTGTTCAGATATGAGGATTTACTATTTTCTCTAGACATTCAGAAGCATCAACCAATCAAAATTTTTCCTCGGATAGAAATATAGAAACCCCACCTAATCTAATACAGTATTGCATTATACGCACCACCTGCATTGCACGTGTATCTGTTTTCGAGTTTGTTTCTGCGTATTAACATATCCAAACAAACCACCAAATGTGACTGACTTGCAAAGTGTAACCTTGTGTTATTAAACGTTAATTCCAGTGGGCATAAAAAATTTCAACATCTTAAAGATGTATTGGGAACAACTATTTACGTAATTAGTTCGGATTTGAATCAAATAGCATAAACATTCACTTAATTTTATAATGGTTCTCAAAAAATCATTTTAAAATTAGTACGTTTAGTTGAAACCAAAACTTTTGAATGAGTGGTTCTGTATATTTGTAATTGAGAAAACGTCTTAAAGAGAGAATATTATAGCACTAAGAAATAAGAGTTGCATATTAAAAAGACGTTGTGTTTAAAAAACGGTGTTAAATCATCCAATAGATCGCATTCATTTAGTTAAACAGTTAGTAAATTTGTCTAATCTAGATCAAATAAAATGTGACTAGAAGTATATCATAATTCCACGTGTTAGTTGGACAAAATAACCCCTTAGCAATAGACAATACTTGACTATCTTTGTTCGTCAAATTTAAACTTCTATAGTTCTCGACAAAATAACACGAAAAGAGTATGGACCTCTCCTGACTATTAAATTAGTCAAAAAAGTGTTAAAATTTTCAACAGTGTAGTAAGTTCTCAAGGAATAATTTTCTTTATTGGCAAATAACTATTTTTTAATTAGACACTAAAAGTGAACCAGAGAAGTAGAAGTAAATAAGGCCAATGGACGAAAACGCTGATTAGAATTATAAAGACTTAGGGTGAATGTAAGCACAGAGAAGGCGGGTATTACCTAACACGGGCTCTCACTGTTCACGCCTGCTTCAGATGCTATGCAAAGCGTTTTGCGAAGGATGATTCCGGTGGACGCATAGGCATATAATAATAATAATAGTGCCTTTATTGCTGCAATGTAATTGTATAATCATATACCTATTACAGACACTGGTATTACATTGCTAGGGGGCGAGATTCAGAAATACTGTTTACATCTAACCCTACATATGCGTAAAAATATGAGTTTAATAGAGGTAAGCCCAATAGTAACCTAAAACTATATTCTGTTTGCCCATAAGTTTACAGTCTAATAGAAGTAAATTAAACTTAAAATATAAGTATACTCATCGCACATCTGTTCTTTCTATAATTACTCTACCTACGCAATACACAAGCAGCAGAGCACATCAAGCTAACCTTATTGCTCTTGGAACAATATGCTTCGCGGCTTCAACTTAAATTGGCTAGTACGACAAGCTTTTAGGTACAATAGGGCAATACAATTATACTTGCTGTAAATATTATACGAGAAAGACCTTGTATGCAGGACTGATCTATGAGGTGGTGGAGATATCAGACCACGAAACTGCGTAGCGAGCTTGTGTACATCAGTTCTGAATTTTATTTTATTGTAAAGGTAAGTTGGATTCTTAAAAGTAAGTATTTTATGATACAGAGCGGAAGTTTGCAACTCTATACTGTTTTTTATGTTCAACCAGCCTGTTTCTTGTAATTTATAGGAGACATTATCATATTTCTTGATCCCATCAATGTACCTTACACATGCGTTGGGTAGTTTTTGGATACGATACATTGTTTCCTAATCTAAACATGGATGATAAATCTCCGCACAATATGAAAGGCGAGACAGCACACACGAATCAATCACGCAGCTTCTTTTTGATCGATTTATCAAGTATTCTCCGAAGTGAGTAAAGTTTCTTTAATGAAGCATAAGAAGTTTGTAAAGAACGTGCTATATGCTCACGAAAACGAAGTGTTCTATCCATAGTCAGCCCCAAATTCTTAGCGCTACTAGTAACCGGTGGAATATAATCGTTTATTTGAATGACATGAGTCGGGGTTTTCAAACATTTAAACCTGGAATTTAACAGGATTAATTTGTAAACCGTAAACAGTGGAGATCGCATGTACCTATACCAAATCAGAATTGATCCTGGTGATAGCCTCAGCGTAATCTGACAGCAATGAGTGGTACAGTTGACAGTAACCTACGTAGAAATGAATTTTTGTATAATCAACCTGTTGGACGAATGAAGAGATATCCAGAGAGAACAATAGCGGGCTCAGAATACTACTCTGCGGCACAGCCTGCATAAGTCTCAGAGAGGGAGAAATGACGTTATTTATTTTTACTGACTGCACCGTGTTTACAAGAAAACTGCCCAACAAAGCCGATGCATCATCACCAAAGCCCTTCCTCCTTATGATATCCAGGAGCATTGCGTGATCAACAGTATCGATAGCTTTGGAGTAATCTAATAAAACTAAAATAGTCACCAAACCCTGATCACAAGCTCCGAAGATATCATCTATAATACGCAGCAAGGGAATCGCGCAGCTATTACCAGCACGACACCCAGATTGAATATCCGGAAGCAATGCATTTTCAGAGAAAGAAACAACTGGATCAATACCTTCGCTACCAATTGCAGTCAATTTAATTGATCCTATGATTTCACATATCTCTCTCTCTCTGTATTCAGTTAGACGAAAAACAAAAGGGGAGTACGTAGTGGTCATCAATTTAGAAATCGACTCATTATGGCCAAATGCTGTTGACTAACAATAAGTAGTAGTTTATCCTCTCAGGATCAGACATGGTCCGCCCCGTCACGCCCCAACGTGACAGTATATCGTTTTTGTTGGATTTTACATCTAGGTATTTGACCTGTCTCCACAGCATACGACTATCACCAAGTGAGATATGTAGTCAAAGCATGCTTTCTTTTCTAAATCAAATGTTTTGTTTACTAGGTTTCTCAAAGTTTTATAGTAATCCCAGTGAAAACTATTTGAGGTTCTCCTATATTTGTTTTTGGCTTTATCGCGCAGCTTTATTAGTAATCTCAAAATCTGAGTAAGCCAAGGAACAGATTTTTTTTGTGAATTTCCGAATTATAACACGAGCGTGTACACTAAAGAGTTGTAAAATATTATGATTAAAAAACGATATTTTGTCGTCCACAAGACTTAATAGCAACATATAATGAAAATCAATTTGTTGTAAATCGTATAGGAATTTTTCCATATTTATTCTCTTGAAATCTATACTAAAATCGCCAAGGCAATATATATCGTCCACAAATAAGTTGCAGTCGATTAAGGAATCCTCCAAATTATCTAAGAAGATTCTATAGTGCGACTGAGGTGGGTTGTAAACCGAACTTTTTTCCTGCGGTCTCCATAGATATCTAATTTGTTCGATGTCCAGTGACGTATCAATAACCGCCGTATTGAAAATATTGTGCACAGTTGGACACTGTTGGGCACATCATCTTTCGGTGCATTCGCTGGAACGACTTCAGACAGATGGTAGAGGAAACGATAGATACAGTGATACAGTGACGCCCGACAATATCGTCACTATCATGGTCTCGAAGTTGGCAAATACTCCATGGTCTCATAAATTATATCATAAATACGAAAGAACTACGCAGAGAATGACCTTATCCAGTTAAAATGACTAGGCACCTACTAACGCTGAGCGAAGTAGAAGCTTCGCTTCAGCGGTGTTGTTGCAGCAATGTTATTACCTCGGTAAGAGGGTGTCTAGTGGGTACGTCAAATATGAGTCGCACATTATCGAAACATAGATCTAGGTTACGGTATGCTTAAAGTATTTACGCTTGACAAAATGAAACACAGAAGAGGGATAATTATAGAATACTTTTTAATTAACTTATATCTAGTCAACGGATTTTCAGAATTGCGCATGCATATAACGTCCACCTACGCTAAGAATCAGCAAAAGAAACAGACACAAGCTTTTTACGTGTCCAGAATTCAGAACTGCTAACATACGATTTTTTTTGTTTTTAAGCAAAGTAAAAAGTATAGGTATTTACTTCTTAATAATTTTTTATTATTAATATTGAGCCTAATTAAAAAAAAAACATCTCAAGTGCGACCGCAATAGTAAATGATTTATTATCATCCATGAATATGAAGATTTAGAGGAAATGTTAAAGACAATTGATATTCTTAAAATTGAAAATTATTTTTAGGAAATCGTGCGCTAATTTAATGCAGAACAATACGAGGAGAAATGAAACGAAAAATTGCTACTGTTCGAAAGTTATACGTAACGGAACATTTTTTTATTTAATTAAAACTGTATAAACCTCTACAGATCGAAAAACTATTTGTCTCCAACATGTAATGATGTATTTTTTATCTGGTTGGTACATACTGTTGCTGTACAATTATCTTATATTACAAGCAGTAATAAAATATTTGCATATATATTATTATAGCACTTAATATATAATATGTGTATATACAGTGAAAACCGAAAAGTACGTTTTCGGTATGCCAGTTGTTGTTGCGTCGGACTTTATCTAGAAGAAGAATAAAATTTTACAAACGTTTTCATTTTGAACCACTTAATAAACATTACTTTTGTTAAAAATTATAATACTTTTTGGTTTTTTGCATTAAACTGGAAACCGTTAGTCTAAAACTATAAAACTAAACTAAACTAAAAGTCTAAACTCATAACACTAGACACGCGCACCGAAGGTATTAAAGTAGGTTTTGAAATTAGAGAAGAAGGAATAGTAAACAGTAGGTAAAATAAAAATAGTTTTAATATCTATGAAACCCAATAAAAGTAAATTATTACTTTTAGTTAATGATATGAATACCTGTTAAGCAAAAACATTAACTAATAGTAATGAACAACTTGTTAGACACATATATGATTCTGTTTCTTATAAGTAAGGTAGCCTTTGAAATTAAAATCGACAAAATAATGTAGTAAACTATTTTAATTTTCTAGTAAATGAGTAATTACTACTATCTTTATTTTACCTACTGTTTATTATTCCTTGTTCTCTAATTTCAAAACCTACTTTAATACCTTCGGTGGGCGCATGTAGTGTTACCAGTGTTGAACTAATGGTTTTCACTTTAATGCAGAAAACAAAAAAAAAAGTATTATAATTTTCAATAAAGATAATGTTAGCTAAGTAATTTAGAATGCAAATGTTTGTGAACTTTCATTTATTAGTACTAGTGATTGTAAATTTACCGATTTTTTCATTTACCGGTAATTCGGTAAATGAAAATGAAAATACCGGTTTACCGGTAAATTACCGGTAATTTTTTTCTATGTGACATTAATGGGGATTCCCCAAGAAAATAGGGTTAGAAGTTAGAGAAGCTAGAATAGTACATATTTTACACAATCTTAAGGCATAATATTAGAATTTTGTAATAAATATTTGTATTTAATTATTTTAAACAATTGTAAGAAGTGAAACAAAATATTTAATTTATTTAACAATGTTGCATTAATGTTCTCTCATAATGTGGTGTATTCAAAATTACTATTAATTTAAATACGTGAAATGTTGTGCTTATATATTATTATTTTTAAGCATTAAAAAATGAGACATTTACTTACTCTTTAAGAAAAACGATTTTAAACTTTTAAAAATCTTAAAAAACTCCAGAGCACAAATCACATATGCTAAATCAACTTTTTTCGAGAGATAAATAAAATCCACACAATAAAACCATAAAATGAGAGAATTGAAATTGCACTTGTTGACAAAAGCAGGTAGGAAAAGTGGAGTGTTTTGCTTCCTACCGTCCTAGCAACAAATGAACATTAATCTCGCTTTTCTTTGCCTTGCTTTTCGTTATCCATCTTGTTTCCATTCTAATCTACACGACCTTTCAATTTTTTGCTTTTTTTGTTGAGAATTTTTTGATTCCTTCTCTTTCTGACTAACTCGGTGGAATGAAGGTTATATGTTTCTAATTAAAAGTTTTTGTCAGTTTCTTTTCTATATTCTCTATTCTAAGTTTAAAATAAAATTAAACAAAAAACATCTCCCATAAAACTAGTAAGTGGGTATATTGTTACTTACACTTGCCCTTTAGACCTTTAAATACATATCTATAAACATAATATTTCGTAGATAAAAAATTCTGGTATGGATTTTTCATTTACCGAATTACCGGTAAATTTTTGTAATTTACCGGTAAATTTACCGAATGTTTTTTGGTCAATTTACCGATTATACCGGTATACAATCCTTAATTAGTACTATATAAGTACAGTCCCTTGCAACAACAATTGACAAAATTGTTTGAGTATCAAGATTTAGAAATATTATTGCTGTTTAGCTGCTAAGAACGAAAAAATGGAAATATGTAATTCAATTAAACAATATTTGGAAAAATTGTGATTTTCATTTTATTTTTTAAATATCTGCACAAAAATTTGCACATGGCCTCAGAATTGAATTCTAAGCAACTTTATCAAAAACTTTTTTGGATATCATCTTATCTAACCTCACTTTTTGGAAATTCATGGCATATTTTTTGAGTTTACCGCCATACCAGTGGTCACGTTACGTATGTCAAAACAAATTTCAGACATGCACAACTTATCCCCCCAAAATAAATTGGAATATTTTAATAATAAAAAAATTTCCAATATGTTGCAATATTAATGCCGGTCACTGTATATTAAGTGGTACTGGTGGAGACTATATTAGAAATATTCATTTGGTTTACAATACAGATTGCAGGAATAAAGTAAGAGTATCACTACTGTTCTTACTTAAAAATGTAAAAAGAATACATATACAAATACATTATTATATTATAACATTTATGTATTGCAAACTAACAATAAGAGAACTTTGGGAAAGGGTGCCGCAATGATATTGAAACCAATTATTTATTTTTGTAGTCAATCTCAAAAACTAACTAAAACCATAAAACCTCGTAAACTGCTGTTCACTTTAAATAGTCACCTTTGACGCTCTAATTCGGCAGGAAAATCGTGTGGATCTTTTTCTAAAAAGAAAACACAGAACGACATCTTCCCATGTGTTAATAGCAACAATTCTAATCTCCAGGGATTTCAAACGCTCCATCTCAAGAGATAAGATTTTCTGAAGTCGAAATATCCTCCGATTTCTTTTCAGACGTCTATTCAGCGAATACTACGTTAAAAACGTTTATACCCTGTTCTAAAACTGCTCTGGATACTGAAAACAACAACGACGACGGTGTGCGCTCCCGTTTCAAATACTCTCCACTGAAATTTCAAATTAAATAAAATGCATTTCTGTGATATGAACGTGTACGGTGTGACTAAAAATTAATTCTACAAGTGGAACGGAATGTATGCAAAAGTATAGGTATGTGATTTCATCGTTATTAAATAAGAGATGTTATGTATGAGTAATAATAAAATTCGTGTAAAATCCTATTTTATTTAATCCCACGACACCGAAGTAAGTAAAGCGCTGATTTAGAAGAGGTAAATTGTTGCATGCAGGAAAGCATATCATTTTGCTGTGTTGTTATTACATTTATAATTGTATGTTTAATAAATAACAATCTTTTTCTCTGATCTTATGTAAGTACCTTTTTGAATGGCGTGGCCATATATTGTTATGAATTCCACGTGTCCTAAGCAGCATCGTTTTGTTTGAAATACGTATATTAGCACACAAAAGTGGTAATAAAATGACATTAAGAAATACTCCTTTATGATCAACCAATTTTTAGGTATCTATATGATAGAAGCTCTATATATTACATTCAATTAAAACCGAGTATGTAGTTGAACGTTTGAAATAAAATTATCATCAAATGATTTACGGTTTCCTGACCTTAATAAAAGAAAGGAAAAAGAATAGCTTAGAAATAACTTCTTAACTTTCAAGAGTATGTAATTGTTGCAAGTGTTATTTTACATAAGAATAAAACACCAATTTCGATGTCGTAGCATTATATTTTGTTTCGCATTCTTTTCGCAAACTATGGTAGTTTAACAAAATGTAATGCTTATGATGCTAATTATGGAGATAGACATAAATGTTTACAAGACGTACTTTGTAATTTATTTAGTAATATGAATCCCAATAGAAATCCAATTTCTAAATCCATTATTGGTGGAACCAAGAAGTGGTAACATTAGAACAGCGATACGCGATGATAAAAGAAACTTTTATTGACCATATCTAAAAATCTCAATTTTTCAATTAATCTATCTTAATATTTTTACAATAAAATCAATTTTAGAATATTAAAACAAAACTTACAGTGTCGGCAAGCACACCAGTGAAGAGGGCGTGGCAAAGCAATATGGCAGACACATATATCAATGTATTAATAACATCATTTGTTAGGCACATTTAGGTACAGCGACATTTTTCTAAGAATTCTTGAATAAGTAGGTACAATGAAATCTTGTGAGTATTAGTTCCATAATGGCGTATGCTAAAGGTGAACTAAATACAGTGGTTATGAGAAATATACTGCAATTATTGCACACAAAGAAAGAAATTACATATGACGAATGCAAGAACAAATCAAAAAATCTGCGATAGTCATATTGAATGTATGCTTCAAAATACAATAAGAAAATAGTTATTATATCAGATTGGTGGTGGAATTAGTAATAATATATAAATAAATGTTCTTTCCAATCATTTATTTTTAAATTCTCTGTCTGCAGTTGTCTGTCAGTTCTCTGTAAGCCGAAACCAGTAGACAGAGAATTTAAAAATAAATGATTGGAAAGAACACTTATTTATATATTATTACAATAAGAAAAAGTAAAGTTTCCTACGTTCAAGTATGCAAAAAAAAAGTTTTGAATAGAAAAATAACCTCAAAATTGATGATAACCGCTATAATGTCTTTTTTTATAAAATAGGACACTGTCAGAAATATATAACTTGTGCCATGCCTACACGCTAGTGATTACAGGGCCAAGAGGGAATTTTCATCGGGTGGCGCACACCCCGGAAATTAATTAATCCTTTTTTTATTATTAGTGCTTATATTTGCTAACGTAAAAGGAAATACTTACGAACCAAGTGCGTGAAATGTAACACGCACGAGGTTTGTACAATATTTTTTGTACGAATAACAAAAGTTAGATTATTAAGGATTAATTATGATTTTTTTTTATGACAGTTTAGGTACCTTACTACTTAAGTATCACCAGAAATGTCAATGCATTTGCATAGATATACCTATCTGGTTCGAACATACACACTCTCATTTACCGGACGAAGGCTCTACCATTTGAGCTAGCGAGGAGTATGCAGATTCGTGCGAAAATCAACATATATCGATATAAGATCTTGAAAGGCCGGCAAATATTCAAAGATTGCAAGCTTCTTACAGTATGAAATAATTAACAAACTAATGTATTTCTGCTAATTAGTGTAATAATTAAGAGGAGAGAGACAAAAAATTCTTGGAAAAAATTCCTCTTAAATATTACAGTAATTAGCAAAAATACATTGATTCGTTAATTATTTCATACTGTAAGAAGCTTGCAATATTTACATCTGGTTCCTTCAGCAAGTACTAACTTTACCCCACTACTGCATAAAATGCTACTTTACTAATTGTTTCGACTGCATGAAGTTATTATTGTGCAATTACAGAAACTGGGCGAAACACATAGGAGCATATCTTAAGGTGTCCGTCTACATCAACGGCAAATTAAAACATTGCTTTAGTAAATACATGAATGAGAAAGTTTTCACATAAAAATTCTAATGATTATATAACAAACCATTAAAAGTTGTACATGGTAAAGATTATGTATTCTTCTGCCTTATCCAGTATTATATTTCTTATTCAGTTCAATCAGTAGTATCTAATAAAATGTAGTCAATATTCTATGTTTAAATTGACGAAATTTTTGCTTTTTTTCCTGTTCTTATTTCCCGCAAAACATTTTTTTTTGGAAATTGTGAGGTGAAATTCCTTCAATTTCGATAATATCTTCCCAGCTAGCAAAGAATATTCCTACAATATTCTTTAAACATGCTCAGGTCCTTATATATTTCAATTATCAGGATAAACATATCGTATGAATATTTTTCAGATTCATCTAACCATATTCCTTGGGCGGACATTTTCTCATTTTACGAATATTTAAGAATTATTCTGAGAATTCTAATATTCATCTTAGAATATTCCAATATTCTTAAAGAATATTCTTATTACAATCTAGGAATATTATTTTGCTATCTAGGTTAGTCTCCCAAAATGTTTTGTCTCTATCTATTATTATCTAACTATGATTATTCACGTAAACGAAGGATTTTCTGGGATTCGATTTTGACATCTCTAAAACTCCGGTCCATGATCATGCAATTGTCTCGGAGACTACGACCTAAGATAAAAAGCCACAAAAAATCTGGCGTCAGTGCAACCAGGATTCAAGGATTAGGTAACCCACCTATCACACAGGTCGAAATTGTGACACGGAAAAAATACGTAGAAATAAAAAAGATCTCATATTCAAATATTTTGTACCCTTAACGAAGATGATTTTGATAGATTATAATTTTGTAAAGAAATGTCAAACATTTGCAATAATAATGACTGGCAACAATATTTTTCTCTTACAAAACTACTTTTTGCCTCACTGGTGAAATAGACAAGGTCACCATATACTGGTCATCGGAAAATACTTCCTAGTTTTTGAAACACCAAGCGCAATCTTTCGGTTGTCATTCTAGGGAGTCCATATTCCAACACTTTTTCATCAGTGACGATTTAACTTCGACAATGTATTTTCAAAATGAAATTATACCTGCTTGTGCTACACTTGAAACATGACAACAATGAAAACCTTCCCAATAACAGTATCTGGCTCCAGTGAAATGGCGCCAATCCACATTATGGTATAAATATTCGTCAATATCTGGACAATGTTTTTCCCAAGATATAGATTAGGAGACGATAAATTATCGAATGACCCGCTCGCCAGATTTAATCCCTTTAGATTTATTTCTTTGAGAGCACGTATAAAATATAAGGTTTTTAAAGTTAAACCGATAGCACCGTAGACTTAAAAATACGAATTACCAGAACGACATAAGAAATTCCCCGAATCTGTAAATCAACTGTCCAAAATCGTTATGGACAACATTTTGCGCACTTACTCTAGTTTGTTATCTTTTTGTAAACGTGTTATCAAAATCTAAAAAAAAAAAACAAGAATATTATTTTAAAGAAAAAAATACTTTAATATTTATGGAAATATTTATAGAACATATACGGATTTCCTTCTCCTAGAAATTGTAAAATATTTTCAATACGATTCAAATTTCTTCATACGGCCATTATTTCTAGGTGATCAGGCGTGTTCCAACTCCAATCGACACATAAAAATATAAAATAAATACAAAGGAGATGCGTAGGATAACCTTCCATTCGCACTAAATAATTTTATTTTGATTCTTTCGAACGAGGTTATCTGGCTCGCAAAAAAACAAACCACGCGCAATAAGCGAAATGTAATAGCTACAGTGCGAGGAGAAGAGAAATATATAGCTGATGCCCTATTGTATTTTATCTTTAGAATACCTTTACATGCTGTATTGAGTTCAGCGAATGGTACAACACATACGGCAGAGCTCAACGTGTCTTGCAGTTCATTACAACGCTTGAGCTGGCGGCCGCACTCGGATGTAGGCAACTATAAAGCTTCAAAAGCTCCGGCAAAGCACAAAAGCCCGTGTAGGCCACCAGTATTTCCTAACGCCTTATTTTGAGCTAAGTTTAGTGCTGATTTATGAAAACATCGACCTCTTTCTTTCGCAATGCTTACCTTCTAATAGTAAGAGGTCGGATATTTTTGCGACACCGACCGCATTTTGACTCACCATTGTTCATTATAGAAACCAAAAATATTTTATTGTGTGTAATATATGTACTGCATTAGAAATAAGGATAGCTATACGGCGATCTCATTTGTGAGGATGATCATGTTTCAGAAAAATCTTGCGAATGTCACATTCGCGATGAAGGTACAAAACATATGTGACTTATATGCATACGTATTGCTCTGCTTTCTTTTACCAAATGCCGAAAAATGATTTTTAATTTTAAATATACAATGTGAACTGAAATATATTCTTATAATTGTATGAATTAATGTAATTCCTTTATTTTTCAAATTTTAATAAATATTATTATGATATTTTAGTTGTTCTATTACATCCTAGCAACGTGTCCCTTTCCTATTTCCATTTTTCTCATCAAGATTTTATTTCCAGTTACCAGATGTTAGACACGTAAGAGAGAAAGCAAATCACCTCTTAAACATCCGTACCATTTTCTATAGGCGAATATATATTATTGTGATTTTTATAACAGATTTGCCGGGCTAATGTTTTTTAAAAAATATATAAAGAGCTTTCGAATTAATTTAATGACAGACACAATACAATCTCAATTCACTAGGTGGCTCTAAACTACCATATAGGACCGAGATATCTAGAATTCATCACGCCAGATCAAGCGCACTAGCGATCTCCCCTCTTACTAACCAATGAGTAGTAAATATTATCAATTATCCAGTATACAATTGGATTCTTAAATTCTCAAAATAACTTTTAAATATCCCGCTATCATAAGAGAAAAAAAAAACCACCAACACGTCTATCAACTTATACACATTAAAATTTCAGTATCAACTGTCATTTTGCAAACATGAAAAATAACATCAAAATGTTCGAAATGTTAAATACACGGAAATTTAAATAATGCTTTGACCAAATACCTCGTATATCAGCTTGTACACACCCTACAGTACTTCAGAATGGGGTTTCCTCGCAGTGACAATCCAAATGTTGCAGAGAAGGGTTCACATCGGGAACAACACCGGTATCATAAAAATCCCGGGGAAAACCTCCTTCCACAGCAGCCAAAGTGTATAATTATATTCAAAACAGCAAAGACATGTATGATTCCATATAGAAGATGTATCAAGGTATACTAAACATAGCAAATTTCTTATAATGTTGAACAATCTTGACGTTCTTTCTGTATATTTTTAGATCAAAGGTAATTACATGGATTTACAAAGAAGATCCCCCTTCGATATCAGATATACCACAGGAATATGATTTAATTCATTTAACTTTATGAAAAATAAAACAATTTTTAAAGAAGATTTTTTTATCAACAAAAACCCGTATCCAAGGATTTCCACTTCTTTATTTCCTATGAATCACATTGAGTCACTACTGCTTTCAAGTAAAGTCGAATTCTGGGATACCAGAATATCGTACAGTTGCCAGACGATAAATTATATATTCAATTTCCACGCCTACTAATGCGAATTAACCCAAATTATACTGGACTTACAAACAGTTGTGTACGTAAATTAATAATTACATGTACTATGGTTGATAGCTTTCCTCTTATGAGCCACCGCAATATATACCTATATACATCTGTCAGCACTGCGGGCCAAGAAGGCCGATTGCTTGATTGCAAATCTTCTTCTATTCTTCCCTATCACGAGTTTTCTTGTACCATTCCCTTATTGCAATGTTCTCCAGATCCTTTTCTACCCTCTGTAGCCATTCCGTTCGTGGTCTGCCTCTTCCTCGTCTTCCAGTTATTCTTCCTTTTAGTACTTATTTTGTTGGCCTTCCACTCTCCAGTCTCGTCACGTGTCCCAACCACCTCACTCTTTTTACCCTCACTACATTTGTTATCGATGGTTTCCCGTATAACTCATTAAGTTCTTCATTTGTTCATCCTTTACATATATCATTTACTTTTTTTTCCACTATAATTTTTCTTAATACCTTTCTCTCAAAAATTTCCAACGAAATTTTTCTCTCTTATTCAGTTTCTATACATCTCCTCCGTAGCAACCACTGGCCTTATTATTGTCTTGTAAATTCTTTTTTTTTCCATTTCGTGAAATATTTTTTGACCGTAGAATATGCAGTAATCCTCCCATACATTTTATACCTTCAATAATTCTTTATTGTATTTCTACTTTTTCCTCGCTTTTGCTTGTTATTATGAATCCTAGATAATTAAAATTGTTCACTTTATTGAAATAGTACTCTGATTCTTCAGTTCTTATTTGAAGTCCCCGATTTTCCATGTTCCCTCTCATTCGCTTCACTAACAAATTTTGTTTTACCTTTATTTGTTTCGAGCCCTCTATTTTTTCCATCTTTTAGATTGCTGTAATCAAGTATTCTTTTGTCCTTGCCAGGATCACAATATCATCTGCATATGCTATTATTTGGTTCCGCTAGTTGAATAACGTGCCGTTCGTCAGGATCCAACTTTCTTTTACAACTGCGTTCAGGATGATAAATTAAATAGTGTACTGAATAGTTGATCGCCCTGTCTTAAACCTCTACTCACTTTAATTTTTTCTAATGTTTGGCCTTTAATCAATATCTTGTATTTTGTTTCAGTCAGAATCATCTAATGAACAGTGCAACAGGAAATTAAGGATAACAACAGAAATGAGGAAATGTTGAAAAAAGAAATTAGAAACTTACAGAAAGAAAATAATTAAATTAAGAGGAAAAACGAAGAGACTGGTAAAGAAAATAAGGAATTAAGGGGTGAGCTAGGGGTGTTCAGAAAAAAATATAGAATATATTGAAAAGGAAAGAAGAAAGAGAAATGTAATATTGAGCGGTTTCACTGGCAGTTCACCAGTGAGAATATGAAAGACGCGGCAAAGAATTTCCTCAAAGAAAATTTGGACATTAATATTAAAGTACAGGTTTCGAAAATGACAGAAAAAATATATCGCACGGAACTGGATAGCGAAGAAGATAAGCAACAAATAATGCAAAATAAGGCAAAAATTACAGAATTTGAATATCACCAAAATGGAAGAAGAAAAACTATGGCAAATAAGACTTAGAGCAAGGGATGAAAAAAAGCATGGAAAAAGGTACAAATCGACTGTAATAATATATGCATAGATGGGATCTTATGGCGTTTGAACAGAAATACGAAGCAGTTGGATGAAGCAAAAAACTAATATGCTATGAAAAGAACTGCCCAACAAAGATGGATCAGGCAAGTAAAAAGGATATGATAAGAAAACAAAGGGAAAACAGGAAGAAACAATAATATATTACCAGAAATAACAAGGGAAAATAAATCGGAAAACGCAAAAATATATTTGCCTACTTGGATTGTTAGAAGTACATACGCAGAAGGCATGTTAATTAAATTAACACAAATCATGGACAAATATTCAATAGATCTATTGCCTCTTCAAGAAACAGTGGAGATAACGATAGGCTATTTGGAACTGGCTTTTTGGCACGAAAGACGTTAAAAGAGGAAGTAATAAAGTTTAAACCAGTAAGCAACAGAATATATAAACTAAGGATAAAACGCAGGTACAGAAAGATAACTGTTATCAATGTTCTTTGCCCTACGGAATACAAATAAGAAGAGGAAAAGGATGTATTTTATGAATGTGTAGAAAGAATGTTGTTAGTAGGCGAATAGATATCTGCAAATTCTCTTCTTATTTAGTACCTACTCGCCTCATCAAAATTGTACAACAAGGTTAGGCAACACCTGATTTATGGCTAAATTATGTGTCTTATTAAAAAATAACTATAAGATTTTTTTTGTAATATTTTTATTCTACTCCGTGACATACTTTGGTTTTCAACAAGTTTTTTAAATAGATCGCCTTCCATTTTTTTACATTTGAGAATGATTAGTAACAGCAAAATGTTCAAAGTGAAGACCTTGAGCAGTCTGACAATAACCTAGTCTATAAAAAATAATTTTAATAAGTTCGGAATCGCATTTTGCGTTATCTCTTGAAAGACCATCCTAATTCGATCTTCTAAATCTTCGCGCGACTGAGGTTTATGGTGAAATTATGTGCATATCTGTGGCGTCTATAAGGTTATCTATAAATCAGGCATCCAAAATATATGCTTGCAGTCCTACATATAATCTTACAGATGTGCATAGAATCCTGTCATCAGTCTTGTAGACATTAGGTTGGAAATGTCCCCAAAGAAAAAAACCTGATGGACTCAAATCGGGCGACCGCGGAGGCCATTCAAGATTTCTTCTTCGACCTTCTAGCGCTGTTGAAATAGTTCATTTAGGTATTCACGCACGTCAAAACACCGCCCATAATGATCAACTATTTTAGTATACGGACACTATCTCTTAGTATTGACCATGACTGTCAGTAATACTGAGTAATACAAATAATTTTATTTCTGCTAATAAAAGTTCATAATGCTTTATTTTAAAGTCTCAAGTCGCCCATAATTTAGCCAGAAATCAGGTGTTGCCATACATTTGCCAACCCTGTATATCAAAAGCTTAGTGACGTCACATAAACAGTTCAAGTGGATTTTATCTTTAGTGCTAAAGTCACTGTCGCGTATCGCGTACAAAAGACAGGCGTTCAAACTTATAGGTGATGATAACTAAGGTAATCGTGTGTGGTGATTAATCATTATATTAACCATCGAACCACCCAAAGTTGTTGACAATTCGTAAATATGTTGAATAACTGACAGTTATTATTGTCAATGTGGCATAGCTGGCACTTATTATTTCTGATTAACATATCTACTTACTTTTGACTAATCAAAAGGAAGCATAACGTCTTATTGTGATAAATTTGTATATATTATTCGCCATTTCTATCTGTTTGACTTCTGAATTTGCTGTTGTCTCTGTAATTTGTGACTCAAATATAAACTATAAAAAAATTATATAAATTTGCACAGTAAATGTTTGGCAACAAAACGACCATACACCCACACTATAACTCTACATAGCCATGTAGCTTTTCATAAGTACGTGTACATTTACATAGAGTTTGTATAGTTTACATATCTCACGTAAAATAATTACGGTCCGCATGTATTTGTGCACAATGAAGATGTCATTCTTACTTGACCAGTGTAAATGATTTATTTTTGCAGTGTACGAATACATTATGTGTGTGCTCATTTACTATAGGGTTGTAACTCTTTTACATTCCTTCTGTAACATGTTTACGATAGAAGTGCAGAATTACATTGTAAATACGTTTGTTACCTATTGTTTCGTAACTGTTTTACACTCTCTTTGTATAATAATTAAATAAAGAATTCGAAATTCCATCCTGTATAATACAAAATATTTAAATTCATTTTATTAATACGTTAATGATAAGTACTGTGGCATTTGCTGAAGCAGTGTCTACTTCACAGGGAATTGCAGTCTGTTTTGTTTAAAGTCTCGCATAATTAAGATAATACGGTACTTATTTTAAATTTTATCTACTTCTTTGTCTATTGTAAGTCACAATTGCTGATCAGCGAATCCCACATTACTCTCCAGGAGGGCGTTCAAAGTTCAGGAAAATAACGCCAACTATCATTCTTGCGCCCTCTTGTAAAGAGGAGCGGAACGAGTTTATCAGTGTGGAATGACGTCACAACTAAAGTTTATAAAAAATTCTTTACATTGCTGTTTCGAATTAATTAGTTCGCGGAGTTCGATTCAGCTACAGGAAAAGCGCGCGTTATCCCTTCGTTACCGGGCGTTCCCATATCTTAAAAATTAAATCAAACTTCTCTCGTTAAATTTTGTAATTAAAATAAGGTTGAAAATTTGAGAACAGGAAGCAAAAGCTTTCCTCTAGAGGTGTTACTGTTATTTGTGCTAAAACCGTTCGAAAATCCCCCTTTTCTTTTTAAATTTTTGTGAGTGTTAGTGTTATATAATATATAATAGTTGTGTTTCGTTTTGTTTTTTACTTGTTATTTATTTAATTTGTAGCTTGTTAGTTTAATTCTATTGTCTCAATTTATTCAATACATAATTGTAAAAGATAGTCACTCTATTATTTCGCCATTAAAAAAAGTTCAATTTGTACCCTTAGTAAAGTTTTGGAGAGAAAGTCATTTCGGAAAGAGAAAGCCGACAATCTTTAGGCTAGCTAACGGCGCTACTTCGACTGACTGAGGAAAACACCGTTGGAAAACATCTTTGGCTAATTTTCTAAAACCAAACGTTACCGAACAAAAAGATTGTTTTCCAGCGGTGGCTCGTCGGACAAAAGAGCAGGTGGGGTTACGTGTAAAACGGGGGTAGTTCTGCTTGAATGAATTTGGGCTGACCACCCTCAGAAGTTTCCAGGTAAGAAAACCCGTTTCGTTACAATATAAAGCTACTATAATCAATGACCTTTGGCGTATAGCCGCAATTCATTGCCTTTCGGTTAAACTTGGAACTTCTAGTATACGTAAACATAATTAAATCAGAGGTGTCTACTATATTTATTACATACAATGACACCAGTAGTAGAATGTCCCTCATTTAATCACACAGTATTCTCAATACCAGCCAGCCTCTAAGTTCCCAATTGGCAATGAAGCAGGGACATGTGGCTAGAAGTTGAAATAGAACAATAGAATGAACATAAAAATATTTTAGATAAACTAGACAAAAAAAAAGCGCGTTTATTGAATTTTTGTAGTTGAAAAAGCTACAAAAGACATGAGTTGCAGTTTTTTTTTTTTTTTGAAGATCGTTATGAGGGATGTTATTTTTTGGGTTTAAAGCGTTGTCATGAATTAAATGGGTCCGGAGTAAATCTGATTGGATTTAATAAATGGAAAGTTATACGAATTTTTAGTAGGTTTATGAATTCAAGCGTAAAAATAAAATGAACGCTAAGCTATGGGTTGACTAAACTATTAAACGCTTCTATTTTATTTATCGATATAGCGGAACTGAAAAGCGGCTTCCGGAATTTAGTTTAACTACCTACCGTTAAACTAAATTTCGCAATTTATTTATTTTTTTTATTTTATTTTATGTTTTCCTCGCGCCAGATGTGTTAGGTAATAAAATAAATGTTTAATCCATTAGAGCTCAGGATTTTTAACAAAAAAAAAAACTAATAGCTCAATTATAAACCTATGTTAGATATCTAACGCTGGTTGTACAACTAAATATTATGTATAATAACAATTCATCTTTTTCCTAATGAATGCAGTATAATTGTGAAGTGATAATAAGTAAAGTAAATAATAATTATGTCCTTTCCATTCTATTTTATTTCAATTATATTTAAAACAATATCTATCAACATATGCCTTCAGGTTTTAAATAGTCATTGAAATAAAAGACAAATCTATGCCAAATATGTTGTGAAATACGAAACTTTACAAATTCAAACAAAAATAATTAAAAATGACACAATATAATAATGTAGAAACGAGAAAAGAGATATCTTCTATGTCTAAAGAGGCCACACGTCCGAACATTATTATTTTAAAGGTAATTAACGTAAAATAGAATGCTAACGATCTAATTATTATTAACAAAAATAATCCACTGTTACTTACTACTTCATGTTGTTCATGTTAATTTAGGTTTTCACCAGCCAAAGTATTAGTGCCCTACAACATCAACATGTACCAAATAACGACACCCTGCGAAAATCGTCTTAATTAGGAAACGGAAATACATATCGTAGGTATACCTATAATGATATGAACATACAGCTGTTCTTAATTTATATAGTCTCTGCAATACACTGATTGACAGCAAAATCTCCGATGCGAGTCGTTGTTTAACCGGCAAGATGTGTGACTTGAGCAAACGGAAAAAAGATGTCAATTCTTTGTAATGAAACAGAATTGATGTCTGTCTTCGTCCTCACTAATCTTTGCATAGTTCGGAGGCATAATTTCATTTATTTCCTGAAATGTACCCAAATAATATGGAAGCAAATCTACGCAATGAAGAAAGGGAAATAGCACGAATAGCTTACTTTTGCATAAGCTCTCCGTATGAAGTAATTCTCTCTATTTAATTAACTTGACCTAATCAATATCGCAACAGATTCTATTAAAAATTCCACTAGGTGCAGTCAAATCAAAGTTAGCGCGCCAAGGATCCGGGTAATTGATTTAAAATTGTTCTGTAAGTGATTTTCTTAAGCTCGAGTAACATCGCAGGATTTCCATCTTGTCTCTCTGTACGTTTTCTAGCTATTAGATTCCGTATAATTTAATTGCGTACTGAAAATGATAGGACCTAAAATTAAAAATGATTTCTGGATTTTATATCTGCTATCAAAAAGAATGTTGATATAATTATACTGAGATTTGATACAGTTTAAGTAAAGATACGACTAGTAACAGCTCATGAGTATTTTATATTGTAATATATATAAAATATAAAAAATATCAGACTTGCTATTACTCCACAATTAAACTGAGGAAAGCTAAATAATATTAATAATAATACAAATTTCACTTAACTTCACAAAAGTGGGAAAATAACTCAAAATCGCCATACAGGAAATACAATAACAAATAATATTATATTATATATATTGCATAGTTGGGTTATAAACAGAAGAAATAGGTAGCCTTTTTACGGGAATATATCTGAAGATTAATTTTGACCATTTGATATATATTCTTATTTAGTAAGTGAACTCATTCAATGGAGATATTTGTTAGTTGTAGATGGTGTTGGTTTGTCAAATACAAATTAAGATATCATGTAACAAAAAATGTGAATAAAACATCTAAGTCTGAGCAAATTTTGTATATACTCAAGTTTAATATAACAATACATATACAGGTACTTACTTTATATTAGAGAAACATATAGCTGTTGGTTTTTCTTTCATTTTCAAATTTATGGATTAATTAGGATTAATTCCAGAAGATACCAGATGTAATTTGTACATAATCATTACTCACGAAGTATCCTCTTCTGCGGCTCCATGGTAGTTTGCCAAAATTTCGAATTCGCAATCTATTGCTTCTCTCATATTTCCTGTTCAACAATTAACAGTAAAGTTGTTAAAAACCCAGAATTACAATCAGAGAAAATGTTCAAAACATTACCGTTTCTTTCCATGAGAGGATCTGCATCTCTCTACGTAGAAAACATATCCCTTCTAACTTTCTAACTGACGCAACTATGAGAGATTGTTTTCAAATAGCCCCAAAGGAAAAATATCGGGAGACTTTAGAGGCCTTATCCATCTCTCAGGAAATGCATTATTTAAATACCTACTCCCTAACACCAAACTTAAAATTCGCTGGAGGTCAATGTAACATTTTATATTATCCAATGGATCTAATGAATATATAGGTATGTATTGTTCTACATAATGAAATGAAGACATGATCCCAAGGACGCCGAAGCCTATATATTATTGTGATTTATAATAAAGGATTGCCCGGTTAATGTTTTCCTTTAATAACAAATATACATTTTTATTGATTAATCTGTCTCTTCTCGACAGATACCTATCCCTTCGAAGATACAATCCCCCTTCACTAGATAGCTAAGAGCTTACACATATCCCTCGATTTCACCACTGCAGGTCATGCGCATTAGTAATCTCGCCTCTTTTGAACCAATGAATAGCTATATTTATATTTTTTTCACCAGCAGTAGATAGGTTGCCGTGATGGCTGTACGTGTTGTGCCTTCTAAATCAATAACGTGTATATTATTAGATTTCACTTCATTAAATATTAAATTTGTAGTTTAAGTTTAATCATTTAATGTGCTTTTATATTAATAAAGACAGCGTAAATATCGATAACATGCACAATTAATTGTGCAATAATATATCAAAAAACATTTAAAGAGTATAAGGACTCTTACTCAAAGTGAGTACACTTATTTATTTTGCAATATTTAAATGAAATATCAACTACTATCCAGTATATTTTGGATTCTTAAATTCCAATTTAATAATCAAAAACCACCTTAAAATCTCTCGCTATATCATATGATGAATTTCCCTAACTATGCCTACCAACCTATACATAGAGTGGTAGGCATTTAGGGTTAGATTTTCTAATGTTGAAAAATCTTGACGTTTCTATATACTTTTAGCCCGATGGTAAATACAGCAATTTAGAAGAAGATCCTCTTTGATTTCGAATATATTCCAGAAATGTAATTGATTTGACGAAAAATTAAAAAAAATCTTTTTAGAAAAATTTTATCAACAACCATCTCGTCTCCATGGACTCCAACACATTTATTTAATACGAGCTGCATTAAGTCTCCACACCTTTGAAATAGTATCGATATCAAAGAAACTACATTGAAATGATACAATTACCATGCGATAAACTCATACATCTAATTACTACGGTTACGATGTAAATTAATTAACAGCCAATATATACTGGATTTACAAACAGGTGTGTACATAATTACATCTACTATGGTTGGAAATTCATCATATGTTCCATAACAATATTTTCTTTTTTTTCATTCCACATATGTGTAATTTTAAAAGCAACTAGGCAGCCAGTTATACTAGTTACTTGACGTTTAACATTTCACCAATAATTATTTATTACTTAATTTCATTAAGTATTCATTGAGACATACAAAGCAACATAACAAAGGCAAAGCTTTACTTCACAGCAAGTTTTCAAAATGACTACGTTATTTGTACTCTTGTGTTCATTCAGGTATCATAAGAATTACACAGATCGTAAACACTTTTTCATTTATTAAATTACAGGATCATTGGTCATTTTGGCGGATTCTCACCATCTGTTTTAATAAGATGCTTCTTTTCTACAGCCGCCTGTTTTCTTGCTTTTTTCAAATTGTTGAGAATTCCCTGACTGGTATGTGCTTGAAACAGGGTTAAATTTACCTTCAATAACACTTCAATACGCACAACTTTAATAACGAACTGAAAGATCATATACTGCATGTGATGGGATACTGTAACAAAGAAATGATCGGCGTCCTTTCCATGACCGTCTTGCTTATTGTCTTGAAAACAACGTAGTCATTTTGAAAACTTGCTGGGTAATTAAGCTTTACCCTTGTTATATTGTCTTGTATGTTTTAAATAATACTTAATGACTTAAGCTAATTAGCATAAAAATAAATAATTAATAGTGAATGTCAAACGTCAAATGATTAGTATATCTGGTTGCCTACTCGCCAGTTACCAATGCATTGACACTTTCTTTTTTAGAGCTGCACATAGGGAGAATGTATGTGTAATGAAATAGAAAGAACACGGTATGTTGGGTGACTGCTACTGGTTTTAAAAAGTAATGGTACTACAGAACACAAGCGAAAACTGAAAGTTTTTATAGCCGTATACATTTCATTTAATATGTTTTTATTCACATAATCCGCAGTAATATCTTTGTATAAATTTAGCACATTTTACTTGTTTATATTAAAAAATATTAGTCTGTAAAAACACGTAGTTTCCTTTTTTCCCACCACCCTAACTTTGTAACAAAAAAAAAACTATACATAGTACAGTAATTAGCTAATTATTTTCGAATTTAGGAGCGCAAAATACTTCAGATGCTCCTATTTTCATCAATAGTCTAAAATCTCTTAATTTTGCCTTATTTTAACAAACATATTATTTTACTATAAAGAAGCATAATCCAAATATTATCACTTTTATTCTTTCTTATGAGCTACATTTAATCGAATATGCCGCACGAATTCAAAACATTCAAAAATAAATTTGTTTTTAAGACGTGGAAAGAGGCATACGATTTTGTGGGTCGCTCTAAAATTTCCTCCCCTCAGAAACTTCTTACATAAGTTGCTGCGGCGCGCGAAAGATTCTGCACCACTTTCCCGTAAACCCGTTAAATTGAACGTGTATCTTTTTCATAAGCGCCCTTGACAATTTGCATAAAGAACAAGAGGTCGGCTCTATATTTTCATCGTCTTCTCCCTTTCGTCGGCGAAAAGTCACCAGCCTAGCAGCGTGATCAGATCGTGGACATCGGTTTCCTCTTTCGTCTCTCTCAAGTTCATAGTAGTAATCAATTCCGCCGACGAGGTCAAAACTAGATTAAGAATAAAATTCATTTGGGAGTGTATATTATGCAAGTTTACGAAGTGTCCCCAAAAACGGGAACAACAAATGCAAATAAGTTCCACTTCATTCCAATTCTTTCCCGGTTCCTCGAGCTCTCCCTTCTCTGTTTGTTTTTATAATCGAGTTATCTCGACCGTCTCTTATTTATCTCCTGTTATCCCCGTCATTACGGCGTGTATCTCGTTTTTCTTTCGTCCGTGAGCGAGAAATAGTCCCCCTAAAATCTTGCCGTTCCTTTTCAGCTCCCGCAAATACTTTTCTTAAATGAGTGCGGTGTTGAGTTAACCCAAAAACAATACAAAAAGTTTCACGCGCAGAATGTTGATTAATATCAACGGTTGATGTAATAAATCTTTGTTCCTGTGTATTTTTTCAGTATAAGCATTTTTATAAATGAACGTAAACAATTCTGCAAACAAAATATAAATATGGGCGATGTTATTAGTATGAAATTTTGTGTACAGAATCAAAGATATTCATCAAGTTCTTCTTTGCAATATAGCATGTTATTATTGTTTACGTTTCATAAATTATTTTTATTATTTTTATTTATTTATTTACAAGCCAAATAAGTACATTACGTTTAATAAAATAATAAATTACAGCATTAATTAATTAAACATAATAAATTATGGACATTGCTCGAATGGGCAAAAAATTTGGCAAATGGTAAAAGCGGTGACCAAAATATCTTATTTCTTTACATAGTAATTCAATGTATGCTGTCCATAAGAAGTATTCTTTATTTTCTCTTTTATGTAACATTGTACCACGATGAATAAGATTTATACTCCGTTTATCATTTATTTGTAGTTACGTATAAGCACATGTTTTTCTACTTGACAATACTTCATCTTCGGAATTACAGCGATGTATAGATTTTATTTAAAAATATCAATAAGATTTCGCTGCTAATAGCAATTTATAATTTTTATCTGCTTTAATGGAAATTATATAAATAAGTTTGTTCAAAGCATTGCTCAGTTGTTTTACATGTTATTATACCTAGTATTCTGTTTTAGAAATTATTACATCCAAATTTAATAAATACTAATAGTTTATTTTTATGAACTCCACAACGTAAATATCTATATAGATTAGATTGGGCGAATGCTATGTTTATAATGCGTACTCGTTCCTTTGCACTGTTGGCAGTCGGAACGATATCAAATGTACCGATGTATGATTTGGTTCCAAAGAAACTAATCCAGCGGACTCGTTCCTTTTACAAAATAGAACGAAAAGGAACTAGTTCGCAGAAGGAACGACATTACCCAACACTAGTATGTATGTTTCAGAAAATGACAGATTATACCCGAAATATTCTCGACAACATGTGAGATGAGCGAATATGCATTGTTTTCGTCCTATCATAAGTGAGAATTATTTTTTTTTTGTTATATGCCCGGATTTGTAGATTAGGTATTATATATAATTTTTTTTGTGCATTTTCGCAAAAACTACAATGACATTTCCCCAAGGTGTAATCAAGACCAGATCATCACCCTAGACTTTCTGCAACATCGTTTATATAAAATGTGACAAAGAAGGGACCTAGCATACTATCCTGTGGAACTCCATAGCTCACATTGACTGTGGAGGAAGTGCAAGTGCCAATAATTTTCATTCCTCCTGAGCCCTCCTAACAATTGATGATGTATCAAACGCCTTCAACCTAATCACAAAGGTGCATACTACATGTTTGTAGTAAATCTTCTGTAAATGTATTCTAAAAAATCAGATAGCTCATCCGTGGTTCCAAATATGCATTGTTTTTATCCTGTCATAATTGAAAATTATTTTTTTGTTATGTGCCCGGATTTGTAGATTAGGTATTATAATATTTTTTTTTGTGCATTTCCGCAAAAACTACAATGACGTTTCCTGAAGGTGTAATCATGACCAGATCATCACCCTGGACTTTCTGCAACATCGTTTATATAAAATGTGAAAAGTAAGGGACATAGTATACTGTCCTGTGGAACTCCAGAGTTCACATTGATTGTGGAGGAAGTGCAAGGGCCAATAATATTTTCATTCCTCCTGAGCCCTCCTTACAATTGATGATCAGTAGTATTTTGATACTTCAACATAATTACAAAGGTGCATACTACATGTTTGTAGTAAATCTTCTGTAAATGTATTCTAAAAAATCAGATAGCCCATCTGTGGTTCCGTTACCTTTCACATACGCATATCCTTTTATCGATAATATTGTAAGTATTTAGAAAATCTAATAAGCAATTAAAAATGTGTCTTTCCATAATTTTGTCTATAATAGCTAAGATGGGGATGGAATTGTTCTTCCTTCCTTTTTTACGAAGTGCTTTAATGAGGGAAGGTTTTACAATTCCCTCAATGAGAGACAAATTGATCAGCTTACACAATGAGCGGCAAAAATTTCATTTTTACAGCTCTATTTTTGATTTTAAGGAAAAATCTCTCATACAAAAGTTTTACAGAATTCAATGCTGTATAACTTAAAAATATTCTTGACTATACAGGCTGTTCCAAAAGTAGGAGAACGCATACTTATTCTATTATTTTAAGGGTTGATTTAACATAAGCAAGAATATAGAGTGCTATTTAGAAAAATCAAATGACCTTGGGCCAAAGTTAAACAAATTTTCAGGACTATAGTCCCTGTATATAATTATATTGATTTTAGTTTCTCTGTTGTATCAAGCGAAATATGCATGTATGGTATTGTACAAATAGACATACAATAGCTTATATAAAGTTATGTTATTTTCCTATGTGGAATTTAAAAATGGAATAATATATAGGTGTCCATTTAAAATAACGGAGTAAGTTTTCCTACCTTTGGAACAGCCTGTATAATCAAAAATATTTTTGGATTATGCTGCATTGAATTCTGTAAAACTTTTATAGAAAAGACTTTTTCCTAAAATTAAAAATAGAGCTATAAATAATCAACGACCCAGTCTTCGGCGGGGCACCTATACATTAGGATATATTTCATTGCCATGCCGTCCAATCCTGGTGATTTTCTACTATCAAAGGATTTAACAAGATGCTGGACCCCCTCTCTTATTGAAATAGTCAATAACACGTATGTTTAAAACGGCAGATTTAGCATGGGCGAAGAGAATATCGGCTAAGTAGCTAAGTATATCATAATGACACTCTAGAAAATTTGTGAGGGGAAATGGTTTATAATTTGCTGCATATTTTTTCCAAAATTTTTCATGAAATTTTCACTTAATTCTCAATAACCATGTTTGTCTATGTCCTTATTCAAGGCATTATTTATGAACATACCCTAACAACCTCAAATATACCCGAGATATTTTTAAAAATATATTTGACAAGCTTTTGAATATATTTTTTATATTTTATCTAAATGTAAATAAAATATACAATTGAATATTTATCCATATTTTAAATCAATGTAAGTTTGATATTCTTTAAAATACTTGTAAAATATTATTTATATGAAAATTGAGATTTTTTATACAATCATACAAAGCTATTTAATTTGCTAGAATGAACTAAAATTATTTCTAGACGGTAACCTATATATCTTGGTTGCTTAGATTGTATAACATCGATAACAAAAAGCTATATGAAACTTTCCTGGAAAATGAAAAGAACAACGTACCTGGACGTGTCTTGTTTCTTCACACTCGTCGTACAAGTTAATAATCAATAATGCCTCAAAAATATAATATAGTAAATAAAATAAATAATTGGAATCAAAAATTAAAAAAATAATTCTAAAGTTAGAAAAAGAATTTATCGTTCTGGATTATGAATTATATTATTGCTTTTGATTTGGTGTAAATGGATGCATATAATTACCTCGCTGCAATTATTTTAGCTCCTACGTAATATAATTACCTTTTACGTAAACGCAGATATATATTATCTAATTTAATCTCTAAACTAACATTTTAAAGAGATACTTAATAGGTATGCATATTTTACCCATTCTATATTAGTAGTCCTACGCACTAAATGTACAAAAGAAAACATTAAACCTTTATTTTTTTATATGAAATAACTATTTACAGAAATACAAAGCAAAATATTCTTACAGAGTTAAGAAAAAGATATTGAGAAATCATTTGCAATAAAATATAATTAATGCTACATAACATATATATTTGTAAAATGTATTGCTAATATATTTTATACATATTATGTTAATATAACCAACATTCAAAAATAATTCAATATTTTCTAAATATTTCTGATATATGAAATAAATATAGTTGGGGACTTGCTCATTTTATTTCAACCTAAAATTTATTTAGCCCAATACCTATCATTTGGTCAGTGCAATTGTTACTAATGCTAAACAATTTCGGCTCGAAAGAATTAATTTCTTCAGGCAAGATTATTGGATAAGGTTGGATTAGATTGAATCGATGAGTTTCATGCGACTAATTCTGTATAATTAATTTAAAGATTGAAGTAATTTGAGCATATTTAAATAAAAGAAAATACAGAGTAAGTAAACCAATTTTTAGTTAAATCGAAAAAAAAAACAGTTCGTTTGCCTTTAAGGCACTAGATGACTAGAACTACGTACTATTTCAAACTCAGCATTTTTTTCTCATACTCATTTCAATAGTTTATCAATGGAAACTCAAACTCCTCTGACATACGCAATTAATATTGCAAATCTATTAATCTAAGCTTTATTTTAAAAGGTATAATTGCAACAAACATTTACTTATATTAGGATATTTCATACCATAAATTTTTGAGCGGAAAAATTATGAAGTAAGGTAGAAAAAGCGTTAAAATACAATATAATAAGTTTAATGTTCTGTTACATCGATATACTAACTACTTCTGTACATAAATTAGTGTCAACAATCAAATCATTAAGTATAACGAAGTAACACTGAAACACTGCGTAATTCACCAAGGCATGACACCATTGAATCTCCTCTTACGTAAATATTGATCTAGCTTGCCTGAAACATAAGCACACTCGGTATAACACACCACAAACGAAGTTGTCATATCCACATTAGGTGAATGTTGCATTTGCGTTACAAAAATTGAGGAAAGAGACAGAAATTTCGTTTATATACCTAGATACTATTACGAGGTACCTAATAGTATTAATAACTGTAATTACACGATTTGGAAACTTTTTTTCCGTGTTAGCAGTTAGAAACTTTAAACATTCACGCAAACGGAAAGGAAATAAACGTGGTGGACCGTAACGACTTTCGGAAAAGTTTCGAAATACCATCTCGGATACAGTTTTGTTCATCCGAACATAATCAAGTCACCCCAAATGCGATGATGTTTATTAATATGTGTTGTACAAGATGCCTAACGCGGCCTTAATGTTAGCCATCTAATTGCGAAGAACTCGAAAGTGGTCCGGATAATGTACTATTCAGAGATAATTTCACCTCAAAACCCGATAGTAAGCATAATGACTTTACCTAACATAGGTACCAGTTACATTACATTTATATTGCGCAAGAAATATAGGTTTCGTGGAGATTACACAAATTGTCTTTGTTATTGCGGGCAATGAAAAGTTTTACTGTAATCACCTGTCATATTTCACATCGACGCAGGAGTAAAAACGTTTCCCCTAGATTACACTGGCACCAGGAAAGAAGGATATAGTACCATACATCAGCAAAATATTCTATATAAATCATAGGGACGATTTTTATTATATATTTTACAAGGTTGTAAAACTAAAAAGCGTAAAATATATTACCATTTATGACATGTAGGTATTCTTTTACCCAAAGTAATTTAGTAGTAAATATCGAAACTATAGTAACGAAAGCAACGTATATATACATGCAATCTACAAGTAACTCTCTAAAAAAAAGCCTGAAAAAAAGTAATTTTTCAAAATTGTCAGGCAATATTCCCGCATTCGGGACATTTTATAAATTGTCGTTAGAACTTGAAATATCATTTCCATTGTGAGAAGGAACAATGACGAAAAATTGTACGTTACACGGCTTATGTGACACAATGCGAAAATGAAGTGTTGCAGCTCAGCGAATCGACATTGCGCGCTCAAATAACGATGAATGTGAAATACGGATACCATTCACGCTGCAGAACAATAAAGAACCTCAGCGGTAATATAAGTGAGACGCATAGTATAATTTTTCAGGATACCCGAGCAAAATTAATTTTCGAAATACTGCGTTGGCGAAAGCTTTACACGCTAGAATGGTCCCACGTTATTGATGTCACAGATAGAGTTATATTGAGGCAGGTGAATTCTAAACATTACAGTTTCGAAATATTAACTAGGAAATTGCGCACAAATTTAATTTCAATCAAATTTTCTGGTTAAGTACGACAAGGGTTTTATTCGGCTTCACTATTGTGAAATTATAAATGGAACACAACCGTCTTTTATCGACAAAAAGTGAACCTGGAAATTTGGTGGAAGCGCTGGTTTTATTGAAACTGCTTGTGTTTCAGTTAATAATATCACACCGGTTCTAGCATAATATAAATAAATCTTAATCGTCCAACCGATATGTTCAAAAAATGTTGTTAAGAGAACTTTATTACAGTATTGAGAATATTTTTGTATGTTGTATTATTTCAAAGATATTATTTTGTTCTTTCTGTTTATCGAGCTTTATAGCAAATGAACCAATAAGCACTTGCTTTTAATTAAGAAAATTTGAAGATGTATTTCTGTTAGATAAAATCAAGTTTTTTGATTTTGTTGGATTGCCAAACTTTGGATTTAACAACTAACAAAAGTTAAAACAGGAAAAAATAAATAGTTACTTTTTACAGTTACAGATGTTATAGAATAAATAGAAAAAATAAAAAATATATATTGATGTAAAATATTGCAATAAATAGAATTTCATTTTCAACATTAAATAATGTGAAAAACAAATACAGAAAAATTTAATGAGTAAAAAGAACAAAAAAGGAAAAGGAGAATAGAAGATAAATCAACTGCATATTTCTTATAAAGATAGATAGATAGATAGATAGTTTTATTCGTGCGTGACAAAAAAACAAAATCGGATGGATATGTCAGAGTTGAATTAATAAATAACATTAAACATTAACAACAATTAAAAACAGGTCCGGAACCAGGGACACACGCTATTCTGCACCCACAGTATTTATATTATAATGAATTTCTGTATTTCATAGTAAGGATTTTCTAACTAAATAAGTTTTAATTACTTTTTGAAACATTATGTCATTAAGATCTTTTCATTTAATAGGAAGTAAATTATATAGTTTTAAAGAAATATAGCTAAATGTGAAACACAATGACCATAAGAAAGCAAAGAAGAAACTCAAGCACATGATCTTGAAGGCTAAGAGAAAGCTGTGGAGAAAGCTACTCTTGGACTTAGAAGAAGACATCTGGGGAGATGGTTATAAAATAACCATGCGGCACTTGGGCGGCCCTCCGCTTACTTACAACCCAACAAAAGATTCAGATTGTACGAGAACTATTTTCGATCCAGAATGCCAGCTTCGTGAGAGACAATAGGAATAACAACGTGCCTCCTCTACATATGGAAGAACTTACGGCGGCCCTAAGTAAAATGAAAAGGGGCAAATCACCAGGTCCAGACCATTTAACTACCGAGGCAGTAGAAGCATCGACGGAGATAATTCCAGTAAAGCTGTTGAGTTTCTTCAACAGCAACGTTTCCTACAAAAATGGAAAGAGGCGAAGTCGTTTTGTTGTCAAAGCCAAAATTAACAGAGGAAACTCCCACTTACAAACCTATATGCCTCATCAGCATCTTGGGGAAGATCTATGAACGCCTAATCAAAAAGAGACTAGCAAATGAGCTCATCACGCATGGGTTGTCAAACAGGCAGCTCGCGTTTATGAGTGGATGGTCGACCACGCATGCGGTAAATGAAGTGTTGAGAATAATCAAAACATCTGAGAAAAAATGAGTGGCTGTCATAGCCCTGGACATTAAAAATGCTTTCAATACGACATTATGGAGCAAGTTATTATAGAACTGAACAGGCGAAATATATTGAGATATCTCATAACTACTATAGAAAATTATTTTACTTCAAGAAAGGTCCTGATATCACCAACAGCTAGTGTGGAAATGAGCGCTGGAGTTCCGCAAGAGTCGGTGTTGGGCCCTATTTTGTGGAATGTCTTGTATGACCGAGTTCCTAGGGCCTGGCCCGATGGGGCCAAAACGATCGCCTATGCCAACAACCTCGCTCTCATAGTTGACGCAGATGACGAGAGGGATCTCATGTTTAGAGCGAATGAGTCGATAGAACGGATTGTGGAGTGGATTGGCGCAAATGATTTGCAAATAGTACCCAATAAAACTGAAACAGCCATACTAATGGGCTTGTACAGGCAACAAGGAGTCCATTTTGAGGTGAAGGGACAATGGATCACCCCGAAGAAGGAGCTGTGCCACTTGGACGTCACGCTGGATCACAGGATAACTTTTGGAGCACTCCTCAGGCAAGTTCGGATAAAAGCTAAAACTACCCTTGCAGCACTTTCGAGGGTATTTCCAAACATGGGAGGACCTAGCTACTTCTATACGGAGTGATACAATCCTAAATACTCTACGCGGTGCAATTGTGGGTCAACACTCTGGACGTTAAAAAGAACCGGAACATCCTGGAAAAAACTCAAAGAAAGACTTTGTTAAGATGTATCAGTGGATATAGAGCTATCTCCACGGAGGCGGCACAAGTGATAGCCGGTGTACCACCCATCTCTATCCTGGCAGATGAGCAAATAAGACTGTATCGCTCCGGGGGTCGATTGTTGGGGCCCGTAAGACCGAAAGAGAGAGCGGTCACCTTGAAAAAATGGCACAGGGAATGGGACAGGCTTGATAACAAGGTAGGCTGGACGAGGACTTTAATCCGAGGCATTATTTCGTGGGTTCGGTGCAATTTTCGGAATACCGATTACTTTGTAACTGAGTTCCTTTCCGGTCATGGACATTTTCACACTTACTTGAAGAGATTCAAACTGGCGGAGGATGATTGCTCTCTGGATTGCGGCGTTGCGGATACGTCCAAGCATGCGGTAATGGTCTGCAGAAGATGGACGGAAGGCGGAGACAGACTGGTGGGGGAACTAGGTAGACCGCTGGACACGGCCGCCATCATAGAGACAATGCTAGAGAGCGAGACAAATTGGAGAACAGTGGCAGCCCGAATAAGAAAGATCATGTAAGCACGTGAAATCCAAGAATGGGACAAGATGAGACGAAAGTAGAGGTTGCTTATTCGATGGCATGCTATAAAGGCAGTTCCGGATATGCGGCGACGAAGAATGGGGGGTTTTTAGTGCATAGGCTACGTCAGGAGAGTCTCACACTACCACGCCAAAAGGATTTTCCCCTTAAAAAAAAAAGTTGTGCGGATGATGGCTAGTGTTTTGACTTAATTTACCTTTGTTTTTGTGGACTAAAAAAAAAAAAATAATTTTTTTGAATAACTTCGAAGAGAAAAGAAAGAAGTATATGGTAGTTTTGAGTTGGAAATGTGGTCTATGTTGTAATTATTTTGTTTTATTCAGAACAAAACAAGTTGTGCAGCAAAATTAATTTCCATCTTTTTCCTTTTCAAGGCTATAAAAATTTTTAAACTAACTAATTTCACATAGTGTGCATGACTTTCTCTTACAAATTATACCCAGAATAGGATATCACTGCTAAATGATCTCAATAAATTTTGTATACAGGGTAATTCCGAAAAGAAACGATTAAATCCCATTTTTTGCTAAAATTAAGCGAAACTACATATTTAGATATAGCGTTGAATTTGAAACAACATTTATTAATAAAAGAATCTTTTAAACTCAAAAACTGAGATACTTTACTCTTAGCGAGTTGCATATGTTTAATTTTCCATTCAGTTACTATACATAATGTAATTATCGTTATGATTTGTATTTTGCATCTTTTTAGGTTATTAATTATAGCACATACACCATACATACAGGAAATAATTAACAAGTATAAAAACAAAACTATATAATTTTAGGTCAACCAAAGCATTGTTTTGTTTAAATTTTTGTCTTAAATTCATGTTGGTTTGAATATTAACACATTAACAAAAAAGTAACTGCTTATTTTCACAATGCTTTCTCCATTTAACAGTTATATCAATCCATAAACCACAAAAATTGCTGAAATAACATTTTCATATTTTGAATTGTCAGTTGTCAGTTTATTTCATGTCATGGACTCTTTATGACATTCCATCTATAATCTATAATTATATATTATCTACCAATGTGCAACCGAAGAAGAATTATGTTTAATAGACAAATACTTTTAGGATTTTTCCTTTGTATATCAACTAATAGACATGCTCATAAAAATAACTATACTAACAATATCTATAGGAATCTATTATTCCTTCTGAGTGTGTAGGCACTTGGTAAATAAACAGTTCCAAAGCCTTGGACCAACGTAAATCCATAAATTAACCGCAGTAAGCTGACGTATGCACCGTCCAACCTAATCAATTAATTTCCCATGCAAATTGTCCTTCATAACGCGGTAATCAAGTTGCTCATGCAAATCAATCAAACTTCGGCAAACTAATGGACAGGTAGATACCATAATTTAATTTAACGCCTAATCTTGGATGAATAGTAGCGGTCTTAAATTCAAAAGGCGGCGTTACATATACCTCCTAGTTTAGAAACTTGGAAGACTTCCAAGGCACGCCGAGATAGATGCATCTAGAATTCACTGGGACCGGCAATATTTATAGCTACTCCATCGAACACCTCAAATACCGTGCACTCGGTCTGCACATTTAAAAGCTGAAGCTGCCATTTATATGTGTAAAGCATGAACCTGTGACAAGTGTTTAAATCTACCCTTTGACATTAAATAGAGAACATCGCAAAGAAGAGATGTACACAGTTTCCGTTATAATTGGTGGCTTTGACCGCATTTATAACGATCAATAATAATAATAGCTCTGTTGTTCGTTGAGCGTACGGCCAGAGGATCACTATTATACACAATATTATTTCTCTTCATTACTGCCATTTCGTGATGTCGATGCATTTCCTAACATTAGCTAAAAATTTATTTTAATAGTATCTACCACTTTTGAAGGGCATTAAGAATTGTGGGGGAAGGAAATGTCATTTTTTACAAGTTTTACGCTTTGTTTATTGATGGTTTCAGTAACAACAATAAGTAAATTTTCCAAAATCTGGGCGAATATAATAATTCCTACTGACGGACCGACGCACTTCTTACTACATTAACGGAAATCAACAAAATTTAATTAGAATTAAGAATTAATCAGCTGTAGTTCCAAAATATTACAATCATTATTTAATGAATTGATAATTGGATCCGTAAACAATAGTATTTGGCTGCCATAAAGTAGTATGAAAATTCTTGTTTAAACGGGAACTACGAGGACTGATCAAAAAATAACCGTTATTTTCAATTTTTTCAAAAAGTATTTATTTATTAATCATTAACTATCTTGTCCCCTTCAAAGTAATCCCCTCAGATATAATATACTTATGCCAGCGTTTTTTCAAATTCTCGAAACACTTCTGAAACGCGCTTTTTGGTATCGCCAACAGCTCCTGTTTCGATTTTTCTTTTATCTCCTCAATCGTAGCAAAACGCTTTCCTTTCATCGGTGTCTTCAGTTTTGGGAAGAGGAAAAAGTCAGCGGGAGCCAAGTCCGGTGAATACGGTGGTTGAGGCATGATAACGGTTTTGTTTTTGGCCAAAAACTCACGCACAAGCATCGATGTGTGAGCTGGTGCGTTATCATGGTGCAAAATCCATGATTGTTTTTTCCACAACTCTGTGCGTTTCTGACAAATTGCTTCGCGCAAACGGCGCATAACTTCAAGGTAGTATTCCTTATTGACAGTACGACCTTGTGGCAAGAATTCATGATGCACCATGCCATTGCAGTCGAAGAAAACAGTGAGCAAAACCTTCACATTTGACCGAACTTGACGTGCTTTTTTCGGTCTTGGCTCTTCTGGACGCTTCCATTGGGATGATTGGGCTTTGGCTTCAATGTCATAGCCATACACCCATGATTCGTCACCAGTTATGACCTTTTTGAGGAAATCTGGATCGTCGTTGACGATGTTCAACAGCTCCTTGCGACGTTGTTTTTGCTCAAAATTTAGCAATTTTGGAACAATCTTCGCTGCCGCACGTTTCATGCCTAAAACATCCGTAAAAATTGCTTGGCATGAGCCGAACGATATGGCAACATCACCAGCAACCTCTCTGATAGTGATTCGACAATTATCCAAAATCATTTTCTTCACTGCTTCAATGTTTTCATCGGTTGTTGACGTGCTCGGGCGACCAGGACGAGCATCGTCATTGACATCTTCTCGGCCTTCCTTAAACCGGTTATACCACAATTGAACTTGTGTTCTGCTCGTAGTAGACTCGCCAAACGCCACAGTCAACATTTCAAATGCCCTTGCGCATTTAATTTCATTTTTTACACAAAACTTAATACAGTTTCTTTAATCCATTTTTTCGAATAGTAAAAAATCGAAGAGCACACCAAAACACGACTAACCTTTTTATCTGTCAAAAACAAACTGACAATCCAAAATGGCTGATATTACCAACATATATAACAGACATGTGTACCAACATAACAGAAAAAAATGCAAAAATCGAACATACGTAACTCACGAAATTTGAAAATAACGGTTATTTTTTGATCAGACCTCGTATTTTACTCGATTTTACTTAATACTAAATGAATCGAAACTTTTACTGGATTATTATCCAGTTTCGAAACATAACTGCTTTTGATTCAATGTAGCGTTCTCGAGTATATAAAACTTGTTGAAAATCGAGATTTTTACTCGATTTTACTCATCGCTAGTAGAAAGAATATATTCTATGAACCATTAAGATAATTTTATTATAACAATGTGGATGCTTAATACACACATAATGTGTAGAAACCCAGCATTTATTTATACTGAATTCAAAAGAATAACCTTTTTTTGGTGGCTAGAGTATCTGAAAACTAGAATAACATAATTTAAAGACAAACTTTTAATATTTAATGCATAATTAAAGAATTGCAATCAGTTTGTTCAAAAATATATTTAAATTTATTGCCGCATTGTCATCACCAAATCGTATCATCATTACATAAATCGCAATATTCAACATCATCAATAAAAATTAAAAATAAACAAAGGCCGAGAATAAAATAAAGACAATAAATTTAACACTTAAGGGCTGCTTTACAATTCCAATGTAAAGCAAGGGATAACGCTACTTGGAATAATTATATACTTCAAACTATCAGAGGTATATATAACTCGTATTTTTTTTTACAATGTTGTTTTGTCATTCACATAGGAGATGTCCTTGGAGTAACTATAAAATAACTCAAGTTAAAGCTTGAAGATTCATCTGACTAGTTTATAGTAAAAATTAAAACTATCAAATATTCTGAAATTATTTAAATCATATCCATTTGAAAGAATATTATACAAAATGCGTATAAAATGCAAAAAGTAAATTTAATAATTATCAGAAGAAACACGAACACGACGTAGCCTCGAACTCCAGACTTTACTGTTAGCAACCGATCCTGCTATCCGGCGCTATCCTTTAGACCAGCGGTCGGCAAACCACGGCTCTTTCAAAAGACAACTGCGGTTCTTTAAGTTCCTCTAGAAAGAAATTAAAAGCTAGACAGACAGACATAAATGAACCTATTCAATTTTAGACTTAAATTTAAATAACTCAGGTGTAAAGTTCCTTGTTACATAATGGGACGCAATCCACGAACAGCGTAAATATGGCTAGCTTCAAAATTTCGCTTGAAATAGTTCAAAGGAGCAAAACTATTCACAAACGCATGATATTAAGCAGTGTTTTATAAAACGTCTGAACGTTATAATGGCCTTAGAGGTGACACAACAACAGTTGAAGGACATCAAACTGAGTTCGGCAATATCAGTTGCTGCAGATGAGTTGCTACCAGCGAATTCTCAGGGCGTATTAAATAGTAGCAATTTCCCAGAGCATGAGACCAGATTGAATAATAAAAAAAAAATAAAAAAATTAAATATTGTTTATAAAAGATTATTGATATTAAATAAAAAATGATCGCAAAGTACCAAAAGGATGGGGAAGAGGGAAAATAAACAACGTTTATAATTTATTTCCCACGCTGCGACTGTAGGAGTCGTTTCGGCCAGTGAGGCGCCGGAGAGGTGTCGGATTGAGCGCCACTGGGTTGAGTCAGTTGTTGCCTTCCTTGCCCGACGCTGTCGCCCGGTACTTAGCCACAGCCCAGAATGGCTATTTTCCACTAGGGAGAAACAGGGATTGTACTTGCAGAATTTTGATTTATAAATAATTAAATTGAATGAAAAAGTTAATTAAATGAAAAAAAAAAACTGATGCGCCAAGGACGATAACATTGAATTAAATAAAACTCAGAAAAACTATATAAACAGTTATATTAACAATTGATTAGGTGAAGCCAAACATTAAATAATTACAAAGTAAAAATACACGAAATGAACTTTTGGGAGTGACGTGTTATTATCAAAAAAAATGTTGTATTACAAAGAAACAAGAAAATAAAATCTACCTACTCGATCGAGCATGCAATTGAATACGACCTACCATTGTTTTAATGCGAAAAGATGAAAGAAAACAAAAATTAAAATAATTTCAAAAGTTACGTTAAATTAAACAATGAGAGCAAAGACTAAAAAAAAATCAAAAGTTACGTTAAATTGAACAATGAGAGCAAAGACTAAAAAATCGAAAATTACGTTAAATTATTCTGACTCCAATGGTAGTTCGTTACTACAAATACAAAAGAAAATAAATCTTAAAATTAACTTACATTTAAAAACAATGCACAAACGGTTGATTGCCACCAAACACCTCGGGGAGGAAGAAGTGGAAGAGAGCCGGTGGATGAAAGAAGAAAGCCCGTGTCCAGGTACGACTTAGGGAGGCGCTGCTTGGGGTTACCGATCGGGTAATTTTGGTCAAAAAGGGGTACGGCAGAGCGTCGCCTCTTAGACGGGTAGGTCTACACACTTAGCGGGCTGAAGAGTAAGTGTCGTGAAGAAAGGGAGAGGAATCTAGTTCCCGCGCTATGCCATTAAGTAGCCAATAGGATCCGAGTATCGAGGATTAAAAATTCGCAGGTGTTCGTGTTTATGCGAAAATTCTAACGTTTCAAGTACAGTGCGCACAAAAAAATGTGCAGCAATTAACAAAAATGAATAAATTCGGAGCTAATTATGAACGGAGTTTAATGGAATTTACGAAACAAATGCATCTAAATAGATACTAAAATTTGACAATTTAAGAATTTAGAAAAAGGTCACAAATAAAGCGGTACATTTTTCAAAAAAACAATTTCAAGGTCAAACGTGACGTTATATAAAATAAGTAAATAGCGAAATTCTCGGTAACTAGTAAAGGTCAATGAATTTAGATGATTTCAGATAGGATAGTGTACAGTTGGAGAAATAAGAAAAGGTGCGCAATGCTTTAAGATTGAAAAATGAAACAAAAACTAGGCGGCATTAAAATGAGTTAAAGACGGAATAGGTAAATGAGTAGTAAGATAAGTTCTAACAGTCCTTAAAAAGAGATTAAATAAGAAAAGGTGTTTTCAACACGTAACAGAGTCTTGTGAATAAATAAAAGACATAGCGCAAGTGGCAATATTTGTAAAATTTGTCTCACCTCAAGGCCCTAAGGAAGAACTGTTAGGATTGCTGCTAGTAGACATTCATGTGAATACGATTGTTTCCGTTGCAACTGATGTAGCAAAAAGCGTGACTGGGATAAACAAAGAATTCATTTCAATTTTAAAAAATAAAATTGACCATGAAATCCTTTCTTTTCACTGCATAATACACCAGGAACGCTTTGTGCACAATCCTTTCCAAAAGAAATAGACGTTATGAACTTGATTATTGAAATTACCAATAGCATTTTAGCTAAGGCCCTGTATCATGGCTAATTTAAGGAATTATTAGATGACATGGGTAACCACTACTCGGGCTTAATTATGCACAATAATGTGCGATGGCTTTCACGAAGCAATGTTTTAAAGTGTTTTTCCTCATGTCTGCATAAAATTATTACGTTCCAAAATAATAAGGCCATTGATCATCTTGAATTGAAAGAAGATAAATGACTACAAAAGTTATATTTTATGACTGACGTTACAATGCATTTCAACGAACCAAATCTAAAGCTTCAAAGAAAGGGAACCACTGCATTTTCATTACTGGAAGAAGTAGTTTGTTTTGAAAATAAATTGCTCCTTTTGGCTGAAGATATGGAGATGGGCACATTACTATATTTCCAAAGCTTAAAAAATTATCGAGATGGAAACACTGCTTCTATTGATACCAGTTACTTCACAAGAACGATAAAAACAATGAAGGATGGTTTTGCCGCACGATTTTGTCAGTACAAAATAAATAACCTTGCTTAGCTTTCATTGCGAATCCTCTCGAAGCAAACAGCAAAGAACTAAATCTTGCTTGATTTGATATCAATGTTGGTGCATTTAAAATCCAATTACTAGATTTAAAAAGCAAAGATTTGTGGAGTTCGAAATTTACGGACCTAACCAGTAGCTTAGAAGAGCTAGAAAAGGCGGAAATATACTTTGGATAATTGCAACATAACTGGACAGCTTTAAAAGAGATGGCCAAGCCTAAGGCACTAATTTTCGATGCCTCGAATTGTCTTCCGGAATGCCATGACCAACTAGAAAAAATAGGCTTTTGTGTAGCTGACGAATCTTTGGTCGACATATCCGTGGAGTCAGTTTACTTCTAGTCCATGAACTAATAAAGAACCACTAAGAAGCCAAACTAAAACTATCTAGAGAAATGCAAGGTCATCGTTCGCATTGATTTTTTAAGTAATAGCCTTCATTGTTTGTTTTCTCCTAGCTATTTTGTTAACACGTTAGTAATATAAATAATACAAAATAAATAATAAGAATGTCGCATTTTATCAATAACCCCTTTTTTTTAACTATTCCAATTTGAAATAAAATGTAAAAGGCAGAATGACAACTCATGGCTCTTTGAAATTTATGAAATCGATATTCTTATTACGGCTGACTCTTCCGGCTTAAAAGTTTGCCGGGCTCTGCACTAGACTAAGCAGCCCACTTATTTTCATACACAGTGGTATAATGAAGTTTATGCGGGACTTTTTTAGTTTATTACAGCTACATGTTGCTCGTTTTATATCTTTCATCAATACCATGATGTAAATTACGAATTTACACTTTTTTTTTCGCCGTTGAAAAAAAATATCGTTTTTAATTTTCGTCCGATTAAAGGCGTATTGACAAAAACTCCCGCACCCGAACACTTTTTTTTTGCTTTAAAAATTACCTCAATTTCTTTTAGATATTTTGCTAGGTATGGGACTTTCTTTAAAAAAAAATCGTAATCTGTGATAATAGCGACTTCAATTCAATAGAATAGAATAGAATAATTTTATTGAATGCAATAAACATTACATGAAACGTCATAACGTCATAAAATAATAGCATAAATAATGACATAATACAACAGACTATATAAACAAATATAGACAAACATGTTAAAATAAAGGCTGTATATCGATAGCTAAACATTCTTCTATGGGATGAAAGCTATGATGTAGCAATATTTTCTTGGCTTCCTTTATAATAAGTCTACTATTACAACCATGAAGAAATTTGGATTTGTTGAAAATCTTCGAGCCTCTGTAGGTAGTCAATACTCTGTTGCATTACTTGTAGTCTATGACACTATAAATCACTTTTATTACGGGTCGCGTACTTGTGAGCATCGTCGTTAGTTTCAAACTTTACCCGATTCCCGAGAAAATGTTTCAAGCTCATGAAAACATGCAGCGATGGCAATGTAAGTATTCTTTCTGTTTTGAAACTTGCTCTGCAACGTTCCTTTATTTGTAGGTTGCGAAGAACTCCGGTAGCACTCTTTTGAAGGGTGAAGATTCTTTTTGCCGCAGGGGATGTGGCCCAGAGAGATATCTCGTAGGTAAGTTGTCCTTGAAAATAGCGTAATAAGCTGTTTTTGCCGCTTTGTGGATAGCTAAGCTTTTCACCCTTCTTATTGCGTAAATTGACGCGATGAGATACTTAAGTAAGTAAGTAAGTAAGTAAATTTTATTGATTTAGAAAATCAAAAATGATTTTAAAAACAGAAACTAAACTAATAAAAATTACCAATCATACCAACTCAACCACCACCAAATACATCGAAAAAAAAAAAACTAAAATTAAAAGGTGAAAAGAAAGGAAAACGCACTCTATAAAAAGCCTTTTGTATGGAAAATCTCTTGAGATTAGGTTGATAGCTCGAAGTGGAGGTTTTTATTTCATTTGGCAACTTATTATACAACCTTTTGCCTACTTTCTACTCCCCGCTCAGTGACTTGCAATTCGCATCTCGGTAGGTACAAATCCTTCAGATGTCGCGTATTGTAACTATGTATGTCTCTGTTGGTAACATGTTTATCAGATTGTCGGTGAATGTAGTAGATTAAGGAGTGAGTAAAGAGTGACGGTAAATTTAAAATACCTAACACACTAAATGTGTTTCTGCAAGATTCAGTTTGTTTTAACCCGTCCAGGATTCTTATAATTTGCTTCTGGTCTAGAAACACCGTATTAGCGGATGATGATGAGCCCCAGAGAAGTATTCCGTATGGCAGTTGAGTCTCAGCAAAGAGAGTTGTTGAGTGTGTGAATTGATAAACTATTCCTCAGAGTTCGAAAAACATATGGCTTTAGTATGGATTAACTATGTTCTTTTCCCACAATAAATTATCTTGCAAGTGCACACCAAGGCATTTTGTATTATTTTGTTGTAGTATCGGATTGCCGTTAATATGTATGCAACATTGTGTGTTTTTTAATTGTTGTCGAGTGTGAGGTAGCATACATATTGTTTTATCTTCGTTGAGACAGAGTTTGTTGCAACAAAACCATTGGTATAATAGGTCGATCGCAGTGTTACTGGAAGCATCTCGTAAGATGTCTCGTGCAGTGGGTGTGGTGGTGTCATCTGCGTACATATATATAAGTATATCAGATATAAAATGGATCATGTCATTCGTAGTACATACTAAAAAGTAATGCCCTAGTACGGAACCTTGTGGCACTCCGTGAAAGAAGAGTAAGCAACTTTATAGGTATTAATATTCGAATTAGTTTTGTGTTTTATTGTCACAAATTGTAGACGTCCGGATAGGTAAGACGTAAACCAATTTGCCACGCTTCCTCTAATACCATACTGATACAGTTTTTGTAGCAGTATTGTATGCTCAACACATTTAAATGCCGTGCTAAAGTCGCAGAATATTGAAATAGGATATCTTGTCAACTTCATTCAGAATATTGTTGTAGAAAGACAGTAATGCTGTGAGGGTTGATTTGTTTTTTCTAAAGTCATGCTGATTCTCATTGGAATATTGTCGAAAATTGAATAATTGCAGAAAATGCTCTAGACGAACTAACATACAATACTCAAATACTTTCGCAATACTGAAGCTGAAACATATAGGTATGTAGTTTGTGTAACGCTACGACTATTTTCGCTTTTTATGCACAGGAACAACTGTGGAAAGTTTAAAGCGTTCTAGAAATATTCCCAACGTAAAGGGTAAGTTAACAAGGTAAATTAATGGCTTTAATAATAAAACTGAAAACTCTTTTAAAATACTTGCAGATGTATCGTCTGGTCCACTTGTCTTATTATATGCTATTTCGCCAATACTTCAACATGTGCCCTCCAGGAAAGTTTGTCGTCGAGTATTAAACTTGGATATGCGACACTCTCAGATGCCAGTGGAGCATTTTTTGCTTGAAATGTCAAGTGCTGAGTTTTATCTTCATTTACTCACAAATGATTTGCTCGAATCTAATCGTTTATGTCATGCACCAAAACTTCTTTTTTCTGTTTTAATTCCTCGCGTGTCTTTGCGATAACAAGAAAAGACATATGGAAATACTCGCGCTGAAGGAATGCTGGAAGGCAAATCATGTATATATGTTAAAAATAGAAGAGGACCTAAAATGCATCTTGTGGTACCCCTTGTCTGTCACCTAAATTACATCCCATCAGCCCATATTGTGTGCCTCTTATTATATTTATTAATAATACAGTTAATTGAGAAGTATATCCTGTTTTGTTATAGTAGTTTTTGCTACAAATCAGCAAATCACAGAAATAATGAAATTCCACCAGTAATTCAAAAATTCTTCAACATTTTCGTAGTAAAGAACAAAGGCACTATCGAAGCGAGGGGTTAATGCATATTTTATAAATTTGTTGCAGTTTGTCCTTGAAGAATGCACGAAGTACCATCGGTATATAACATAGTGGAATTATCAATGATTTCCGGTAAATCATTATTACGAAGAGTAGTTGCACAAGAATCGAACCCTGAGGTACGCCAACTGTGTAAATCTGCCAATATGATGAAACCTCGCTAAAATTGAGTGCCAAACCCTTGAAATCCGTGACATCCAACTTCCGAAGCAAAAACTGATGATGCACACTGTCTGACCTTAGACAAATGCATAAAGGCACATGCTGTAATTTGTTTGCTATCCAATCCCATCAGCACCGCTTCAATGTACTGAAGAACTGCTGTGAGAGTGAATCTCTTTCGCATATATCCATTTTGATGCTTATGTAAGATATTATGTTTCATTGAATAATTAGTAATTCTTTTATTCACCTAATTTTCGGAGATTTTTGAAGCATTTGATATTAACGTTATACGCCCATAATTATGATTACGGTCAGTTCTGTTTCTTTTATGCATAGGTTTGACGATTATGTACTTCATCCTATCAGGGCAGACACCAGTTTGATAGTTCCTGAGATGAGCCAACGGTATCGCAAGACACCCAGAGCACCACTTCAACAAGGAACAGGTATTCCATCTTCTCCTATTGCTTTTGTATTATTTAGTTCATTTATAACAGAAAATCAGCCAGATACCATACAAACAAAACCGATACATACTTTACATTTGCTGCCAATATTGGTCCATATGGTTTTAAGTTTCCACCTAGGTTTGTAAAATAGTTATTAATAGTGTTCAAAATCTGTACCATGTGATCTTCCCCGAAATCCTGTATCCTAAACGGTTGCTTTTTACTAGTCCCTTGAAGTCGTTTGACCACATCCCACGTCGCTGTAGATTTATTCGTGGAGTTATTTATGTACTCAAAGTACGTAATCCTCCTTGACTTTTCAATTTCTAAATTTAAATTATCACAGAAACTTTTGTAAATAGCCTTGTCAATTCTATTGTTACGTAATTCTTCATACAACTGTCCTTTAATAACTCACAATTTTTTTATTTTAGTTGTCATCCATTCATATCAGTTTTGTCTGATAAGATCAGAGTCTTCTTTACATTCTTACATATTTTGCAGTAATCATGGTGCAAAATATGTAAGAATGTAAAGAAGACTCTCACCGCAACTTGCAAATGATTATAGCAATCATTGCCCTCGGGTTTATAAAGAATAAGGGCTTAGTCAGTTTTTCCTAGTTCTTTTCTAATCAATTGCAAGTTACGGTACATAAATTGTTGAATCTGCATTTTATGAATGGTAGTTCCTTGATTTCGCAACTCCAATGAAATTTTTAAAGCATGGTAGTCAGACAATGGGTAGAGAACTACATTGCTCTCGTAATATGTGGGAATTAGAAAAAATGTTATCGTTCACACTCTGTGATGATGACCTGTATTGTTTATAGTTTTATCAATCCATGAATTTACAAAGTAATCATCGATTTTAATGTGAAATAACAGCTGGTATACAATTCAATCAATAGTACCTACTAGATTATTGGCTTACTTTTTTTTTTAATTTTAGCTGTGTTAGTGTAGGTTGCGAAGGCATGAAAGAAATTGCTGGGGATGATTATATTACTTGCTCAAAAGTGAAAGTTTGCCAGTATTCATGACCTGACACTTACCTTCTACCTATGCTTTGAAGCAAAATACACTCGCCCTGCCAACACCCTACGCACGCAATAATCCAGCGCTGAAAACGTGGTAAATTATTTTCTGGAACAGCTGCTTAGCATAACAATTCCAATGTTTTCAACGAACATTACCTACCTAGATAAATAAAATTCAAAGGTTATTACGGGAACACTAAGTCAATAATAATACACCTTACAGTACGCCTGAATAATTTTACTGGATGTCGATTACACATTTTGTCTCTACGTAGAATATGTATTCTTTAAGCAAATACTGAATAATTTACAGTGGACGGTTGCATAAAATATTTTAAAACATTCCTGTGTCCGTGCGCTGCTGGTTAGCATTTATTAGCTGCGTGACATACGAATGAATCAATTTTGTTTACTTTGAAACTTCAATAATTCGTCGTCGATGAATAATATATTACCATATGTCAACTCCTTCGGCTACCTATTCAAATATGTATGATTCAATATATGGAAAACACACATCATTCAACGTCTACAAATTCTGCAATTTGAATATATTTTTGAGGAGTGTATACTTGAAAATGCAAAGGATAAGGGTCGGATTTGACCATTTTTTACTATCTTTTTAATGTACTTTTTAAATATACTAAATAAATAGTACCTGTAACCGGTGATGATCACTCCATCACTAAAAATCTGAACGTAATGTAAACTACATTCAGTCATGAGTTTAATTTAGTAATAATCAGGACCTGATAACTTGTGGGGCTTCGCCTACCGCCACGTCCCACAAACCGTACTCATACTCGCAAAACTGTAGTTTCTGGCCTAGTTATACAAATAACTATTGCTCGTTCCCAACATTGTTCAACTATATACTTATGTTGAATGTTAATGTTACATACATATATGAAACTTAGTAACTGACCTGGTGCGCAGACGAAAGTTGACCACTGTATTTATGAGTGAAAGTATATATGAAGGTGTTAAAGTAAAATATAAATGAAAAGTGTTTATAAAATGTGTGTTTTAAGACCTCATATACATTTTAGTGAAAAAAAAACATTTTTAAAAGAAAACAATTGTATATTACAGTAGAAATAAAAGCTTATTGGTGCCGTCAAAGAATTGCCCAGGGCGTTAATTCCATATACTGTACAACAGAACTTCAGTATAAACTAAATTTCAACACAACGGATCTCATTCAACGATACCGAAAAGAAATATGTTCCAATTTCAAAACAAATACAGTCATTGCGCGAATCTATAAACCGTTTCAAACCTTATAACTTTTTATGTACGCAGACTGTAACCCGGTATGCTGTGGATATTGGTGATTATAAATCCAGTACCGCAGGAGTGTGCTAATATTACTATAGAGTGTAGACTAGAGCGTACAAGGCTCAGATGATTGCAAGATTTACATAGTAAGTGAAACAAGATAGATTCTCTTCGTTATTTGAAATATACTTGCATTGTGGAAATTGTGACTGTTAAAAGTGGAATAATTGCGGAGCGGCGTTTATAGGTTTTGCACTACCGCCATATCCCAACACATACGGCAGCTAACACTCCATTTGCTGGCACTAGCTTCGGTAGACATATAGTAATACCCCATGTTCCAGTAGACAAGAGGGCTGGAAACGTTATTACTCGTAGTTAAGATTATTCCTAAATCGGGAAAAAATGATATGACAGATTCAAGTAGTTATAGGCCTATTAGTCTATTACTGGTTATCGGAAAGGCATTAGATAGCTTAATTATAAATAGAATAGAATTTTTCATGCTATCACAAAATGCTACGAATGTAGGACAATACGGATTTAGTAAGAGTAAATCAACTGTAGATGCGATAAATGGGGATGTAAATTTTGTTAAAACCGCCGGATTAGAAGAGGTATATACAGTAAGCGAAGTTTCTATAGATCCACATAATTTTGTAGTTCCTGTAACATTTAGCAACACTAATAGTTGGAAACTACCTAGAATTTCATTATAGAACATAAGCAAATGACAGAGATATTATTTATCTCTATATACAATTTTTAGAATAGAGCAAGTAGCGAAAATTGACGTATAAGTATGAGCGAAATTTCTATAGTTCCACCGAGCTAGATAGATGGCGCATGAAGTTAGGCATTGTTTTAGTTAGTGTAAACATTCCAAACACTTACAACTGTATTTAGTGCTAATACATACATAACATTAAAGTTATATCAGTTAATAAACAATGCCGAGAGGTAAATTACTAACTGATGCCGAAAAAACAAAAATAAATTATTATAAAGAAATGGGCTTGTCAATCCGAGCAATAGGTAAAAATAGGCGATTCCATCACTTATCAATAATTTTGTAAGGTTGGGTAATTTCTACGGCAAAAATCGGGCTAAAGAGGAATTAAAAAACTAACGCGCAGACAGCACTCGTCGATATTTCGGTTAGCTCTTTCTGGTAATGTAACTGCACAACAAATAAAATGTGATTTAATTTACCAGTAACTAAGAGACGTGTCAACAAATTTGTCCGGAAGTAAACGTTTTCGATGGGTAAAAAAGGCTTCAAACCACTCTTATAGAGACACACAAACAAGCAAACTGAAATTTGCGCAAGATCATATGAATGGGATCGTGAATGGAGAACGTCATATTTTCGGACGAGAAAAAATTTAATTTGGACGGGCCTGATGGTTTCAAATATTATTGGCATTTCCATAAGAAGAACACTGAAGTTGCGATGAGTAGAAATTTTGGTGGCGGTAGTGTAATGGTTTGGGCAACTTTTACCCATAACAATAAAACTCCTATATGTTTTATAACATTAATGAATTCGGGTTCTTACATAGAACTTCTAGAAATGGTTCTAATAGACTTTGGTGAACAAATGCCGTCGCAAGACTGGATATTTCAGCAAGAGAACGCACCTATCCATTCTTCCAGACGAACAAAGGAGTGGTTTCCACCAAAAGAAATCAACTTAATGCAATGGCCCGCTCGCTCAGCTGACCTGAACCCATCGAGAATCTTTGGGAATATTGCTAGGAAGGATATGAGAATAATAAACATTAAATAGCGTTAAAGACTGGAATCTGCGATAACGAAGTGTTGGATTAGATTCTGTGTCAATATTGATGAAGTTGATAGACAGTATGAAGACCAGGTTTTTCAGTTATTTTGAATAAAGATCCAACACTAAGTACTAATTTTAGCGAAATTATAATTTTTTTATTTCATTTATCCATTTTGTTAGTGGACCTTATAGAAATTTCGCTGTTTTAACTTATTCATTATTCTAAGTATTTTTGTAGAAAGTGCAATAAATTTTTTCATTGATATCTCGTCTTGCGTTGCCTTTCAGCGCAATTAGCATTACTTCAATGCATAGTTTGCCGAAGATTTTAAGAAAAAACACATATTCTGTTCAACAGTTCTTTGGACTATAGAAATTTGCTTACTGTATAGTGCGATATATATGTAGATATTAAGATGCTTTGAGAATGCCTGTGGCCAAAATACTTATAGACAATTACAGCGTTAAAATTACCCAGGTAATTCAGTTAGAATCGCTAACGAATATTTTTCTGACAGAGTCGCGATAGTTGATTAACCGGGTAGGGGAAGGTGGGGCAAGATGGAACCATTAAGCTTTAGAACACTGCATCAGGATTGCAAATTGATATACAAAGTTCTAAGTACGCTTGTTGGTAATCTTTTAAACATTTATCTGCTGATGGATGATTTACAATTTTTCGATGGGTTACTCTTGATGTTTTAGAGAAATTTTGAAAAGAAATGTGTAAATACACTCTTGCTCCCACGATGGGTTCCAGTAAGAATAGTTCGTACCACTAAATCTAGGTTAATAGCTAAAAAAAAAAATAGATTCTTAAAATATTCTTAAAAACATGCATGAACAAAGCTTAAACTCTTTAGAGCGGAACTACTTAAAATGCAATAACGATAAGAATATTAAACTTAATCTTCACAATTGAGACAATAGAAGACGAACTCATCCACATTATTCGCACGCCTCCATGTACCCAACCTCGCCATCCATGCATGTATTAATACTTCCCTTACAATACAACATGAGCGCACTTCTCAATCAACAGAAGACTTGATTATTTCCTTGCGTTTCCTAAAAATCTATCTCTTGCTTTCCTTACAAAATTCGTTTCTTGATCTCTTCTGTTTCTTCTTGGTCATTTTCTTTCCTTTAACTTCCTCAGCACTTCTAGTTGCTTAGGATTCTCCAGCTTCTAATTTCTCTGTAGCAGATTTTATGTACGTAGTACTGTAAGATTGTTTGTCTTTCCCTGTTACGCTTTGATTTGATCCTGTACTTATTCCAACATGAGAAATAGCATTATGTCTTCGAGAAAGCATAATGGCATATGCAGGCATAAACGGACCAGACTGAAGAGTGAGATAATGAATGTCCCCATGTTGCCATACCAATAGCCCATCTTGTCTCTTTGGACATTTTCTGGTTATGTTATATATATAACACTTTAAATATTTAAATAAACAAATAAGCACTATGAAAAATACATGCAATACCATGTAATTAATAAGCACAAAAGAGTGTACTGTAAATAATTTACTTATGCTTCCGATACTGGCCTTTAACTATCTCATCAAATATAATAACGAAATTCTGGAAATTGGAAAGTTCACGCCACAATCCGCACAATAACTTTGTTATTACGACTAGTAATGTTCTACATTACAACAAACATAAAACAGCATTTGTCATATTAGGACTGCTATTATTTTGACAGATGCTTACTACCGTTTTGTAGATTAAGCGATTTCGCATCATGCTCGTGGGCCGCCATCTTGCCCCACCTCCTAATTAGATAGAAGATATAGTACCACAAAACTTCAATATTTTCCTAACTAATTGTTATACAAAACAGCACTTGTAGCTCGTTTTAATTTTTACGTAATATCCCCCTAATAGACAAATACTATCTGCAAACATTTAATTCTTCACAGATAAGCTCACAATAGCAAACCCTTATAATCCTATTAGTACTAATTGAAATTATTTTAATTTATCAGTGAAACTTTTTATAGGCTAGCTTTCATATTTAGGTAGATAACTATTCCCAATAAGAATTTAATGTATTTTTGATTTTAAAATTGCTTCTAAATTTGTCTACATTATGGCGCATAATATTTTTTGTATCGGTATTATTTTAGTTAGCAATAAACGAGCTGCAAGCTGAGCTAAACTGATCCAAAATTTTGTAAAATTAATAAAATGGGTGATGAGAAGGGAGTTGGCTCGAGATTGGCCCCACCACTCAATATTGTCACGAGCCGCAACTGCTTTTATAGCTAGTTAAATTAAAATGAGTAGGTTTAGTAAAGCTTTATTAAAATTACGTTGGTGATATTTTTTTTTTTACTTCACTGTTGCCTTCTAACAAATTTCTCAAAATATGCAAGAATTAGGCCGACTGATTATTATAAAGGATAAATTCATTCTAATTCTTGTTCGAACATCTAGGTATGCTACTTTCATTTTAGGGACAACTGGAAAATCAGAAAATTTTCCCAATAGAAAAAACAACCAAATGGAACATAAAAACAAGAAACGGGCGAAACGTAAACCGTCACATGTAAAACATCTATGCGCGTGTACGTTTCTGTTTTTTTCGTTCGAAGCAAACTGTTTGGCCACTTTTTGTTCCGACTTTTTAATTATTTTTTCACGAACGTGGGGAAACGGGCACATCACAGAAATAACATTTTTTGCCTTCTCCATTATCGCGGGATCTCTATTAAAGAAGTTTTATTGCAACGGATCGGAACTAACACCAAGTGACAGTTGCATCCGTCCACATTATCTACCTATCTCACCGGATAGTTGGTCGTGTCGCGCACACATTCCGCACACACTGGATACGTAAAAGATCACGTATCTCGTGCGAGGAACATCAGAACGACCGCACATTTATCAGGCCCTATGTGATCCGAGGCTCTTCCACTTCATGAATACAATTTCTCCACCTTTCAGCCGCCATTACCGTCTCCCCGTTCAACGGTTATACTTATTACTATAATTTTCACACCATATATCTACAACTTAGGCTTCGCGGACGTTATGCGATTCTCACGTCCGCCTATGGACTGTAGTTAATTTTAAAGATGAGTTCCCGCCGTATATGCACAGTAATTTATGTCTTCTATTTGAAAAGGGCCCTCATAACCGCCAAAATTTACTTAACCGAGAATTTACTGCTTCTCTTTCTTCTCACTTCATATCTAGGATGTAAAATAATCAACACAACCCTGATCACAACTTTAAAAATATTGGCCCAAAAATTGTTTTTGATAAGGACTTAGAGAACGAACTAGTGACGCAAGTGAAAAAAGACTCTTTTTTTAAAGTATATTTCCTTTTACTTTTCCTTTCCTTTTTCCATCGCCGTGAAACTATTAAATTTTAAGTTTTTCTGTTCACAATTTATTTCAAGAAAACAAAAACAGATAATAGAACTTCAAAAAACATTTTATATATGTTATAAAAATTTGTAGAAATGAGTAAAAAATACTAAAGCCTTGTTCTGATCTGCAAACAAATTGCAGTATGTTGATTGCAGCTAACTTTACGGAAACGGGTACCAGATGTTGAGTGCTCGTGCCACAAACAGAACTCACTCGGAAGCGTCCATCACGTCTGAAGCGTCCGTCACGCATGAAACGTCGGTCACGCCTGTTACACAGACACCGACTATATATAACGACATCACCCATGACGTCGGATCACTAAACGACGAGCCATCACGAAGGAAACTTCGACCTTGCCGCTGAGGATGTTTACCGCAGTTTTGAACGAAACGTACGGAAGTAATTCCACAAGACCACGGCTCACAGCCCAGAAAAGCTTTTTACAGTAGATTCCGGCCGTGGAAGCCTACGCAACACTTAGTAAAGTAAGGTTTCTGCTTTTCCGGGCTGTGTGGTGCTCTGTGCTGGTGGTATGTTTTACCCCCAAATGTTGGGGGTAAAACATACCACATAATAATTTTAAATTAGAAATAAAAATCATTATATTTAGAGATGGTTACTTTTGCAATCACATTTTATTATATACGTATCTATTTATTTCCTAATTATGTATGATATGTTACTGAAATTGCTTGCTAAAATATTTGATAACTGCTAATAGATTGTACATTAATATGAAAATTCCAATAGTAATTATAAAGTATTTTTCGTTTTCATTTAAAAATTCATAATGCTTCTAATAATAATAATGAATAATAAATCATTCATTGCAAATACAGGAATTTAATATTTTAATAGAAATGTAAGAAGTTAGTATATATTACAAATTATTACTATATAATTCATAATTTCTTTTTTTTATTAATTTCATAATTCCTTACACTTCCTGTTTTCTTTTGTGTCGTTACGTTACTGTATCGTAAAAATACTTAATTTTTATTGTAATTTCGCATATTACATATTACACTGGAAGCTGGAAGCGACTGTTGTTGTTAACACAAGTAATGTAAATTTTGTTCACTATTTTACAGTGTAGAAGCCACTCCAGTAGTACAAAGCTCAATAGCGCAGTAATAATCATCCCGTCCGATGCTAATCACGTCATTATTACTTGTAATTATGTTAGCGGACGTGTTTGATAGTATAAAATAGTAAAACCAAAATGATAATATCTGGTAAGCACACCTAATATTTTTTTCTATTGCTCATATCTCATATATTAAGTTATCAATACAATATAGGTAAGATTACGATTTCTTTCCTATTACTAATAATGAAAAAATGCGTTAGTATGTTTATAGTAAGTGACAAATAGTCATTCTATATATTTTTTAGCGCCAAACAATTCATAAATTGATATTTTTCGAACTTGACCGACGTTTACCGAATCTAGCATCAATTTCCTTACAGACTCCGCAGACTAGCAAATACGAATCGAGTTCCAAAACATAGGGGATTTATGTTATTTATTTATCTACATAAGTATGTTTATGCTTACAGTCAATTTCCCGCCTTTGGGGTGGAATAGGCAACACACTAATCAGGAACGCGAAAACTATGCTTCTGGTGCCATCTTTAGTGCGATAATAATACTTGAAGCAATATTGTCCCTACCACTTAGCCAGCACATCCTGGTGTTGCTAAAAAGTCATTTTTGACAACCCCACCACCGCGAACGCAGCCTTAATTACCTATAACTCTAATACTCAAATGATATGCATATCAAGTAATTCGTTTGGTCCATTGCTTATGCTGCCAACTAAACGTGATCGAACTCCAGCGACATCTAATACAGAAGCTCTAAAGTTTTCTAGTAGAAAATATGCACATTATAGCACATAATTGTCATTCTAATGATCGGTACTGTCTTTCAAGAAAAATAGGACTTTTACAATTGCAAATTATGAATGTGATCAGTATATTTTTCTAATAATTCTAAAGCTGCATACTTTCAATCCCTGATTTTCATGACTTTTTTGAAATATCCAGACATTGCTAAGGTGAACAAAAGCACTTGTTCACTCAATCAACACCTATCACACCACAAAAACATAATTCAATTTTAATGTTTATTTTGTCTAAAAGACATTCCCGTACAATTATTACCGACATGTAGGGCCCTGTAAGACGCATCGCCCCCCTTAAGCGAACGATTTGAATTTCATCATTGGATGTTTCCAAATATTATCAACTACTTCGAGTAGTTATTCTTTATCTACTATATCTTTTTATATACAGAGCCTTATGACCAAAGATCACCTAAGAAAAGGTATTGCACTCAGCCGAAATCCTGTGCATCTGGGAATTAGTTCGGTATCCAGACACGAACGGCGTTTTTTTTAACGCGTTAATTTGAAAATATAATTATTGGTCTTCATATTATTTATTATTGATAGGAGATAATTTATGGCCAAATAAAAACATGCTGCACAAGGCTCATTCTTTTATTCATCGATATCTAATTAACATATAAACAGAAAAACTATAATCAATATACCTATCGATGAATAAAAAAATACGCCTTAAACTTAAAAGAAGACAGTCACAAAGATTTTTATTTTTAATGCTAAAACATACGGAAAATGTGTATATAAAATCCCTACGAATATTAATCACTACGTGCAACAATATCCTACAGCATTATATACACATTTTGCAGATGTTTCAACATTAAAAGCAAAAATCATCGTCTCCTTCCAAGCAGATATGTTCTTGTTTAGCAATAAATTATCCACTTTTAACTCGAATATTCACGTCGAACCGTCGATGTAACTTAACATGAATAACATGAATATTAAATTCTATTACAACAAAAATCAAAATTCTTTTTAGCGTTGCCGACGTATTTCAGTAAATTCCAGAAAATTAATGCGGTGTAACCGAGCTCACACGTAGTTAGGCAGCCATTTTGGTCAGCCCAATAGATAAGCACAAGGAGTACAGCTGTTGTAGGGAGTGCCAACTTAATATGCTACGTAAACGTTTAAAAAAATAAAAATACTAACTTTCCGATTGTAGCGTTACTCTTGTTTGGAGGTAGAACTGAGGGTTTGCAACTTGACTAAGTGCTTTACTTTTCAATGCAAAATTGGGCTAGTTTACATGGCATACTTATGACGGTAAAATTGTAGCATATGCACCACAGAGGGCGCTAGATCTACTTTATGTCAACTTCGCTCCTGTACCTGAGGGTATTCTGATCAATTTCCCATTGGTGGTTGTAATCACGTGGTGACTCAGTTCATTGCGCTGAAAGCATTTAGAAAGCTACATTATCGATGTGGCATCGAGTTGTAAATAATTCATAACGCCTTGTCCACCTACGCAAAAACTGCGTTGAGCCAAACCAACAACATATTATAAAGTTGTTGAGGCATTTCAATGTGTTTTTTTTTTTTATCATACATGGTCGAAACGATATGGGTAGACCAATATGAAATATTTTAAGCGTTAAAAATTTTTAAATATCTCCGAAACTTAACATCCTGTTTTACTTTACGCATGTTTATGCACATGTGGACAAAGCTTGGTGCAGTGCTTAAGAAGGCGTGTCCATGCCATCCATGTAGTTTTAAGTCGAAGGTTATTATTGCTGTTATTACAGTTATGGTGTGATATGGTTCGTGGTTATAGTTTGTTTTTAGTTTAATTTTGCGCCTTATTTTATTCTCATTACGATTATAAAACTTCAGTGACATTTGTTTTTATTGTATTAAAGTGATTAACGATTTATTGAGAACAAAGGTCAGTGGTGTTAAATTGCGAAATCTTAACAATTTACAAAAATAATATTTGTATACGTGATGTGAAAGACCGATTGTTTCTGCTTTATTCAACTGCCGTAATACTGTGAAAGACACCACACTGAACATAACTTTTTATGAATAAAGTATCTTTATATATTATTTCAGTGCTGTTTTATATCCAGATTTTATCATGTGCGTGTATATATATCAAATATTTCATGATTGTAATAGTATAGTTACTGCAAACTGTACTATTATAGTTATAAAATATTTGGTATATACACAAATAAAAATCTTGAATAACAAAAGTATATTAAGCGAGTAATTTGCATGTACCGCTACATTAGTTGTAGTTTGGTGTACTGAAGTCTGTGGCGCGCAAGCTTGTCGACAAAGTAAGGCATTAAGTTTTCCACTCGTGCTGCACGCCTGCAACCTAGGCAACCCAATTTAAATTTCCCACAATCATTTTTAGCAACTTCAACGTTGAAACCTGAAATTACTACAAATTTTGTATTACATTAATAGTTATTTGAATATCTTTATGTTCAAGTTACTAAGAATAATTGTGGGAAATATAAATTTGGTTGCCTGGGTACTTTCTGATTCTGTTTACTTGGCAAAGACAGTAGCTACAAAGAGCATGAATAAAATAATTTTCAGTTACAAACTTTAACTGATTTAACAAATACTATTAAGATCACTACTTACCCTTGAATTTTTATCTTAGTACTGGCCACAATGAAAACAAATAAGATGACTAAAAATTTTATCAATTTATTACAGGTTCCTTTTAAAAGCACACTGCTGAAACGTTCTCATATTTAAAATATAAGTAACTCTACCTGAATAAAATATGGAAATTTGACAGTATACATACGTAGTTGGCAAAGCAAAGCCAAATGACAATAAGAAAAGTCAGTATTGCAACACAATCGTACATAATTTAGCATCATCACATGTTATAATATCGTATATATTATTATCATATATATATTACTATACATTCACTAGGTGCAATTACAATTATAATAAAATATATTAAATATAATTAATAAAAAAAGAAATGGATTCGTCAACGTTCCACAGAAAATTTAACTGAAACAAAAGAAATAACACAACATTAGTTACGTGTCACGCTTAAAGAAGTTTTTTAATATTATGGATAGTAGTACGTGTAACTCCAATTATCTCCGCCGCTATTTAAGTAGGCGTGAATAAATTTTCTTATTCATCCGCTTGAATGCGCCCTGTACGAATTCGCATAATTGGAGTTTGTAACCCACATTAGCCTAAACCTACACAACTTACTTCTTTTTCAATGTGAAGAAACTTTTTCTCTTTTGATCGTCCTTTTGACCCGAAGCTGGCAGGGTCTGCGAGCGCGAAGGTCCGGCAGATTTTGCGTCCTGTATGTCGATTATCCTGGCCACCCAATTGTTCATTTCCCCATCATCGTGCGCCTGGAATAAGAATTCTGCTCCGCTCTCCAACTTCAGCCGGAAAACGTGTTTCCTCTTCTTGTAATCGTTCGCTACTAGAGCGCTGGCACCGATTAAATTCAGGGCCTGCTCGCCCTTCAGTGTTTGTTCAGCCTTCGCCGATTTAGCATCTTTGTAGAAATGTAACTGTGTGCCTTTCAGAACGCAGTACATCGCTATCCATGACCTATTTGTTGATTTGACGGTGGTGCTTTCCCACTCGTGCTTTCGCGTGAGAAGACCCTCCAAAGCAGGTTCATCGTCGGTAGGACTAACTTGCTCTGTACAAAATAAGTGTTGTTACAAGAGCATTTTTACAATATTAATTTGTAAATGAAAGATTGACCTGTTAGTAGTATATGTAAACTATTGCGGTTTAATTGAAAAAAAAAAAAAAATATATGAGAAAATATCGCATTCAAACTAATTTTCTCTCCATTACTCCTGCAATGATTACTGCATTTATAAGTCTACTATTCGATAAAGACATACCTACCTGACGCTTTTTATTTTTAAATAAACAAAAACCAATTCATTAGACATAAAAATAATGATGTATTTATATGTAAAAAGAAATCTATTGCTTTAAATCAACATCACCTAAGCAGACTCTATTGCACACGTAAAGCATATACCTGAGTGATGAGTGCCTTCGTCGTCGCTAGCCCCGGAATATTTGGGACTCTTTTTCCAACGGAAACTCCTAAAAGGCGACTTGCTACGTGAGCGGTCCTTCCTGCGTGTCTCCTTTTCAACAGGCCGAGGCGCTTTAACAACACAAATAAGCAAAACGCACACAAAACATGCACTACGACTAACAAAAACAAAATAATAAGAGCCTATCAAAGAACAGCTTTTGACAATGACAATTAAAAAATATGGCATGCAACCGAATGCATTATAATAAGATAATCTATATATAAAATATAAATAAGTGATTACAGAAAATTGTAAATATCGAAAATAGATCACACCAAAATGTGTTCAATAATAATGTTAATAATTTATGTTAAAACCGTTTGTCCTGACTAAATAAAACCATTTTCACAATATTTTCTTTCAAAATACTATGAACTTTAATTGACCATATGTTTTGTACGTGACCTTATCGTTTACATGTGGTAATGTAATGTGAAGCCAGATTTTTTTTTTTCAATCCAACAATAATCATTTATTAACTTTTTTCTTTCAATACTATAAAATCAAAAAAATATTGAATGTCAAGAAGGTCAATTTCCAACAACAAATTCATTTAAAAAAAAGAACTGTTAAGTATGAAGTTAATTGGAAAAATGTAACATTTTTAGGGTCCGTAAGATTCACATAGAGTTCTGAGAAAATCGACGGAAAAAAGTCAATCTATCACATCGCAAGAAAATCGATACCAAGAGATACCACGAGCAAACGTGCTGGTTTCGATTGATAAAGCCGGATGGAAAATGCCCTTAAAGATAATTTCTTAATTTTTAACCTCCAAGTAACCCCCCGAATAGCTGTTATGCTTCGGAATAACATCAACTCAATAACAATCCTAATTTCAGTTCAACAAAGTTTATTTTCGCAAAAATTGTTTTTGTTTGAAACTACTTCAGATTTAGAACTATCCACTACATTCACACATGATAATTTATACTTCAAAAAATATTTTTTTAAACCACATACTTATAGTTAGTTTTATTCTATTCTATATATTGTGTTCTGTATTAATATAGTGTAAATCTATCCAATACAGATTTTTTATTTTTTTCCTTAGAATTCGAAAGTAATATCGGCAATCCGCAACCTTAGATTTCAATGGGAATGCAGGGGACTCAAAAAGAGTGCCAGGTATAAGAACAAAACATTTTTTAGCGGCGAAATCGTTCGATTTCGAAGCGCAGCCCTGTCTAAGCGTTCGCACAATTTTTAAATTTTTGTAAACAACCCGAAAATTATAACATATTTTTTTTGAGAAGTAATTTGACGTAAATGTATGACATACTATGAATATGACACTTAATTTAAAAAAAAAGAAAATTAGGAGATCGGGTACTACAGCCCCCATTTTTTTATTTTCATTTTTTTATTATTTATCAAAAATAAAGTATTATATTGTCGCAAAAAAATAAAAAATAACGAATGGGTTCTTTATTATTTACCAAAATAAATTATATTACACAGGAATTTATGATGTGAAGTTATTAACGATGAGTTAAAGTATGAGTAGCACTTGGGCTATAAATTCGCGTCGTCTGTCTATGGGATTGTTTAAATCCAAATATTTGAACAGTAGGCAATTTGCCAACACCCGGCATATTACCAGAAATAGGATGTTTCTGAAGTAGAGAATAATTATGGTTCATTTAACATAATCCAGCGTTAAGAATTTAAATCGCATTATTTTAAAGTAAACAATTGAATTTTAACAGATGATATATACTTGTAATTGTATTAAAGAATGTGATATAATGGTATTTTAAATATTAACACCCCTTTCGCTAAATTAACTAATTCCCAAAAGTCAACAAAATATAGTTGATACATTTGTCGCAAATTATGGATGTTTAAATTTGTTTTCTTTTAATTTAGACAATAAATTTCGAGATAAAAAGGTAGTCTCATTAGTCTTAAAACTAATATTACACGAGAGACTTCGAAAAACCAAAAACAAACTATTTTCACCTTTTTAGAATTACATATATAACTCAAATTTTCTTGATATTAATATGTTATGCTTGCACTCTTCTAGCACTTTTCAAAATAATACATTTTATTAACAGATAAATGAAGATTTAATTTAATATTAATACAAATATATTTCTGAAATAAAATGAAAATATTTTCAGGAAAGGTAAAATTTTTATTCTTCCGACATAAATATTCTTTGTAAATATCTAAGACATAAAAATCAATTGGATAAATTAAGTAGTTTCCGAAATCTTTTTGTAAAATTATATTTTATTTAGGCAGCAATTGCGACAATTTTGAGCTGATATTTCGCAGAAAAAAAAAACAAAAGTCATCTTCAGAGCATTTTCCACAATATAAACCTCCTATTTTAAAGCAGAGATATAACTGCAAGAATTAAAATCGAAGAATATTGGTAGAATGTAAATATTTTTATCTACATATTTCGCAATTGCAGATAATAATTAAATATACAGCCAAAACTGCTCAAATTTAAAATTTATATGTTTCAATGCCACCTTTCTGAAATTCTATATACTATTCAAAAATGTAAGTAAAACTCACTTTAAAAATCACTTTTATTGGCATTTCAGGATAGCATTCTGAAATAACAGAATATTTTCTTTTGTGCCGCAATTTTTAAATAATATAAGCTAACCTAGACAATAAAATTTCTTAGTTAATAGTTAAAAAAATACTGACGGAATGTGAACATATTTCAAACGAGGGCTGTGTACTTTCGTACCCCAGAGATCCAAGTGTGATATATCGATAACAAACAAAAATATAATAAATAAAAATAAAACAAAAATAATGAAGCAGGAACCAAGTCCAAAAATAAATACAGAAAAGCGTTGGCAAGAAACCAAATTTTCCAGGAATCCAATCAAACACTATCGCAAATATATACCTTACGAATGATCTAATAATATACAGCCTCGCGTTGAATTTTTAGAACTTGTAGTGCGTTTGTAAAATGAATTTAAAGGTATTAAGAAAAAATAGGTAGCAATTACGTAGCTAAAATTAAATTTACGTATCCGCAATGTTATCTTTCAAAACGGCAGCAAATCAGGATAAATCATAAAGATTTGTATGTACTCTTAGTATTGATTAGGGAAATATAGAACTAGATAGCCGAACACCTTACCCTAAGTAATGAATGTAATTTCTAGGTAAGCATGTAATTTAAATTTTATATTTTTTGTTAATTTAATTTAAATTTAGTAACACTTGAGTTTTAATTACAGTTCATACAAGATGCTACGATTGAAATGTTTTGTAGTTGAAAATTATTCATTGTCAGAGAGAAAAATTAAAGAATATATTTTTCCGTACATCATATTGCAAAATAATTATTTTTTAGCATTTTTACATTTAAAAAACGGACTAATGAAGAGAAATCTTCATAATTGAAGAATTGTTTACTTACAATTGGTGCTGAAATACTTTGCAAGATTCTTTGCATTTATAACAACAGTTTGATTAGGATTGTAAGAAACCAAAGAGATAAAAATTTAGTACTTGTATCATCAAAAAGAGTTGTATATTGAAAGTAGCACTTACATTTAAAAGCATAGTAATAGCATAAATAATTGAAAATTTCTTTAAAACATCTCTCAATTAGGTATATTGTTTCAAAATTATTAAAAATAAAATATTTCTGCAACTACAGGCCACGTCTATAATCAAGCTGTTCAGGAAATATCACGTATATAACAATTGATTTTGACTATACAGGGTATTCCACGTAACTGGTTCATTAGAAGTTTATGAAGTTCTATTATTTACTTATATTTGAGATTTTGTCACCAGTATCTGTTCGATTGGAACTATAAATGTAAATAACTTAACCAAAATATACTTCCGGTTGACCGGAAATGATGTCAACTTTGTTATTCTAAATAGAATAATATAATTTTTTATTCATTTTTGGATTCTACAATTATAAATACGTCAGTTTTCATTAGCTATTCCTATAGCTATAGGAATTAAAATACAGGATGTTCCATTAAAAAAAAATGAGTTTTCTGCATTTGAAAATACGTCACTTTGTTCCTCAGTTTTGAACACCCTGTATGTTAGAATATAAAGTGTGCTTACCGTTTCTTAGAGTTATATCTACATTCATAACATAGCAAATTTGGGGTCTCTAGTTGCAGTATTAACCGAGATGTTAATTTCTGAATGAGGCAATGATTATGACTAAAAAAAAGGAAAAACTTAAATAACTCAAAAACGGCAACATGTAGCTATAGGAATAGCTAATGAAAACTGACGTATTTATAGTTGTAGAATCCAAAAATAAATAAAAAATTATATCATTCTATTTAAAATAAGAAAGTTGACATCCATTTCCGGTCAACCGGAAGTGATAGTTTGGTTAAGGTATTTTACACTTATAGTTCCAATCGAACAGATACTGGTGCCAAAATCTCAAATATAAGTAAATAATAGAACATCATAAACTTTTAATGAACCAGTTACGTGGAATACCCTGTATTATAAAATACTAGTGTGTTTATTGCTAAAACCGAGTAAATTATCTGAAGATTTCTTTTGGAACAAAAAAAAACACAAAGATAGTGTAACACAAGTATAATAAAAATACAACACATGTTTAGCCACTATTGAGGCTGATTCAAATTAAGTGCGCACCATTGCTATCTCTGTTATTATTGATTCTAAAAAGTAGGTTAAATTAGTAAAGTATTAGGATCAACTTTTAACAAAACAGATACATGTCTTTGTGGTCGATGTTTATCTTAACATATTACATCTTAAAATAATGTCGTTGAAATTAAATTGAAAAGGAAAAAGTAAATGCATAATTTATAAATACTGCTCAAAGGTATCACCTTCATTCTCAATACATTTTGGTGCCCGTTTGAGTACACTCTAGGTAGCTCTTAAGATTGTCCTTCCATCCAATTGGCGGAAAACCTCCCTAACCTTATTTTCCAATTCGTTCACGTTGTTGTACCCGGTTTTTGTATATCTGATCTTTTAAATATCCCCAAAAAAAAGTCTAAAGGTGAAAGCTTAGGAGAGCGTGCTGGCTATCGAATTGGCCCATTTGTACCAATCCACTTATCGGAAAAGATGATGTCTAGATAGTTGTGAACTATGCGGCAGTTGTGTGCCGGAGCACCGCCCTGCTGAAAGCAGAAATTTTGGCGCATCAGTTAGGTAATTGGAGTTATGAGGATATCCTCTAGAATGGTACGAATAAATTCCAGATATCTTTCTCCTGTCAATGTACCATTGTAGAACACTGGACCAACGACTGCCGAATCCAACTTGTGCAGCATGTGGACGCATTATTAATAAATTTTCTTGCGACCAGTAGTGTTCATTTTATTAAACATTCCTCTATTGGAGAAGTTTGTTTCGTCACTCCATAAAATACATTGTGTTCCATTCAAATTTTCATCACAGAAATTAATAACCCTTTCACAGAAAGCCCACCTCCTGTTCGAATCTCCTGGTTATAATGTTTTCCAACCCAATTCCTTAGTAACATCTCTAATGAAAATTCGCGATGGGCTTCAAAATATGCTTACATTGTAATTTCTACCTTCTCGTTGATGGTGATATTTTTCTTTGTTGTTTTCTTATTAAATAAGCAATCGTGTTGTCTAAATTGTCTGTAAAGTTTTCGAAAGTAACATCGATCTGGCTGCTGTGGTAAAGGATACTGTTCTGCATAATATTCGACAGTCCTTATTAAATTTTTGCCGCATACAACGTATGCTTCCAGCATATCGCATTTCTCTAATTGAGAAAATACCATGGTGAGATATTATCTAATACTAAAACTAAATATAACGAAAACTGTTCAAGCTACTAATGATAATAATGTAATAATAACAATTAGAAGTAAAGAACAAAACAAAAATGAAATAATTAACTTTTTTCTAATAATTAAACGTGTAAAAGATTTAAGCTCAGAGCGTTTGATTTAAAGTGAAAGAAGCCTACTATAAATTTTACATATCTTTGGCATCAATTAAAAACCACCATAACTTCTTTATTATTCGTTTTAAGACAATATTGTATTAAAACTTTTGCATCACAAATTAAAATATCTTCCATTTTTTTTTTAGAAAATATACAACTAAAACAAATATAAATTTCAAAATTTCTCGGAAATGCGTCATGCAATTGTTTTTTCATATATTGCATATCAATCGGCGTTAAAAACACTAATACTTTGCTAATTTAACCTACTTTCTAGAATCAATAATAACAGAGATAGCAATGGTGAGCACTTAATTTGAATCACCCTGTACAAGTTTTTTTTTTACTAAATTTAAACTTTGTTGTTTTAAAATGAAATTTAATATTATTTGATTTTGAAAGCTTTTATGTACATATATAATGGCATTGAATTCATCAAATATTTCAAACACACGGCTGTAAATATTAATTACTTTCAATTTAGACTATTTCTCACTGTTTTATTATTGAATATTTTAATATTTTCCTATATTTTGGGAAATACATATTAGGTGACGTAGGCAACCTAAATTACTTGTCAAGTGTTCGGTTTTCCTGAATTGCATTTACCCATAATGGCGTAACTATTTATTCGTAGCGGCACAGAATTTTGTTTTTATTTTTTTTTTAGTTCTACATTTCCCTAATGATTCGTAGATAAAAAATATCCTGCATCAAGTATTCACAAAGTAACAAAATACTAAGATTAACAGAAATAACATGCGCTACAAAACATCAAACGTATTTAACAGGTAAGTATGCATGCCATAAAATCATTCAACCATAAGAGCGATTAAATCGCAGTTCTTTACAAGTATACTTACTGGTATGTGCCTTAGTTTGTACGGGAGACTGTACCGGGGTTGACACAACTATCGGCTTAGGTTCTTCCACAATGGCGGGCTCGGTAGCTACACAACATGCACATGCTTAATTATCATGCATTTGCACTCTTAAAATTAATATCGCAAAAATATGTCTACCGAAAGCTACCTGAAAGCGTTACCGTTGTTAAAAGCATGATTAAGAATAAATATTAAAAAACAACAAACTAGAAAATCACCACCTACCTATGCTACTTCGGGAAGGAACAGATAAGTTTTGTTAGAAAGGTGCAGACAAATAGGTGCTAATGTGCACAACCACAACATAACACACTGTGAAAAGAATTAGTGCAACAGAGCCAACACCAAGGTGATGTTATTTGAATGAGTTATAGCATAATTAATCATATAATGTTTTCAATAATTTCAGTATTAACCAGGTGTTATCGAAATTACATAATTAAATGCATAACTCATCTTCAAAAATATACAAATATATTTTTATTATACAATGAATTTTGCAAAATTACCTTCACCGGGTGAAGAGGCTCTCAATGAGCCCTTCTGCCCAACCACAGCTGCGTGTAAGCAACAAGTTTTCCAATTAATACATTTAAAGGGGAAGCAGGTTTCCCTAGTTATGGGTGTACAACTAACCTGGTCTTTCCTCTTCTGTCGGAGACGGTGCATCAGGTCTATCGGCTTCAGCAGCGGCGGCTTGAGCAGCTTCTATGGCGGCCCTTTTTTCGGCTTCCTCTGCCTCTCTCTTGGCCCTTTCCTCGGCCTCAGCAGCATCCTGACGGCGCTTCAATTCTCGAAGTTCAAACTGAAATATTTGGACCAAGTTTAGAAAATGTATCGAACAAATTCCACTAAGCTTGCTTATAGAATTAAGCAAATTTATTACTCAACTGAAGCTATGGCAAATATACAATTTCCCAAAAGTATTTTTTTCCTCTTTCTGGAAGAATTATCAATTACACACAAAGATATCGCATAATAAATATTTTTAGTAAGATAAAAAAAAACGTTCGACAGGTACTGATTACACATTCCTGTTAATTCCTAACTTATATTGAACTTATCTAGCTAAATATTGACCCGATAATTTATCCTATAAATTTTTAAAATACGCAGATCATTCTGAATATTGTGCGAAACAGATTATAATTTAATGCTGATTTAATCTTTCTTTACATAATAGTTGATATAACTATGATTCAGTGATACAGATTTCCAATATCGTGAATAATCGTAAGGGTACTTCACAAAATATTAAATAAAAAATTAAAATCTGTACTATCAAGACATTTCGTTCTTGTTGAAAATTTAGTATTTATATACAGGCTGGCACATTTATTTTGAACTATCAAACTAATTTAAAAGCAATTTCATGGAAAGAAAAGAAACACCAGAGAACGTGTAATGTTAAGGCATTAAAAGAAACGATTTGATCTTTCTGTGACCTTGAAACGCTGCTAGAACCATAGGTATATAAGAGAACATATATTGAGCAATGGTATGAAAATGTAAAGTCAGGAAGTGAAATGGAAATATTTTCTCTGTCACAGGATGTACCTAAGACGTAGGCGCATTTTTTGTGTGAAGATAGTGATTTAAATGAATTAATTTTCTGGGTATTTCAATATTAGAATTGTACTTAATTTTATTAAATTGAAATAAATAAATAAATAATTGAACATTACCTCAACACCTGTGTAATTGGTTTTCCTATTACTTCTTATTTGTATTTTTAAGCTTCAAAAAAGAAAAAAATTATTACACGTGGCTAATATGAATTGTCTCACGTTAACCGTATTTATTCAAAAATTACTCTTTTATTTTTTTTTTTTTTTGAAAAAGCACGCACAAAGAATACTTAAGTAAATCCATCAACACACATTACATTTATTAGGTTCTATAATCTAGTTTCTGAGCTTCATTTTTGTGCACGAAGTGCTCTATATATATATGTTCCTACATATATATCTAACTATGATAATGTCATAATTGCATTTTCCTGCTTCTGTTTAAAATTTTACTCGAAACTTGCTTCCAAATGATTGGTGGTTCGAGATAAAAGGACCAACCTGTATTAAAGGTGTTGAGGCCACTTCAGTGAACTAATTATGGTGGAATAACCTGCAAGCGGTTTCATATTTAATTTTGGTATTTGTTACAAGAGTTCGTGATAGTTATATATGTAAACCAAATGTGTGGCGGACGTGATTTCTACTAATAACAAATATTTTCAATTATATTCTCAATAATCACATTATAATGTCGTGACAATTTAGTGAGCTCACCTTCTCAAATGTTACAAGCAAAATCACTACATTTGGTTCATTCAGTTAATACCAACATTACCTCACGTTCTAGCTTGAACAAGTCTAAATGCAATGTGAGTTAATAAAAAAAAAACCATTTCGGACATTTTACTTGTCTAGTACAATATGTGCTTGCTGGATGTCGTATTTATTGTTGGTTTTTCTTCAAATAATAAGAAGAGTTCAACATTGTATCATTTGTTTTCGGACTTAACTAAAAGTTTGTGATTTAAACATTTGAGGTTTGCAATGGTTTGATATTTTCTTTCTTTTGAAAATAGTTTCTTACACTTTTAAATGAAGCATCCTATACATTTTGATGATGGTGTTTTCCGGTTAACCGGAACTATAAAGAATTCGAAAATGTTTTAGAAAAAAGTAGCTACCCAGTTATTACAAACCGCCAAATTTTGGCTTTTTAAAGGTAAAGAGTTACATTAATGCGGAAAACTTCTAACTAGTCAATTTCGTGGAAACTCCTGTATATAATAACGAAGAATTTTTTTTAACGAGGTCATAATAAATAAATAATACCAATCTCCCATTTTTTGGAGTAAGTCCAGATATCAACTTAGATAGTTAGTTTTGCGTTAACAGTTTAACTCTCTCAAAATGTCAAAAAGTTAATATGAAACTTTTCCCTTGTCATTTCACTTTATCCCATAATTTTTACACTCCTTGAAGCTTTGAACGTTTAAAATAAACATCAAAACAAAAAAAAATGCTACCTTCATAATGGCCTATAGTAACTAAAGCGTATAGTTAATAACTGTGAAGCAAAGTAAGTTCACAAGGTCTGATTTCCGGACAAAATAAGCAAAGGATAATCAAGCAAATAATGGTCAAAGAGGATATACACTAAATCCGAAAAATTGGCAGGTTGCAGCATAACTATTCGAATTAAGCCCAGTGCTAAGCTTTCTATTCGTGAAGTGAGCGTAATAACTTACCTTATCGGAAACAGGAATTTTATTACCGAATTTATCTCTAAACAAGAAGATTCTCTTAATATCCTCATCGTTAAAAGTAAATACCGGAAACGCGTCAGTCGTTTTCAAAAAACTGCTGAAAAGTCTTTCCATAATGAGAAACTTCTCGCATATTGTACGAGTATGTTCCGGCGACATATAATAGCTAATACGTAAATCACAGTACTCATCATCGATTTCATCGTCGTCGTAATAACCGCTGTACGAAAAATACGGGGGCGTTTTTGGAAATTTGAATGGACTAGCTTCAGATTCTCTCAAGCTTTTCGCCGAACAGACCTCCGTTTCAGATGCGCTATCACCGTGTAGGAACGATTTGTTTGCTCCGTCATTGTAATCGATGTTTGGATAATATTTGGTAACACCTGATACGGTAAAGCAACGCCGAACGGTGATTCGCGGTTTATAAAATTTATCCACGCTATTGATTATGAGCGGAACGACTTCAGCTGGCGGCCGCACCGAGCATGATTTTCTATAAACGGGTTTTGGTGTTTTCGGAGGTGCCACCACCGGAATTGTTAGGTCAGGAGGTTCGCAAGACACATGCACTACATCCCAAAAACTACTAACACCATCTATTCTAAGCTTTTCTAACTACAAACACAGAAATTAGACATAGAAACAAGAAGGGATTTTGTTGAAAGCATTGATTAAACTTATAGCAACAACAGTAGTAATAACATTTACAGAAGGTTAAAGACAATTATTTTACTATGAAATTGACAAGACTATTAAACTGAATGAATAGACGAGGCCAGGCGCCAGTGAACAAATTATCCGAGGAAAGTAATGATCAGAATTTATTTTAATTAGTTTTGTTCATAGACTGACAAATACCGATTTTACATTTTGCATCAACTGTGAATCATAAATAAATAAAAAAACAATACAAGAAATATAGACATGACTGGGTATTAAAAATAAATTCGTGATGTACTTAGATATTTAAAAATTTTAAAATGGAAATTTTTACGCTGAAAACATATTTATAAATAAACAAAAAAAATCTGCGGTTATAATTGGTTTGCGTTGGAATCCTTTATATTGATTTACATAATGAGCCACGGTTACGTGGTATAAAATTATATAGAAATAGGTTTTTTACTCAAGAATGCGCTCTTCTGTAAACAATACTTACATAACAGTCACGCACAATTTATTATCACATATTTTAGAGATGAATAGAAGAACAATTGCAGAATATATAATCTTACATATTCTGTTCAACATATATATCTATGTATGCTAAAAATAGAGAGCGTAAATGATATCAAAAACCCAGAGTCTTCCGTAATATAAACATTAATATCGTGTTTGATATACAATTGTTGAGGATGTAAAAGTATGCACGAACTGTAAACGCTCATATCAAAAGTAATTTCTATATAAAGCTCTCAACATTATGATATACATATATAATATGCTACTATGTTGACACTGTAGTAGTGTTTTTTATACAGGGTGAGTTTTTTATCTTGAGACAACGGAATATCTCTAAAACACTGCATCAAATCAAAAAAAGATCTTAATAAGATTTGTTATAATGTAGGGGGCTCACTGAATGGTGCCGAACTCGATACCCCCCCCCTAGAGTGGGAGGAGGGACAACTTTGAAATCTTAAATGGGAACCCCATTTTGTATTGCAGATTCGGATTCTACGTCATCAAGTATGTAGTTTTTGCTTGAAACTTTTTTTTTCGATTCGTAACAGATTACGCTTGTAATCGCAAAAAACATAAACGTGAACTGTGAACGTCTAGAAAAAATACACAAAAAAGAGAAAACATGATTTTGTGTTTTTTTTTATTTTAACATTAAATAACATTTCAAAAAGCAATTCAACAACTTTACTTTATCATACCCTCCATAGCCCCCATTACTGTTCAAATATTCAACACTAACTAATTTGTATTGGATTAATAATTAATAATCTAAATGGGGATCGGACATGTGTAAGTATTCACAGCTTGTCAAGTACTGAATAAAGTACGGTTTTGTATCGTTGAATAGCATTCCAATTGCGAATAAATAAATGTATCGAAGTGAAGAGGCACAGTTTCGAAGACAGGGCTTTTTGAAATGTTAGTTTATGTTAAAATAAAAAAAAAACACAAAATCATGTTTGTTTGCTTCTCTTTTTTGTGTATTTTTTCTAGACGTTCACAATCATGTTTTTTGCGATTACAGCGCAATCTGTTACGAATCGAAAAAAAGTTTCAAACAAAAACCAAATACTTGATGGCGTAGAATCCGAATCTGCAATACAAAATGGGGGTTCCTATTTAAGATATAATCTTTTTTTTTTGATTTGATGCAGTGTTTTAGAGATATTCCGTTGTCTCAAGATAAAAAACTCACCCAGTATATTCGAAGGCTTACTACAGATTTTTTTTTTCTACAAACAAATAGAACTTCACGTAAAAAAAAAGTACCTGGCCATGACATTGAAAATACGAAGAATAGAATTAGTATTTACAATTACATTCATGAAATGTTTGAAACAGATGCCAAAATATTATATAGAACTTCAGAGGTCGACATCTACAACCAAAATATCACAGTATGTACTTATTTTCTTTCCGTATATTTGTACTTTACTTCAAACAAAATATAGGAACATATTTTCATCAAAATTATATTAATATATGATATAGACACGTTTGTTTACATTATTTCAAATACTTTAAGAGCAAATATAAGAAAAAAGTCAGGTGTAATGTTTACATAATTTAATATACTCTTGTATTAGTTTCGACTTGATTATCAGCCAGAATTTGTACTAGCCGATCACTTACATATGAAATAATACAAATTAAGTAATAAAATAGTACTTGCAGTCAGCGATTTTCATGCCAAACGCATTTAGTTCACGTACCTTTCTGTTTCCCCTGACCAAATGTGTACTCGATATTTGTTTTTAAAAATTTTAATTTTGTAACTTTCAATTGAAGGGCTTATTGTAATAACATGATAAACGTCACTAAATACTTCAATTTTAAATTGAATAGTAGCCAGTTTTATGCATTCCTCTAAAGCTTCAAAGCTTGATTACTTATTTTTTTTTTATTATTGGTGGCATATCAGGTGATTTATCAAAGTAAGCCTTTCAATTTCACCTTTTTATAAAACTCCCACACTTTTTCATATTGTAATCCTTTAATTAACATTTCCTTTTTTTTCAATTTTAACATGTTGAAACTATCTTACCAGTTTAATATTTAAAAAAATAAAATACTTATTTCCTAAATTAATTCCACTTTTATTTGATAATTTTTTTTCCAATATACATGATTTCCATAAAGTTTTAAGTTGTTGCCTGTAAGTACTATTTTAAAATTTAATTAAGTGATCGTTTTGTATAGATTATGGCTGATGATGGCTAAATCAAGCCGAAACTAGTACTAGAGTATATTCAAATTAAGTATATGCAACTGTTACAGTGGATTTTTTCTTGTATATGAATTAAACACCTTACAATATGGACCATCTTCGAACTATAAGGGCAAAAATATATCTATTACATAATACATGAGAACATCGCTAAATTAATTTAATCAATGCTTCAAAAGGAAAACACAGAAATACAAAAGCATGCATGAATTTGAAAATTAAAAACAAACTTACAGTGGTAAGCCTCTCCAAGGCACTAAAGCGCTCTTCTTGTGCAGCAGCGGATTTCTCAAACGCTTCGTGCTTCTTGATCAGATTTTCTACATCGTCTATGGAATGGCCCAATTCGGTGCTCATCAAATACGGTTCTTGTGCGATTAGCCAGGCCTCGGCGACGGCAGCATCTCGAGCGAATTGATAGACTTCTAAAATAAGTTGTAAATTTTCCCAGCGTTCCTCCCAGCGGTTATGCAAAGCGTTCCTCTGATTGCTAAGAGCCATTAATTTGTCCTTAATTTCGGCTGAGGCGTAATGATTTCTCGCGAGAAGCTCCTTCCCTAGGCTAATACAAACGGTGAAATTATCTTCACGAGCGTCGATTTCTGCTTTCAAGCTCTGGTGGTTATTCATTAGTGTTTCGACACCGCTAACATCGCGCGGCTTTTCACCGGTATTCATTTGTCTTATGACGTCGTCCATCCATTGCATCAACGTGCGTACCAGATTGAAGAATCTAAAGAGGTCGCCGGTATCCGCCAATTTTAATTTCCTCTGCTCGCAAACCGCTTGAAGCGCCGCCCAGGCGTTGACAACTTCAGCTTCTCGATTCGTGATTTCCCGTGCCTTATCTCCAGCGTATGCAGCCTGCAATTTGGCGGACTCTTCTTGTATCTGTTGCACCTGTGATTGTAAAGTTTGTAGATCTTGTAAGAAGTTTTGGTGTTTTCTCTGGAGAGCCGAGACCGATCCTGCGTCCCTACCGAGTTCGTCGCTCATGGAAACTTGCTTCTCGAGTATGCGTCCTAACACATCTTTACAATCATGGAAGAATTTATGAAGTTCTCGTGATGCGGCCAACATCTGTGTGCGCGTCTCGATGAGTTCGAGCAGATCTTGCCAGGCTTCATTGAGTTGATCTTTCCATTCCGCCACAGTCGCAGAATCAGAATGTCCGGCAGCGATTAGTTGATCAGCGATGTCATTAACTGCTGTAACGCGTTCTGTACCGATGGAAGCGGTATCGCGTGCAAATTCTTTAAAGCGTTCCCATAACAAAGTGACGTGGTCATAATCTTGGCCTAATTCGTGCGAAGATGCTACAACTTCTCTATCTGCTATCCATTGTTCCAAATCTCCAACTTCCCTGTTCAGCAAGAATAATTGCAATGCCTCGTCCAATTTTGCACGCCTTTCGCCTGCAAGATCTTTCAATCCAGCATACAATTTATCCAATTGTGATTGTTTTACAGCGACTTGTTCGGCCAAAGGGTGACCTTCAGCTGTTAATGTACGTACGGTTTCTCCCAAGGCACGAATTGTGTCAGCATACGCTTCTACGGCTGCTTCTTGGCTATCGTGTTTCTTCAGCAAATTTCGAGCAGATGTTTCATCCTTGCCTCTGTCTTCGACCATCATGTATAATTCTTGTTCACTCATCCACGCTTCTGCTTCGCCTGCATCGAACAAGTATTGTTGGGCGCGTTCGTTCCTCAGCAGATTTTCCTTGCGATTTTCAATAGCGTCCTTCAATTCTTGCCAATTTCGCAACAACTCTGTAATGAGATTGCTAAATTCGTCAGCGCTTTCATGCCCTTCGTCAACTAATTTCTGGCCATTATTGCAAACGGTGCGTATCCTAGGTTCGTGATTGTCAATTTCGGTTTTGAGCGACTGATTCTTCTTTATGAGCATATGGACATGGAATAATCCAGATCCATATTCAGTGGAAGTTGCCAGGGGCATTTTCTCAGAGATCCATAATAATTCATCTTCCACGTCCCTTCTGAATTGGAATGCTTCCTTCTTCTTTTCCAGTTGCCGCTGCCGCTCAACTAAAGGTTCCTTCAGCTGCTCAAACCTCTTTTCCACTTTCGTTTTCTTATGTGTAATATCTGCCATATCCTTGTCGGGCACTTTCTGCACAAGATGCTTAGCTTGAGATTCTAGCTGATCCACTTGGCGAGCCTTCACTGCCATTTGCGTCTCAATCATCTGTTGTTTCTGCATTAGTATGTTAACGGACGCAAGATCTTGTCCGGTGTCTTCATTTTCGATTTGTTTCTCGAGTTCGTTTATCCAGCTGTCAATATCATCGCAAGTTTGATGAATCAATACTTCACGATTGGCATCGAACAGCCGTTCGCCTTTGTCTTTCGTTGTTTCTTCGAGAATTTCGAATTGATCGTCGAGTTCTTTCAATTTGGGCTGAATCATTTGTGCGTACTCCGGTTTATTTCTCGCCAGCTCTTCTCCAGCTTGTTGCAAATTAGTGAGTCTTTCCTTGTTAGAACCGATTTCTGCTTCAAATGCCTGATGCCTAGTCCATTTGGAATGAACAGTTTTAGCGGATCGGTAAGTTTCGTCTTGGGCAGTAATATGTTTTTCTTGTATCCATTCTGACAATTCGTCGCAGTCACGTAAGAACTGCTGCAATTCAAGTAGATCGCGTAATTTGTCTGATAGCGCTTGGGCTTTCTCACGATTATTCTGCCTCCTTTCATCAATAGCATCAGCCCGTTTAGCGATTTTATCAGAAGCGAAATGACCTTCATCGCACAATCTTCGGCTGAATTGCACCACAGCGTTAATTTTATCATCGTTGGCGTCCATGGTTGTCAAGAACGCTTCGTGCTTCTTTAACAAGTTTTCTGCCTGTTCCAAAGTAGTTGGTGTATCATCCTTACCGAGTGCGTGTTCTTGTTGGCTCAGTATTACTTCCGCTTGTCTAGCATCCCTATTCAGAAGTTGCAGACTCAAAGATTGCGAGAGTAACTGTTGTCGATTCTCCCACATTTGCTTCAATTCAGCCCAACCATCTTTTAGGGCTTTCAATCTTTCTCTCAAGAACATATATTGAGGATCATCTTGAGTGCCTGGTTCTGCGGTAATGCGTTCTCCGTATTCCATCATCTTTGTGTAATCATCGGTATAATTATCAATTTCGTCTTTAATGCTTTGATGTTGCGATAATAACTTCTCAGCTTCAGCGAGGGATCCTGGAGTATCCTCGGATGCAACATCTGTTTGTGTGCGCGTTAGCCATGTTTGGAAGTGATCCAAATCCCTCAAGAATCTATGCAAGTCACCGGCTTCTTCTAATTTAGCATCGCGTTCTTTCAACATCTGCGTCAATTGTTCCCAAATAATCTGGATTTGCACAATGCGCTCTCTAATAACTGCCGCTTCCTCTGGGTGTTCTTTCTCCATATCTTGTGCTTCTTTTTCTAGGGCTGTAAGTTTCGCTTGTATAGCAGCCAAATCACGTTCCATACCAGATAAACGTCTTTGAAGGGTCATAATGCCAGTAAGGTCCATCTCCAAACTGTCTGTACTTTGTAAAATGCGTTTCTTATCTTCAATCCATGTGACAGTTTCGCGACATTCAATGTGGAACGTTTGCAAACCATGGGCTTGGTTAAGTTCGTCCTTCTTTGATTCTGCTTGTCTCTGAGTTCGGCCCATTTTTGATTAAGTTGATTTTGCCTGGCAGTAATTTGTTCTGAATCTGGGTGTTCGACGTGAAGTAATTGTCTTGCTAATTGGTTTACAACAGCGACTCTCGACGCATTGGCATTCATTTCCTTTTCGAATCCATCGTATCTATGTTTCATAATTTCGACATCTTCTATATCGCGAGCTGGAGTCATTGTCTGCAACATGCGATCTTTTTCGCCAATCCATTGCTCAACACCGTCGCTTTCGGATAGCAATTTGTATAACGATAACGCATCGAGCAGCCTCTGTTTTCTCAGCTTTGCAAGTTCTAGAGCTCCTTATATCTGCTATCGATAGACGTTAGCCTTTGCTGTACTTCTGGCGCATTAGATAACTCTGGACCCAACTGTTCTGCTTGTTGGCGCAAAGCTTCGATAGTTGAAGAATAATTCTTAAGTTCGTCTGTCACATCGCGGTGTTTCTTAAGCAATGATTGTGCGTTTGCTTCGTCGCGTCCAACATCTTCGCTTGATACTAATCTTAGAGTATCCAGCATCCATATATCTACATCATCGGCGTCGGCAAATAATTGATGATAATCTACAGCTTCCTCCAAACGTTTGCGACGATATGCTGCTAAGTCCAAGAGATGGCGCCAGGCATCTCCTGCTTCTACCAACCTACGCTGAATTTTGTCAGCGCCAAAGTGACCCGCATTAACCAGCTCTTCACCGACATTGATAACGGCTTGAAGTTGTGGTTCATGTGCTGCAATTTCGTTCTCTAATGCTTTATGTTTAGCTAATAATAAGTGAACAGTGGTCAAATCATGACCAATATCAGCTGTCGATACAATTTGTCCCTTTTCTTTTATCCAATTGTCCTCGTCCGCCATATCCCAGTAGAACTGCCACAATTTTCTGGACTCCTCCAAACGCAACCGCTTTCAACCGCTAAACGAACTAATTCAGCATAGGCGTCTTCCAACTGCTGTACTCGCTCAAGTACCAACGAAGGATCACATGGCTTGTAACCTTCCGTTGTTTCAAGATCCAGAAATCGTTGTGACGCCAAAGCTACCGCTTTAACCCGCTCGCCCAAGATGTTAATATCTGCCTCTAATAAATTGTGTTTCTGTAGTAAATCTTCAACGCCCATAAGGTGCTTGCCGTGATCATCCGTAAGAAGGCGAGCTTTTAGATCTTCCATTGAATCTAAGATGTGTAACATTTCTTGGAAAGTTTGCTGCAATTGCAAACTCAGTTCTAACCTCATTCTGCGTGCTTTCAAAAGTTCCAGCAGGTAATTCCATAACCTTAGTACGTTATCTTTACGTTGTCCTATACGTTCCATATCGTGGTAGTTTTCGACTGATAACTCTGAAGCAACGGCAACAACTGCTTGTACGCGCTCTTCATATGCGAGAATGTCTGTTTCTATAGCTTCGTGTTTTTTAGCAGCAGCCTCGACAGCAGCCAAGTCATGTCCAAAGTTGTCTTGTGAAACCAATCGCTGATTTTCACTCAACCACGTTTCACGCATACTTGCTTTGCGATTAAATCTAGCCGCCAGCTGTTCTAATTTTTCTTGTCTGATTAACTCTTCCCTTAGTGCTAGCTCTCTTTCATGTTCGGCTGTTTCTAGTCGTTCCCATGCTTTATTTATATCAGCAATCATCTTCCCTTCTTTCGGCGTGTAAACACGTTGATTATTTGCGCGCATTTTAGATTGTAACGTAAATAGTAAGATCTCAAGGTTTCCTTTTTCAACAAATTTCGGTGGTTTTTCAACTGTTCTATACGTACTGAACTGTGACAATTGTTGCTGAACGCCTTGCAAACTGTTTGCAAATTGACGATCCCCAAGAGCCTTAATGGTATCTTCAATCCACGCTAGTAAATTACTTGTTAAGGATTCATAATCTCGAATCATTCTGTCATTATCCATTGCGATTCCAACTACTTTTCCGATACGTTTTCCTTGCACTGTATCCTGTTTCATTTTACTGAAGTGATGGTAATATGTAACAACGTACGTAATAATTGATTTTTCGTCAGGTTGTTCAACGCATACATCTTCGGCATCTAAGAGTTTTGTCAAGCCTAGTTTATCTTCGGCTACATTGAAAGCGTTGTTAAGGTTATACATAGGATTAGCTTTCGTAAGTTTTTCGTACTGTATTAGATCAGGTCTGTGTTTGTGAATGATCGCATTAAATGCAAGACCGTCGCGCCACGAGGTTGTGAAATTTCTAATATTAACGTTTTGATAACCGGCTGTTTTCATTTGACACCAAAGCAGCAGTGCATCTTTGGCGGATTTTGTTTCTTTATTGTCCGTCTCTTCGATTGTGATGTCTTGAATTTGGAAGCGCAATATGATGGTCCAAATGAGACCAAGCGAAAGCCGTGGATTACCGTCGACGATATCGTGCGAGCCCATGTTTTCTAAGTGGACCCGTTGCTCGCGTAAAAATTGCAAAGCTTTGTCTACATTTTCTAGGCAGTGTATACGCATCTTTCCCTTAGTAGGTCTGGGAAGCCGTTCGCCGGAAAGCACTTCCAAGAGCTTGATCAACTGTTTGCCATCGCGCAAATCTAAATAGAGATCGGATATGCGAGAATTTACACGCACCAAGTGCGAATTGACCCATTTTTGGAAAGTTTTCTTCTGTACGGATTCTCGCTCGTCGGCGAGTGCTTTTATTCGAGAACGTTCGAACAGGCGCGAAGAAGAATTGCCACCGTCGTATTCGTATTCTTCAACAATTTCTTGTTGTAAGGTGGGATCCCACCGATTTATACTTATGTCGGTCGTCATTTCGTCGATTCATAGGCCAAAATGGCCTTCTGGAACAAAACCGGTGGTTATAAATAGTTATAAAAAAAGATCTTTGGTGCGTATAACAAAAATATGTTATAAATACTATAAGTGGATAAATGTGGATATAAATTAGTTACCACTGTTGTAACCCCAAAGTTTTCATAACAAACATCCATAAATACACTATGCATTTCAATTAAAATAAACTATAGATACGGTATTATTAACCCAAGAGGAAAATCGCCGGTTAGCGAACCATAAGAATTTTTATGTATTGTCCCTCCCCAGTCTGCCGTTTTTTTATATTATTTTACAAGCAATAATAAATTTATCTGCAATAAAAATATTTTTTTTAGATTCGAGAAATGTTGTCAAAGATAGCGATGTCGGTATAGCGGTAAGCATAAAAAGTAATGTTATTTTTCAATTTAGAATTCGATAATAAAACAATATATAAGGTGTGGCATTTAAAATAACGAGGTAAATAAAGATAGATAGATAGATGTATTTCAAAAAAGTGTACAAAGACAAAGTGTACAGTATATGATTCGTCAAAATGTATAAACGTTCACCTACTTTTGAGACATAGAACGGGTTACATCCATGACGGAAAGTGACAAATAACCCCCGAATGCGTGGGACACTGTCCAAGGAATTATGTATCCTATTTTTCTAACGATCATAAATCCTTAACAAATTTTTTGAATACATTAAATTTGTTTTGCAATTGCCAGTATTAGTTTGACAATTATTAAATGAATGTATATGTGTATACATGTCATATACATATTACAGCCACTTTAGGCAGATTAGGTTTGTTTCTGGTTTGCTTGGTTGTTGCTGGACGAAGCTGTAGATTATATAATACACTTTGCCACTTCTACGCAGACATCACCATCGAGGTAATCGGGGTCTCTATTTGACGTATTGTACCTTCCCTCCGAAGCCGGAGGAGTTTCAACCAGTGAAGAGATAAACAAGAAGCGACACTTGCCATTTTTGCGGGTTACGCGTTAGCGACTTGGTGTTTTGACAGCACTGTCAATTTACAGAGGGGACGCCATCAGAACGCCACTGCAGTCATTATTCCGAATTTGATCTTAACGATAGTTGGGAGTAATGGAGAATAATTAATTTTAATGTTATCCTCGGAATAATTCAACTTATTACTATTTAGATTGTTTCTTGCTGTATTATTGTTATTTAATAATAGCACTAATAATGTCTCTATTACTAATTAAATTCCCTTAAAGAATGTACTTATACACGTTTAACGCAGCAAATGACAGCAGATGACAAATAGCGGCCATTTTGAAGTGAGACTTCCCTGTCTTCACACACTTTTTATAGCTGGTGGCTTATGATTGGTGTAAGAGAATAGGAAGACAAGTGAGGCACCTGGTGCTAAAATAAAGAAGTCATATTTCCGGCGACAAAACAATCAAAGCTGCCGACAACAACGGTGACGCTTTTTGTCTTATCTGTTCCCTGGTTTTACCTGAAATTGGAAATGTGCACTTGCGTTTTACAGATATGCTATCAGAGGCTCAATCTGTGTAAAAAAAAAAACTAAAAGGCAATATTAACAGAAGATAGACGTTATTCAGAAATTTTATCGATACGATTGTTTTGTTTGTTTGTCGTTGTTCATATTAAAAATATTCATACAGAAAAAATGTTTTCGTTTTTGCAATATTTGCTTTGTAAAATGTCACAAATTAAAATTAATCAGATAAAGTTATTTGCCGCTATATGTACAGTCGCCGACATTATTATTTAACACTCGAGCGAATGGCTCGACACTCTGGTGATGCTAAATATTAATGTTGGTGACTGTACAACGTAGTAAAAAAAATAATGGCTGTGGGTTTATGGAATATGAAAGTACTGTAGAAAATAGACCAAGACCATTTGTTGTAAACGAACTAAATCAAATCTGTGAATAAGCAAGACACTTGTAAGTATGAATAAGACATTTTATTCATATTTACATTACACTAACAAAATACTATTTTTAACCTTTAAATATATTAATGCTTTTACTTCTAATACTAAAGAAATTAAAAAATAAAAACGTTACTGGGAAGAATTACTTGAAACCAAAAAAAGGCAGAAGCTGTCTTTCCAATTTAATTGACGGCCAGATAATTCTCTCAGAATATTTTTTTAGGAAATCCTTTCTAATAACAAATGTGGTAGATAGTTAAAGTTAAAATACATTTACTATACTATTTTGTCCGTACATTTACTAATCAGAGCAGATCGCTATTTAATAAATAAATGGCTTCTGGCTGCACTAGCAGCGGTAATAAAACAATACCTATATTAATTTTAAAAATTCACATCACCATTTCCATAACTTTTCTTGTTTTTCAGTTGGTATTAATTGCAATTTTTTAACGGTATTCCACTTTTAAAATTTTTACGTGACTACAAGCATACTGCATGTATACGGAACGCAAAAAATTAACAGTCAAGGTAAAACTTACATGAGGACGACAAAAATTTTAGCCAAGAAACGACACATGGGGTGGCCAGCAACATATGTTTTGACAAAGAACTTGCAAAAGGTTAGTTTTACAAAAAGGACAAACAACCTCAATAACAAAGTATGATGTACTTACTATTAAAATTCACTAAGATTACAGTTTCCACAAAATTTGAAGATAAGTATACGCACACAATTCTGAATACCGTCTACGTCGGTTTCAGAATTACAGGAAATCGAGTATTACCAGAAATTGAGATATGTATTATACGAAACCGAGCACTTTGGGTACCAAAAATCGAGTGTGTCTTACATACATTGTATGTATGTATCTAGATAAAAGAGTGATCTTACACTGCGACCTAAAAGATCTATTGTGTCCCCTATCTTGTTCTTACAGCTGGCCTTCAATCCTATTCCTTTCAGAAAGTGTAGGATGTCAGAGAGCCCAGTCTAGGTTAGGCAGGTGCAACGACCTCGAGTTGGCCGTGTACAAAACACCAGTTTGAGAGGAAGTGGATGGGTGTTTCATCCTGTTCCTCAAAATTCTACATTCAGATTCTTTTCGCTAATTCAAGCTTACTCAGGTGTCCTTTCGTCTACAGTGGCTGAAAGTATTCCTGTTAATATGCGATCTTGTTCTTATTCGTTGATGCATTTGTAACTCTTCTGGTTATAATTCCAGAAGATTTTTACTTTGCTCATTCCTGGAGATTTTCCAGTAACTGATTTTTCACTGCTCCATTTTCTGTTTTTAGTTTCTTCAGTATTGTACTGCTACTTAACCGCAAAACGGTTAAGGCCCTACAAAAGGCATTCCAGCCCCTTTTTGCAAGATTATCCGTTATTTATCGTTTCCTGCCACTCTGTGTGAACCGGAGCCACAGGAGGGTTACTTTATTTCTTTTGCCTAGTATTTAATTTTCCTAGGCATTCTCAGACCAACTTAGAGACTGATTCATATAATAACTCACGGCTTGAGCAATTTGATCACATTTTGGAGGGGGTAAGATCCAGTACTCTCTTCGATATGCTGCTGTTGGCAGGTTCTCATAGCCCCGTTATGCATACCACACGCTAATCTTTGCGCTTTCGAAGTTTAATTTCGCGTGGCCAGCTTAGTTTTTTGCTCCATGTATGATGCATAAGTGATATCGGTCCACTTGTGTATCACCAAAGAGTTTTTTGTTTTGCATCCCATTTTTTCCTGAAAGTTTTGCACACCATCAGACTCTTTTGGCCTTGTTGATTATTCCAGTCTGTTTGTTCATAGAGTTTATTGTCTAGGGTAATTTCCGTTCTCTATCTATATTTTGCACCAGTTTTATTTCTAAGATTGGATTTTTTTTCCTGAAATGCTACTAATGTTGTCTTGTGGGTTACATGGAGCCCTCGATTTACACCATCTTCTCTGAAGTTCATCCTCTTTGAACTATTCACAGAGGGTATTCAATTTACCTCTTGCGTATATGAATTATCTCATATTCCCTTGACAAGGTATGCCTAGATCGTAGTCGCATAAGAGTTCTCTACTATTAGGCTCCCATAAGTAGGGATGTATCCCCTGTGGGATCCTCTGGTCGTACTAACCGAGATTGGCTTATGTCTCACTCCGTCCACGACCTGGTAGTAGTGGCGACTCCATCTACATCCATTGTACAAAGTTTTTCAATCCAGGAGAAACAGTTCACCTGTAACTTTATCAATAGAAACACCTTTAGCAGATTGGTTTTTGATATGAAGATTCCATTGCTTCTACTGAAAAGTAGTTTTTTGTTTTTTATAATAATAGTATTTCTGATTTCGTCCTTTGTAGGTCGTTGCCACGTTGCTGTATTTGTATGCTTGCTACTAGGACTGTCCAAAAATCGTCTTTTGCTGAAGCCAGGTACCCGAAATCAGATATTACGCGAAATGGAGCTTTACCCGAACTCGTTTGCATTAACTGGTGACACTGAATTTCCCTTCTGTTATATCTTGACAAAAAAAAAAGATCATCTGAACTAAAATTCACTTTCCAAAAACCAGGTAATGTTCCATTTCGAGTAATACTCGATTTATACTTTTCAAGTAATACCCCACCAATTAGGCAGTAATCTCAAGTCAGGTAAATAGAGAACCGACCCACCCCTACTTGTACTTATTACTTATTGATTAGAGCACTCCTAGAGATCCTTTATGTTTCGAATATCAATTTTGCTAACCTTCTACATATTTTTGCACATACTTTAAGCGTGAAATGCAAATGTGCATACACAAAATAAAAAGTAAATGTTCATAACAGTTCGAAGACAACTGATTTAGCGATTTATATGTAGTTAGGCTAAATTATAGCCATGTTTTTCTGAAACTAAAACACCTTCTTAAGAAGAAATAAATAGAAAGTTCACAGGAAATTGTTTAAAAAGTGTAATTCTAGAATATGTGCAAAGTGTTTTTGACGAATCTTTTACATCTAAAAGTTTCTCTAAGAAACAAAACATGCCTATTACTTTTTTTTTAACACGTTATAGAGGCTAAATAGATTCTGTTGACCGCACGATATAATGCAATCGATAAAAGCAGTAAAATAAATATAAAGCTATATTAATCAATAATTAACGATAATTTACTATGCATTACTAACAAATTAGACATTATTGTAAAACGAAACAAGGCTCCTTCGCTTTTTACAGTAAACTTATTGTTGGAAACAATATTCAATTTAATTTAATTTTTTTTGTTTTATTTTTTTTACTTTTTTCACCCTCCAGACAAGAAGCAGGCTAAATAACATTATAAAGGTTCACTACCTAAATAAGGCTCTCAAATAAAGTACGAATGTTAATAATAATACGGAGGTGAAACCATCGAAAATATAGTATAAGGTATACATACGTTATTTTACACGCTGGAAGCTCCTCAATAATTAGGAGAAGTACAATATTTCCTAAATTTTGTATTTGTACATCTTTAAATCTATAATGCAACAGGGTAACGCTACAATTATTAGGAACTAAAAGTTACTTACATAAAACTTCTTCTTATGTGATTTTATCAGGTTTATCATACAAAATCATTCTACTCCAAAATAGTTAAAGCGGAGCAAACGTTACATTATAAAATTAATATAATATTTTAGTTAATAAAATAACTACTATTTTGCATTTTATCGTAGGCTTTCATTCAATTTTAAGTATAAGGGTTCAGCAGTGGTTCATAAAAGTATGAGTGTTTATTTACTTATCTATATTATTTTGGGCCCATTATCTTTGATTGAACTAAATATAATACTTTAACACAAACATCACTTCCAGTTGACCGGAAATGATGTCCAACTTGTTATTTTAAATAGATGGTATAATTTTTGTCATTTGGATTCTATGACCATATACGTCCGTTTTATTAGTCATTCTATACTACATGTTGCGTTTTTGGTATTTAAGTTTTCTTTTTTTTTTAGTCATAAACATTGCAATATGAGAAATTAGTATCTCGATTAATACTGCAAGTAGAAACTCCAATTTGCTATGTTTGAATGTAATATACTCTAAAGAAACGATAACACACACTTTACATCTAACATACAGGGTGTTCAAAAACAGAGGACAAAGTTCAACAACTTCATGTATTATTCTTTGAATAACCATACATGAATGTCGCTGTTCGAATAGTTACATCTTTTCAAATGCAGAAAACTCAATTTTTTTTAAATAGAACCCCTGTTTTAATTCGAATTAGAAAAATATCATCCCTATCACTTTAGATCAGCATCCCTATACCATGCTTTAGTAATTTGAGATATGAAGCGACTTTTTGGTTAAACAGAAATAAGTAGCCTAATCTTTTAAATGGTTGTGGTTGGTCTGAAGGGATTAATGTCAAATTCAATTGACTAACGCATAAGTGTCATGTCTATCATCGTAATTACACTTTTTACAACGCAATTAATAGAATGACTATTTCGAACAGAGACATCTTATTATGGATTCAAAAATAATAACATGAATTTGTTGAACTTTGTTCCTCTGTTTTGAACACCCTGTATGTTAGAATATAAAGTGTGCGTCCCGTTTCTTAGAGTTATATCTACAATTCATAAAATAGCAAATTTGGAATCTTGTACCTCAGTATTAACCGAGATATTAATTTTAATGATGCAATGATTTGACTAACAAAAAAAAAGAAAAATTAAATAACTCAAAAACAGCAACATGTAGCTATAGGAATAGCTGATGAAACTGTATGTATTTATAGTCCGTAGAAATCCAAAAATAATAAAAAATTATATCATTCTATTTAAATAAAAGTTGACATCCAATCCGGTCAACCGGAAGTTGAATATTTTGGTTAAGTATTTACATTTTAATAGTTTCAATCAACAGATATGGTTGCGAAATCTCCAATATAAGTAGAAATAGATCATAAACTTTTAATGAACCACTTACGTGGAATACCCTGTATAATTACAATGTTTTTATTATATAACTGACCAACTTCTTGCTAACTAATTATGTAATTTTATAAAAATACTTATCCTCACATATGCTTTCACGGATATACCCATATATAAAAATAAAATACTAGTGATTAAGTGACTGCAATTATTATTCTTTATCTTATCGCATAGAATATTGACATTAAACATTCTAAAGCAATTAATCGCCTGTTTGTTCACATACATAATCTATATAATATAATAATATAATACATACTAGATTTAAACTATATGATATACTTTGATGTAAACAATGTCTATTTATTTTAGTATTGTTCATGAAACAAGAGTGCGAAGTGCAAAACTAATTCCTTAAGAAAGTTCTATTAGAGGGACTATTTAATAATAGCATCCCGTATTCCCACCTTCGTGACTTAAATACAATTGCCATTCCAAAGGCAATGAGTTAATAGTGTAATTTAACAAGCTGACCGCATAATTCGGATGATTTTTAACAGAATACAGAGGTCAATGTTTACGTAACAATTTTGATAATGGAAGCGGTATTATATCCCCAACTTATATGAATTTGTCAATTGGAAGTTATATTTACTGTGAAATATTAGATTTTTCTGTAGATAAGAAGAACCATACATAAAAGTAACATTTTGGGAGCAGTTCAAATACGGTAGATATGGCATAACTGACAAGTTTATCTTTCACATTCAAATATTTTTACTCTAAATATTTATGTTTAAACGTTTTTAATATAATATAAATCTTTACCAGATAACTTTCTAAACCTCGCAACTGCCATGTTCAGATGAAACATGTAGGTCATGTTGGCGCATATGTATGTATGATATACCTGCTTGATATGTAATACTCTAGTATGAATGTACTTACGTTTGCGTTTGTTAGCGATACAAAGGGGCATTATGACTTCCAATCCTTATGCATATTTCAAATGTGTGAAAGAATACAAATAATCGGAAAAATATTTTTAAACAATATAATTTCTAACCAATTAACTTAAATGTAAATGAATGGGAATATATATATACCATATGTATGTCTACACTATGTGGATTATTTTATCATATCGAATAGCTTATCAATAGAGAGTAAAATTAAATATAATTATACGATAAGTGTTTCTCAATTAAAAGCCGCAGCTATTAAAATAGCTTTGATTGCTGTATAACTACTGCTTATCTAACAAATATGTATAAGGTGGGTATGGTAGTAGGTTTATCTTCTCTAGCTATACTTACGCATTAAGTAAATATAAAGCCACCAACTAATAAACCGAAGAACGGATTGATTCTACAGTATTCAATTAATATTATTTTCATTTTTCGAAGCAAGAACTGAAGGTCCCTTATTTTATAACACTGAAATTTACTAGTAGGAGATCATTAGATTATGTAAAATTTGTATAATCTTTAAACATTTATGGTTATAATAGCCTTCACATGAGAATCCCTCTAAATAATTTGGCAATTAAACAAACTGGAGTATAAAAATGTGATAGTTACCCGTTAATACAAAGCTAGGCAGGTAAGTATATTTAAATAAATCAAAGACCGCATTTATCTGCATTCAAATTTATATACAAAAGTAAAAAAACACACACTAAACGACAATTTACACTCCGGTGGAAAAATTATCATAAAAGAATAAACCGACACTCACATTCTCACATTTTCACCAACGAATTCACAAAACCCACTGTTCACGTAGAAATCATCTGAGAAAAATCGTTTTGTCGTCTAATGTGCTATGCGGCACTTGTTTGAGGAACAGACGGCGCCTGAACGACTGGGTTCCAGCAATCGATCGTCAAATTCACGACCTCACCAATGGAGCAAGTGGGTCAACCCCTGGTTGTAACCCAACATATTCCAGACTTTCATTGCGATTAATTCAAAAGTTGCAATATTTTCAATTTTTTGGAACATAAATATGCATCAAACATGGTGCGTGGTTTATTCCCGAACTCCAGACCCACATACATATGCATTACATTAACTTATTCCAACGCCATGTCTAAGAAAAACTGACACCCCCACTGACTATGATATTGTTTGAGATTACATGATCTCATAAACCACTGTAACAAGTAAACTGCATTTAACACAACCTTGAATCAAAACAATTCGAACAATATAAATCTGCAAACAGGCGATCAATAAAAAGAATCTGTCAAAATACTAATCAGAATAGACTTCCACATTAACGCATTAACTTAAAATAGACAGGATGTTCTACAAAACTAGATGTGAAAAGACATTTTTAATTGAATATTTACTTTGACCGAAGGACAAATATACGCATCATATTTATTTATAGAACGTTACACACTACAGATGTATATTGCACACAACTTATCATTAATTGTAACCAGTGAAATGGACAGTGGAAGCTATTCATTAAGCGTCAGTTTTAGTAAAAAGTAAGAGAATGCCAATGCCACCAATTAAAAAAAAACCAAGCAAGTATTTTATAAATTTCTAAAAGATTTATTATAGATATGTCTGGTAAAATATTAAACACCAAACGATGAAACTATACGGCTCGAAAACGGAGTTTATTATAATACACCCAAGCGATTATTTCAGACGAGTATTTAATGTAATAAACGGTTTAACAAAAATACTTGACAGAGTTCAGTGACATCACGGAATAGGGCATAGCCCTATTAACCCGTTATCTTAAAAGCGATACAGTAATGAATACCGATCAAATTAAAGACAATTCAGTCTTACCTTATTTGGATGAATTGCTAACCCAAGATATACCCAAAACGTATGAAAATCAGTCAGTTTTACCGCTTAAAATGATTGAATTTGGGTTACACCTATCAGGGTCGGCCATGTTTAAAGGTTATATTTATTAGTAATTTTCACGAAAACTTAACTGATACATGAGATTTTTTGTTTACTAACCTGTATATACCTAACTAAACTACACCGTTCAAATATTTATAACACTATCTCACTAATGTTTTGCACAAAATTCACAATATTCGTGGAAAAAGATTCACTTGCCATCGCCCTCCGTGCCCGATAAAGTAGTACTGCGCGCAAGCGCATCAACGCAAATGAACTGTTTGAACACACCCAAAAGCTTGCATCTTCTAACATAACTTTTAGATTTACATTATTCTTGTATTATTGTTTAATTATAAAAAAAATGATGGGAAAATAAATTCTTCAAATATATATATTATAACTTTGATTATGTATAATATTTACTTTTGCTTTACTCTGTCCTATTAACATATTTGCATCATTTGTAGGTATAAAAACAAAACGTTACGTAATACCACATGTAATACCGGGTCAACAAAAAAACGGCTACATCAAGGATGGATAATTTTATATCCAAATAAAGAAAACCCTTGGCGAAAAGGGTAACTCAGACATATGAACTTATTACTTATTCATACCGAGCAAAAATTTGATTAACAATTAAGTACCAAATGCCGCGTTAAAACCACGTTATTGTTCGCGAGATTGTTTATTATATTTTTATTGTTACGTTACTTCCCGTGTTATATACCTAAGCCCTAAAAATTGAATTTTTAAACTTATATACCGGTAAGTTAAATATCAGAGAATACTTATAGAACAGGTTAATTCGTGTCGACAGTATAATTAAGCATATTTTCGCCATATCTGATGTCAAATGTACACTAAATAACTTATGCTAAAATGTTTCCAAATCAAATGTATAGTAATGTTATAGGGCATTTATGTTAGCAGACAAAGTACGTCATCACTAATAATTTCGACCCACGTAACAGCATATGTCACTATATATAATAACAAACTAACATAAGTAACATAAAATAATAACTTACTTTATTACATAACTTAATACTTATTTTATTTAATCGAAGAAAATATGTTGGTACCTACTCAGACATAAAAACTGCATTTTGCAATATTTAGGTACTACCCACCCTATAAACCAAATTCAAATTTCCCGCAATTATATTTAGTTACTTCAACTTAAAGGTATTCAAATAACTATTAATCTAATACAAAATCGTAGGTAATTTCATGCTTTATTATTAAATTTAAATTACCTACGATTTTGTATTAGGTTAATAGTTATTTGAATACCTTTAAGTTGAAGTTACTAAAATAATTGCGGGAAATTTGAATTTGGCTTACTGGGTAATTCTGTTATTGCTGTCAACTTTTGGCAGTTGAAATTATATTTTGTGTTTCCGTTTATTCACGTATCAACATATTATGAATACATAATTATATATAACCTAATCATTTGTTTACATTTTGACAATCAAAAAATAGGCAGCTTGCTCGTTACATCATAGTGTCCTAAATGACGCAGCTGGACGTAGTAGCTCGTCTGTCAACGCGAATATCCAATAGCAACATTTAACCGAAAAAAAAGTCTCTCCTCCAAAAGGTTGCGTTTTGTTATCTGTGTAATATAATATAGAATTGGGACGAAATACAGTAGATACTGTCACATTTCTGTGACTTTATATACTTATTGGAACGGAATTGACAATCTTTTTGAAACTCATAGTATATATATTTCTCTGATGAGTCGACGTCTGAACATCAACCTGACAACAAAAATACCATTTCATTAACGCATTAACTGGCAATGGCGAAACTTGCTTAGCTTGAAAGAGCTATCCTGTATATAGGGTATAGAAAAACAACATATTACAAAAAAGTTTGTGGAGCGGTGAACGCAACCAAAATAGACATTTTTGGATAATAATAATAATAATAATAATAATAATAATAATAATAATAATAATAATAATCTTTATTGCCCAACAGGTCAAAGCCCAATAACAGGACAAACAATAAAAATAAAATATTTTTAAATACTCCTGTAACCTCTGACCAAGTTCTAGTGTTGTGCATCTGCGACTCTGGCCTGAAAGAGTGCAATTTCATCATCGTTAAAATATAATTGCAATGATATTTACTTATTCCGCAATAAGTTCAAATAATTTAAAATTAGAAAGAATTCACCTATGATGAGTTACCTATGATTGTTACTTGCTTATACCTGAACGTTTTTTTAACGTCTATGAGTAACGACGAATAAAAAATAATTAAAATTAACTCGATTATATCAATCATTCGATTCAAATCTCTGGATTATGCACATTACCATAGTTCAGGGAGCGCTAATTCGGTGGACGGCCAACTAACAAACTCTAATGAAATTTCACTAGATGGTGAAAATTTTTAGAAAAGTAGCCAATTTTGTTCCACATGGTTGCACTGAACGGCGCACTAAATTTTTCAGTTTTTTCGCTCTCGTCCACATCAACACTTCCAGTGGAATACACATTTAAAGATAAGTTTATTATGTTGAAAATGGCGACTAACAAAAATTAGAGTTTAGTTTAAACATTATAAAATAAGCGATTACGAAAAAAAAGTATTTTGGAAGCCTAATAATAAATTTCATATTTTTTTTTTCAGAATAATCAGAATATTAAATTATGATTGAATTTTCTAATTTTTATTTCATTCATTTAAAATTTGGACGATGAAGTTTCATTCAACGAATAAGTCGCCTTAACAATAGGTTTGTTCGTTGGTGCTACACCAATAATACTGGTGCATATTTTATCTTTCTTAGGTACCTAAAGAGTAAATCTTCTATCTTATTTTAATCACAAGCCAGTGTAGAAAGTGTAGCACCAACGAACAAACCTATTATAAACGCCAGTGCAGTGCACCAGTGTAATGCAAAATATGCCAACGCGCACTGATTTCACCAGTGGAACACATCAACGGCACGCAACAGGCCAATGCGTTATTAGTAAATTTCTATTTTTTTTTTTTTTAATTAACAGTTGAATATATTACAATATTTAAAACTCTTTTGTCGATTACTAAACAGCTTCAATTATATATTCTTTCAATAGCCGGTGAATCCATAAAAATTACTTTTCACAAAATAGGGATTTCCTCTTGTCTTGTGTATGTATTTCTAATAGTTATTCAACCGTGTTGAGCTACAACGGGATGAAGAAATATTGAGAAATATATAAACAAGGCGTATGGGCTTCAAGGCTATGTGTGGTTCTAAGCATTCTCACCTTCAAGACCAAGTTATTCTATGTTCAATCATGACAAAAAAATGTTTAAAATCTAGTCATTTTTGAGATCGGCGCCGGCATGCCATATAAAAACCTTCATAATTTTGACCGTAACACAACCAAACCACACCAAACACTACCAACATTACCCCCAAAAGCGGTGTCATAATTCGCCGTCCTGGCGTCATGACGTGCCCATAACCATAAAAATGTGACAGTTGTCATAATTACATACTTGTATTGTGCAGGTATTGTGCTTGTATACAAGAATGCTGCAAAAGTTCGTAAGTGAAATCAGTTATTATTATTGCTCTGAGATTTTCAGTTCACCATACTTTAGATCAAACGGTGCCGATAAAATATGACTGAAAGACGGAATTATAGACAACCTAGAGGTAGACCATATCATTATCAATTACCTCATAATTTTACTGATCTGCGGCAATTACTGGATTATAAAAAACAACAGAGAGAATTGGAAGAAGGAAAACCATCAAATACTCCACCGCCTGACCCTCCATCTCTTTTAAGAGATTCTTTACGAGGTGATGATTCACCACAAACTCATAGGGTACTTGAATAGCTACAATAAAATCCAGTTTTAATAGTATATATTTTAGAATGCCAGCATACCGAGTCACAGTTATAGTAGACGTAGCAGAGGATCTTTTAGAAAAAGAGGTGCTGGCCCTCGGTTTATGCAGAATGAAATGGATAAAGAACGAAAGGACAAATTTTCTGCTCAATATAATTTAAAAGTTGAGGTATCTACAGAAACAGGTGATAGAAAATGTACTATTGACAATACTGAAATATATAACAAAAATAGAGGCAAAGATAATTATGGTAGAAGGAATTTTAGAGGTGGCAGGAGAGGCCGAAGTGGTTACCGTGGTCAGTATTTTTATCGTGGAGAAAATAAACGGCATGTTAATAGAGATTCAACAGAACAAGGTGATTCTAACACAGAACATTCTGCAAAAGATGTTCCCCTTGCAAAAGCTCTCATCCAGGATACTGAAGAAGAAAATTGGGACAATGATGATCTTTATGCCAATAATGATGGAAGCAGCAATAAAGAAGAAGAATATGCAAGAGACAATGAATATGGGGATCATGAAGCAGAAGAGTATTATAAAGTGGATTATTATGATGAGACTCCTGATTATGGCATCGAAAATAACAATTGCGTGGATAATGAGTGTGAAGAAAATACATTATCGAGCAATGATGGTGCTTATGAAGATTTAGGTGTTAATGAAAAGAGAAAAGACTGGACTATCAACATTGGTTGTGAAACTAAAGATAATTCAGAAGATTCTGGACAACAAACAAATGAAAATTATGATTCTGAAGTTCCCAGACAACACATAACTGAGAATAAGTGCTCTATACAAAATGATGTATCTGATGAGCAACTAGAAAAGGATTGCAGGAGTCTCCAACAGCTAACTCTTGAAGATAAAAAAGAACTTGGACTTCAGTCAGATGATATATGTAAAAAGGTAAGTCCAGATGATGAAATTGTTGTTCTTTCTAAAAATACTGTACGACAAACAAATGAAAATGAGTTAACTAAAGAAGACATTGCATCTGATGAGCAACCAGGAAAGGATTATGATGATTTCCAACAGCTAAATTCTGCAGGTAAACCTGATATTGAACTAAAATCAGATGATGTATGTAATCAAACAAGTTCAAAAGAAGAACTGGTTGTTAATACTGTTGAAAGAAAAACAGTTGAGAAAGAAAGCAAGGATAATAATGAGTAATAGTCTTCTAAGCTTGCAAATTGAGCGAGTTTTTTTTTTTTAAATAGTCCGCCTAAATATGTGATAGATTAAACTTCATTAATTGCAGTTTTTTTTTTTTTTTGAGAATAGAACACTAAGCCAAAGTTTTCTAATCTTTTTCTTTGTGATTATGTGGTGCAATTTTTTTTTTTGCGTTTTATATTAATTTTTAGCTCTAATAATATCTATTTATATGATTACATTTTATGGCCTTATAAATTTTTACAGCTAATTATCCTCTAGTTTTAAATTAGAATTTTACTCTATGTACGCTCGTATTCATAAAAAAACATACAGCTCCTCCAGTACACTGCACGATATTTTGACATTGTAAAACTGCCTTTCAACATTTAATGCATATTTCATAACTTTGTCTACAAGTTAACGCTTGAAGGGTAAGGATAAAAGGCGGTAATTGATATTTCATTTAAAATTGAGTTTCTTTAATTTAAGGAACTTAAAACTTAAAACGTGTCATTGTATTATTATTGTACATTGAAGTAGTATTAATACTTATGTTTGTTCAAAACGCAGATGAAGAATTCAATTTTAAGTTTTATCTGCTTTGCGCTATAGTAACTTAATTTTGTGACAATGGCAGAATGAGAAAATATTTTTTGATAGTGTGTTAAAAAAGCCAGCCAACTATATAACCGGTCACCGTAAATACAGTTCGCGTTTCATAAATCGAGCATTTCTGAAAAAAAAAATGTATGTTTCCTGAAGTTGGTAACTTGCGGTAAACTAATCAAGATTTTTTTTTTGATTTTCATCGTTAAATTAAGAGATAGGTTATGTTCGTTTAGTGTTTACCGAAATTTAGTTTATGTTCGTTTAGTGTTTACCGGAATTTAGTTTATGTTACACCAATATATGTAGTTTAGTGATATTATTGCACAGATATATTTAAGAAATTTAAGTGGTAATCTAGAATTGCCATGAATAACTGCAATGGATACAATGCATTTTATAGATTTCCTACAGTTTAGTAGCGATAAGTATACTAAATACACACCATTTCAAAAATTACCATCTATTTTCAGTCATCAGTTTCTATCGTAAATTACCGTTACCAACCTTATGGTTGATTTTTTAACGCACTAGTAAAAAAGAAATTACGGTATATCCACAAAATTTAATTTTAGTATAGGGATCTTGTACTATGGATAAAATGACCTTGCAATTCGCACCGATACCAATGTTGAAGTGACATTGGGCGTTAGGCATGTGGTAAGAGACGGGTGTATATGTATGTTTCTTTATTTTAAAGCGGTGTGCTATGCAGGGTCCGTATATACCAGGTTGCTTCGTAACTTTTTAGCCAATCAAGAGAAAGAGCGCGAACGCGTTATCATGTGTGCTGTGTTTAATAGGTAAAGTGGTGCATATATGTAAAAACAAATGGCGATTTGTACTCTCAGACTAAATATTTATTTTTTATCATAAAAACGAATTTCTACTATTACGTAATAGTAAACATAAGTAAATCAAATAAAAATATTATATAAATATTACACAAAACTTACTAACTACACACATAGAGCATAACATTAAATTAGAAACTAAGAAAAGGTATGTAATGGTGAAAGATAACGATTATATATTATCAAACTAAATATTTATTCTTCCTAATAAAAAAAAAAATTCTTATTATTATATAATTATAAACATAAATAAATTAAGCCAACAAAATAACATTAATTTAAAAGAAAACTAAAAATTTAGAAATACAGATTTATGTTTTTTTTTTTTTTTTCCTGGCAAATTTGCGTCTTTCAGATTTAACTTCTCTCTTTTCAGTGATTTTTTGTTTGTTTTAAGTTTAAATATTTATTTTTTTTACAAAAATCTTAATTTAGAAAATTTTTCAATTAATGTTTTGTCAACAAGAACGTGTCTTGCAATATAATTTCAAGTTCTTTTTATTATAACAGAATACCCCAATACCAAATATATTATATAGTCAAAGAAATGTTCCAGCGTACTATAGATGGCACCGCTGTGTCTTTGACTCGAGAATGATCGCGAGGCGCGCGCATCGTGTACACCTCTCCTTTCACGGGCTCAACCTACACTTACGAGGTAACCTTATGTATACGGACCTTGCGCGCTATGTGCTACCCTCTGCTTTCCTATACTCTAGTTACATTTTGACAATTACAGTATATATACACGCTTAATCGTAGGTAACAAAATGATGCGTGTTACCTCAGCAATTGGTGAGAACTGCACAGTGAACAGAGAGATACGTCCACCGTTCTGTTACCTGAAATTAAGTCTGCATAAAAATAAAAAAAAAAAAATCTTCCAAAATCACCAAGTAGCCAGACGTTGCTGTTTATTGTCATCATTAATAAGAAAAACAAATGACCTCACACCTAACGGTAGAAAGGTTTTTAAAGGAATAAAAAAAAAAACCAAAATTAGTAAGAAAAATATTTGCAGCAACACAATTGCTAATATCAGAATTTATAATTGTAGTAGCTACAGCAAGATAATCTTTTCTTACTTCATTCTAACCAATAGGAAGCCAACAGCTTTGCTCTTATCAAAACAATTCTCGACAGTCATTTCACACTTTTTTACAATCCACGACCTATTTGATGATTTTGACAGTTTGCTTTATAATCTATTAACGCATATTCATACGAGTAACAAGCAACGAACATATCAACCTGACGGATAGCGAATTTTGAAAGTGTACGCAATCGCCATTTTATCGGAGTACGTTTTGGCGTCATTCTGCCTCCTGAAATCAAAGATGCCGTTTGGTCGTTCTTGTTGAGATATTTATTGACCGTAGGTTGAGAACATCGAAAATTTGTTTTTTCATTATTATAGAACAGTATATTCCTTGCTTGCATTTGTGTGTTAGGCGGGTATTCCCAACTAGTTGCCGAATATATTTGTTATTGTACGTTCTTTGTAGTTTTAAAAAAACGGAACGTGTTCCTGCGTTTTTGTGAATTTGCCTCTGATTGGGCATAAAGAAATAAAAACGATATTTTTTTTAAACGGCGAAAAAAACTGGTTTAATCGTGTAAATTCGTAATTTACATCATTATATTGATAAAAAAAAATGTAAAACGAGCAAAATTTGACTGTAATAAACTGAAAAAAAAAATCCGCATAAACTCCATTTGTACTCCCGTGGCCGCACTCACCACATCAGTAAAATGATAATACCAAACAGACAGCCTGGTCTAGTGATAGCGCGCTCGAATTCTAGAGGCAAAGTCTGGAGTTCGAGGTTATTGTCGTATTCATTTTATTTTTGTTTGCTAATAATACATAAATAATTATTAAATTTTAATTTTTGCATTTCAATTTAAATTGTTGCGACACGTGAATCGCATATGAATTAAAATTCAATAGGAAGACATTCAAGGTATGAAACAATAATTATAAGAAATTATGTCTATAAATGAATTAATGAAGAAAATAGATAAAAATTAAGAAAATATTTATTATATTGCACAAACCTCGATTTTTGCAGCTCTGTCGGCAATAATATATGTTGACCTCAGAAGTTATTATCTTAAACATACATACGTGAAACTTTTGGTTGACTAGAACCAACTTTTTTTTTTTTAGTCTAAACCAACAATCATGTTTTAATTAATTTATAATTCGAGCTTTTGTTATTTCTGATATTTATCCAGGCATTACTGGATATTATTTTGAAAATGACAAACTGTTTTTCTAATTATTGAGATTTCCGAACATTCATCAGGAATGCGAGGCGGTATTAGTGTTCCCTAATTTACAGTATTAAGGGTGGACGATCATTGACCATCATTTGAGAACTTCATTATAGCGTTTGGATTATGAATTATTTAGATGAATGATCATTCGATTATGGATGAGTCGATTGTCGAAATTATTCGGTTATGCCCAGAAAAATTAGAAACTATTAAGTTGTACGGTTTTTTATGAATACGAATGCATTTCCAATAAAGTAACTATTACCCGTATTTTACTGAACATCAACTACATTTTCTGTGAGTTTCAGCACATAAGAATATGTGCTGAAATATCGGGATGACGACTAAATGTTTTTTTAAGAAACTTTTTTTGTTAAACCAATATTTCGCTTTTAATTAAAAAAAAATGGAAACAACGGTCGATGAATATTTATTCAATGACCGTTGTTCCAAAACTATGCGGTATTCCTAACGTGCATATTCCTAACGGCCGGCATACTCCTCGTGTGTATTCTTGTAAAAAATGCTACAGCTTTTTTTAAAGGATATGTGAGATCGTCTTATTCCTGTGCTACACGAAATTAATTTAATTATACCATCTTTGGATGTGCCATAGAGTGGTCAGGCTTTTCTGCTTACACGGACCGCACTCGCACAAGCCTCGCGCTATGCAGACCGTTTAGCCACAGTATATCTTAAAGATAGTAAAATCACTCCTTCCGATTCGAGTATCTAGTGTTATTAAATCTTGATGGGAGATAGTAAAATCCTCCGTTAACGTTTTACGCATTGTAAATGTAATACAATGTCGGGCGTAGAAAATCCCAGAAAACGATCATTGTTTCATAATGTAGAAAAGAGTATATTGGTAAATTTCATGATTTACATTATGATGATGCCAAAATAGTTTGTTAAAATAGTTATTGTGCCGGCACAAATCGGACTACACATTGATGGTGGCGCATCTGATCCGTTATCTACCTATAAAATTTTGAAACACAATGCTACAAACTTTTCAGCAATCCTATACCATTTCTGCTACTTAAATAAAGTAAGGGGCTTATAAGTATATAATATTTATGGTTAAATAAACAAATAATTTTGCTCTTTCTCGACCCTGTATTGTATACTTGTGTTAAACGTTAATGTCACGTGTATGAAACTTAGTATGACCCTGGGCCGCAGACGAAAGTCGACCACTCTAGTCATCAATCATGACTCATGAATCATGAGTCATTATATAAGAGAAGGTTGATTGTAGCCACGAATTTCCCAATTTTCTGAATAAATTAATCTCGTTTTGGGCAGGAGTAATTCTATTTCTTGTGTGGTCAACAGGTTCTGGATACCATTCTAAAAGAAACTAGAATAGCTGATAAAAAGTATATCATAAAAGTGCCTTTTTGATAACAAAGTTATTATGTCAACAATTAACTCAATGCAGAATTACTATTATTACCATTACTTAATATGTATTTAAACAAGGAAAATGAAACTAATTCTATTATGTATCTACTTGAAATATTGGATTGTTATTTATTATCATTGTTTACTCACTGATCGCAATCAAGACCATTGTTAGAAATCAAAATATATTTTATATATTAACATTATACATAAATATATAAGAAATAAACACAGTTTTTTTTTTCTTTATGTATCCATAGATTCTATAATTTTCTCCACATTTGCGATAAGGGGCAAATCCTTCTCACCAAACTGAAAAAAAAACAAGTAATTCTATTCAAGCATGATTTTGTGAAATATTACCTTTTTTGCTTGCGATAAACACAGTTCGGTTTCATATTTCTTTCCAAGATGAACATTTACTAATGCCAAATAGATCCATGGCTCTGCTAACCTGTTGTCGCATAAGTTTGCTTGAACTAAACATTGCTCGGCACTTAGTAAATCATTTTGTTTAAAATAATAACTGCCGGCGTGCATCCAAGTTTGCGGAGTTGGACTATATTTACAGGCAAGTAGCGCTACTTTTCGTGCTTTCTGCCAACTTCCTATTGTATCATAGCATATTGCACTGAACAAAAACGTCAAATGCATGTCATCGGGTCTATTATACATTGGCAGTACCATTTCATAGAAGATTAGAGCGTTGGAATGATTGTTGATTTTTAAGAAACAGTGTCCAATTAAACTGCATATTCCATAGTCCTGGAAGAAAAAGAATTATTCGGTTGTGGGTTCTTCGAGCAACAGACTTCCATACAAGTCCGAGAGCATCTTTTGCGTTCTCCAAATGTTGTAAGCTATGAAAATAATTCCTGTTATAATATGCTAATACCGCCATCAAATATTCTCTAACACCTTGTTGTGGTACTAGATTGATTAGTGTTTCCGCTGGCTAGAATTTTATTTATATATTACGTCTATTAATTATTTGTTGAAATTTTACTTCAGTCAATCTCATTTTTATGAGCAGCACCGCCGTTTTAGAGTAAATGTTATCTAAACAAAATTGAGTAGACCAAGCCAAGTCATCAACAGCGTTGAAATAATCTGTGGTTGCCCCTGGACCATCGATATATTTATTAGCCATTTGTAGGGGCCATTCCATTCCTTCTATATTTTGAACTGAGTGATAATACGTAAATAATCCGCCCCATCCTTCAGGCCAACGTGGATGCATTAACGTGAGTGTCAAAAGGCATGTTTCAGCCTCCGCAGCTTTACCTTTCTCATATAGAATTAACCCGTACATTAGTAAACTGAAAAACAGTTTCAAAAATTAATGTTGAAATATTTTTCAGACTGCATACCGCCCTACCTGTACTGGTGAGATGAATCGAGAGATAAAACTTCTTTAAGACATTGAATAACGTTATCATAGCTTTTCATTTCCATGTGATATATTGCGTAATCAAACCAGAAATTGGCATTATTTTCATCACAACATATTCTCTAATTAACACATATTCCATTTTATTCTAGGAATTAAATAGAGAGAAGCAATTCCTTACCTCTAAGTAATATCTTTCCGCAAGATCGTATTCACCCATTTCGGTTGCCTCTTTTGCATACAATAGTAACTCTTCATTTTTAACTAAATGTTTATGCGGTATTTTGTGCAAATTACATATAACAAACTCATTTATAACTTTATTCGTCTGTCGTACCATATCTGTATGTACATATTTAATGAAACATTGGTATTCTTTCGAACATTTTCCCTGTGAATCGTTTTGAAATTGATATTTTTCAGGAATCAACGTAGCAAGTGCACGAGTTATAGATGCCAGATAAGTTTTGATAAGCTCCAGATTGCTGTAAGTAGGTGAGAAAATCAGGAATGTGCTCACACTTGCAGAGTGTTTGTTCTTCAATAAATTGCAAGTATTGATAGTTAATGTCCTTTGTCAGTGCTCGAACCGTTTCGTTGAACATTTCTTGAGCGACAGAAGAAGATATAAGATATTTGGGTAAGGCTGGAATTCCTCTAACGATGGTACTTAGTTTGTTAGACAAATCTTCAAGCTGTCTTTCAGCATGCAATGGTTTAGAAAACGTAAATTCAATAATAAGAAAGGAAGGTTCCCCCTGGTCATTAAACACTTGTATACTTGGTTCTGGTTCTGGAGGGGGTCCGGGTGGCAATTTCTATTTAAACAATTTCAATTATTATTATTTTTATAACAGTTTTTGCGAAATATGTCTTTATGAAAATGTACCTCTGCTAAATTTAGCCCACCAGTTTTGCTTTCTGTTTCTTTTCCTTTCCCTTTTTTAGTTTTTCCGGACTTTTTACTATCCTTACTTTCCTTAGACTTCTTAGAATCCTTAGAGCTTTTAGATCCTTTCGAACCCTTTTTATTACCTTTTTCTTTCTTCTTATCGCCCTTTTTCTCTTTTACGAGTTTTTCTTCTGACACGTGTGGTGATTTTGGTCTAAAATGCGAGTTTGTCACGCCAGTTAATTTTAAAATTTCTTGTTCGTGGTATGTGGGAAATTGGACAAGCAATTCTACAGGTTTTAACACCTGGATATAGTAAATGATCAACATTTACTATCGCCATTAAGTGTAGAAACTCGGAAGGATCTCCCAGCAAACAAGTGCTATCATTTTTACTTTTAGTGGTGATGGTTGAATTTTTTGTTTTATCTCCTTTATCTTTTTTTCCTACAGCTTTGCCCGCTTTTTTCTTTTCAGGAGCACTTCCCGGCTGTGAAGGATCCTATTAATACACATGACATTGAAATATGTATGCAGGTCCAAAAGAATTATACTATGATACCGGTTTTGTTGGTGTTACATATATCTCGACGGGAATCTTACGAAAATTCCTTATATGCTTAAAAATGCGTTCCCTACTTTCATTCGTTAAAAATACCCGCTGGAGTACATTATACTCGATTCTACATTTTGCAATATTATTCATGCCTAAATTCACATTATGCCTGTTAACTATTGCGGACAGATCATTGTCGATTCTAGAAAATAAAACTTGGCGTTGAAAACTTTATAATCAACATATTCTTAAACACATCCTGTTATTTTTTTAGCTGACCTATATGTACTTTCTAAGTGTGGTTTTCCAGCATTTGGTGCCGGCCAAAATTTGTATCTGATAAAATCCCCGTTTGCCGTATGTGTTCCTTCATTAAAATCAATTGATTCAAAATCCTTAAAAGTAACTGAATTTATATTCAAAAGATGACACCTTACTACGCCATTCTTACGTCAGAATTAATCGGTAAAATAATACTCAATTGATAGCAATAATTAGGTGCCAATAAATTAGGTATATTAAAAATTGATTCGACTGATATATGCATGATGCAGGATTTTTCTACATCTATACCTGGCCCTTCTAAGTTTATGGTGACGCGTAATTTCGGAAGATCAGCTACTGCAATGGCTTTTTCGCCAAGCTCTTTTGTTACTTGACGAACACATAGTTCTTGTGAAAATTCCGTTGCGCCTACAAACTTGAAGAAATAAGAAGCGGATTAATAAACACTAAAAATGTACCTAAAAATATCGGCAATAAATCCAACATTGCCACCCCAATAACCAGAGGACCTGTTGGAGCTTCATTCTGAGAGATTGATGATGCTCCTCTTTCTCAATTTTGGCTCTTGAAAGTGTTAAGTTACGGTAAGTACATGGGTAATATAGGAAAATATATATTGAATTGTTGTTTAATAAAGTAAAAAGTTATTCTGAAACTTTTAAAAATGCAATCTCAAGAACAAATAAAGCAGATTTTGTTGTTGGTTGAAAGTTGCAACGATTCTCGTATTTTTATTTTTAATGCATAATTGTAAATAGATAACATATAATATATGTAAACTTTTTTCTTCACCATCTATAAATAAGCATCTAAATGTATTCATTGTTATTCTGGAGAATAGAATTTAAATTATGTGGTTAATAATAAAAATCTTTTACATTGATTTTATTATATAAATTTATTTATACCCTAATAGCCAAATTTAAATTTCCCGCCACTATTTTTAGTACTTCACGTAAAGCCATAAATTAACTATCAATGTAGTACAAAATAGTAGGTAATTTTATGTTTCAACGTTGAAGTTACTAAGAATTATTGCGGGCAATTTAAATTTGGCTATGTGGGTAACGACATATTTCGGCGTTTATCATCAGAGGACTTCAAACAACATGTTTCTTCTTTTTAGCTGAACTAGTGCTGCACTAATTCACCACTAGAACCAAAAAGAGCAGAACTTAGAACTGAGTTAGGACAGCGCCAGCGGTGGGCTTGTTCAAATAGAGCACGTAAAGAGATATCAAACTATATGTAGAAAATATTATTTGCAATTATAATAACATTAATTTTATTAGGCATTTTCTAATATCAAGAGAGAAAGCACATGAATTAATAAATTCATTTAAAATTACAAATAATAACGGTCAGCTGACATGCTGAACTAAAACTGCTGCCGCTGCACTACTTTTAGAGTTAGGGCAGGTAGTGCAGTGAACTGTTGTACTGAGTGCCGAGGTACTACTAAAAAGAACGACGTCACTTGCACCTAAAAGAAAACTTTAGTGTACATCGCACTTGAACTAGTACAGCCAGTTCAGTTAAAAAGAACAAACCTAACAGAACCGTATCTGCTCACTTACCCTTTCTGTCTTTGGGTTTTCCTTTTTTATCTTTCGACTTTTTGTCTACTCTAGAATTACTCTTAGACCTAGCACTACTGAGGGAAGTCTTGCTAAAGTCACTTTGACTTTTTTCTTTGCTTTGTATACGTGGTAACTCAATTTTGCTCATACTAACTTCTTTAGCAGTCTCTATAACTGTAACTGAAATAAACAATAAAAATGTTATTAAATTATTAAGAAACATATAGATATACAGGTTTTCGTACTTGTTATCGGAAAAGATATAAATTTATTCAAATCAGATTGTGCAGTTAAATCACAAGGTATTGCTATTTCATAATCAGTGGGCACAAATTTATAGTTTGATACGTGGGTTTTTTCAGATTCAGCCAATACAACATCAGCCAACTCAAACTTCATAGTTACATCAGCCACTGGATAAGTAGGAACCTAAAATGTTTACTCTAATAATTTTTTAAAGACTGAGAAAAATAATTATAGCGTAGGCAATTTTTATTTTAAATTGGTTAAACTTACTATATTTTCAAAACCAAGCGCTTTTATTCGTATAGTATTTGGTAGCTCTGGTGTTGGGTTTTCAATATCTTTTTCTGTGGTATCCATTATAAATTACCAAGTTTTAATTGCAGATAATGACAGACGTCGTTTAAATTTATTTACATGGAAATCTTTGATTGTAATACGAAGGCCACTTTTTTTAAAGCAGTTTATAGCGTTCAATAAAAACTGCTTGCTATGTCGATTTAAATTTATTGCAAGTTTATTTGGTGGACTTATTAGTATACCATCACCACATTGGGCAAAATTAATTCAGCTATTGCAGAGCAATTATAAAGTTTCAAAACAAAACTGCAAAAAATCGTTTACTTAATTCAGGTTAATAGACCAGGGAGAGACCCGAACTCAAATAAAATAGCGGTTCTGGTCCGGTGTCGGTATAGAAAATATTATTTCAGTCTGGGTCGGAAAAAAAATGTCGGTCTGAAAACCGTTGTTTTCGATCCAATCTTTTATTGTAATCCCGTTTTTGGGATTGTATACAACAGAAGCCAGCAGTGAACATTAAATCGGAAATGTGTTTTTAAAATTGTTAGCGTTGTGCCATCGCTGGGGCAACGCCCTACTTTTTGTATAAATTATTAGCTAGAGGCCCGGCGACGGCCAATATATATCCCAGATAACACGTAAGCTTACGACAAGCTTGCCACTTGCTTAACTTTACCTTGTCCAGACAAGCTTAACAGTAAAAGGTTAATGCTGGGGTTAATGCAAGGTTGCGACAAAGTTATTATATCATGGTACGGTGACTTCGTGTATTTCCGGAGTGAAAAGGCTTGCATAAACCTTAAATTGTTATCTGGGATATATGTGCACTTACTAAATATTTTATAGTAAGTTTTAATTAAAGATATTAATATGGCACATTTATGGGATGTTTAATGCAGAAAAACAAAGGGAATGATCTGTACCTAACCGCCATCAAATTCCTTGAATTAATAGTATTAAGATTTATTTAGCACACATATTTCATCTTCATTTATTTTATTCTGGGAATAACTATCACTTGCTCAAGCAATTCAAAACAAATAGACAGTACCTACATTTTTCATATTCACAGACATCTGTAATGCATCATTACTTATTGTAATAAAATAAATAAATCATAAAAAAATTGAAAGTTTTTTATGACGATCCAATGGATCAATTAAAAAAAAAACGCAATAACGCTATTTACGCTTATTACCATTAATTACTCCCTTAAGTACCTAATAGATTACTTCTTTACTCCCTTTTACAAAAAAAAAACTCCGGAAAAATAGTTTTACGTGGTAAGTCTCTCATCTGGCAACTCTGCCAGACGTCAAAATCAATGACTACAGTGGCGCCCTCTCTATAAATTAAAATTAATAGAGCTGTCAGAACCCCGGAGACATGCACGCAGATCCGGTAAAGACAAGCCTATCTCACAGTCTTAAGTGATCTTATCTCTGCCAGTCTTTGCTACTTGAATCAGATTGAATGTTGAATATCCTTCCATGCTGCTGCTGCTGCTGGTAAGTGGTAGTCATCGAATGATTTCAATAACAATAGTTGCTTTCTTTTTATTTGAAATAGGCGCCTCTAGCTGACGCTCAACAGGTTTGTTCGTTACACTGGTGCATGTTATCTTTATCAGGCACGTAAAGAGTGTACCTACTTTCCTATTCTAACCACAAGCCAGTCTAGAAAGTTAGCACCATCGAAGAAACAGAAGATTACAACATATTTAATAATCAATTATGAATAATTCCAATCCAAATTATACCTATCACCCAGCGTAATCGCGTGATTATTCAAAATATGATGGTCTAGTCGAGCTCTGGAATGATCTTCATTAATCTAGTCATCTATCATTCGTTATGCGAATTATGGCATGATTATTACATAGGTTCACGCTGGCTCATACTCATAATAATTGTAAACAATTGTAAATTGTGTAATTATAAAGTAGGTGGTAGTAGGTATTAGTATGTATGCTATGTGTTATGCTGACTGAGTGCTCCACGTGTGCCCTGACCAATTATAATTGTAAAAAACATCTGCTATTTAGCTTTTATCTTATCAATAGCCACAATTATTTTAACTTCATCTACCTAATAGAAATCTTATTAGAAAAACAGGTAGAAATGTATTTGAGTACAAATGTAATCATTTTTCATTTATCAAAAAGGAGTAGGTATTTATTCCCAATGCCGAGTTGTCTTAATATCTGCTAACATTTAACGAACTTTGATCCTTTTACAATGAATCGAATACGACGCCCGTGATTAAGAATAATACATTACCACATACTACTATATAGTTAATTTACCGTTGTCCGCTCTCCCATTGGTTATGTTGAACTGTGGTGTTGAACATTGAACACAAATATAAATAAACATGCATCGGCGCACGGTTTTGTATGCAATCGTATGCACTTAGCATTTTCCAACTTTCGTTAGTTTATTAAAAATACTTTGGCATTAACTATCGACGCTCTCGGAAGGTCAAAACTTGCAAAATGTTTGTTTTTAAAAACAGTGTATTTATGAAGCAAAAGATTTTGGAATTTGCTATTATTGTAAGTAACCTTTGCTTAATTAGCTTTGTAATTAATTAAAACATGTTTTTGATTTCAGGGTAATGTTGGTTTAAGTGCTCTTTATGCAAGATGCTTATCAACTTTACCAATTACTAAGAATTTGATGATAATAAGTAATGAAAAGAAAGAAGTTCTCCCTTAAAAATTTAAAACTATCTCCAGACCAAAATCGACCACTGCTTGTTATGCCAACATGGTTGATGGCGAAAGAAAAGCATGTGAAGAAGTATGCAAAATTTTATGTCGATCAGGGATTCGATGTGCTAAATATTAGTGTAACTCCTTGGCAGCTGCTATGGCCTGTGAAAGGCACACAGGTAATTTTGTCATTATCAGTAATAACATATTATATTTGGAAGAACAAATATTTGAAAGTAATCAAATAAAAACGTCAAATTCAAAGTTGTCCTAAATGTATTTCATGTATTTTCTTATAATGAAACATAAAATTGCGTATGTGCGAGTTAATAATAATTGCCACTTAGCATACTTCCACAATTTTGGATAAATTAACATTAAAACAATACCTAATTGAATTATTACTAGTAATCATAGTTAGTAATGTATTCTGTAAGATATATAGGTTAATCCAAATTAAGTGGTCACTATTATTGCTATCCGTTAATAGAAAAAAATAAGGGACTTGCGCATTTGCTGGATAACTGTTACTGTTTTTTTTTAATGGTCACGCAGCATATACCTATTTGTCGAATTTTTATTTGAAATATAAGCTTAAATACTCTATTACACTGAAACTAATATTAAGAAAGTTGTCTTAAATCTTAATGGCTGCTAATTTTTTATTATTGCCATGTTACACATAAGAGAAATAATGTTAATAATAATGTGTAATGTTATATGTCATGTTCTCTACTGGCATTTGAATTTTGCTGGATAGTGTTTAGTAGTTCTTGTACAACTTTTTAGGTACAAACCCAAATTTAAATTTCCCGCCACTATTTTCAGTAACGTCAACGTAACGGCATTAAAATAGCTACAATGTAATACAAAATACCAGGTAATTTTATGTTCCAACGTTGAAGTTACTGAAAATAATTGCGGGCAATTTAAATTTGTCTATGTGGGAAATGTATACCTCAAAAATGTCACACTTCAAGAATGAGAAAGAAAATACCATAAAAATATAACTACCAAACGTACTATAGAATAAATATAAATAATTATCAGTGCTGACAAATAAATGGAGAACAACAAAGCTAATTCAACAATGAAGCTTGAAAAAATCAAGATTACTTCATAGAGTTCTAGAAGTACACTCTGGGGTCATCAGGTTTCTGAAAATATGCGGATGACCACTTTAAAAAAAAAAAAAACATCACTGATAATTTTCCAGCAAAGGCGTAGGTCGATTATTTTTATATTGACTGTACGTTAATTAATATGAGAAATACTACTTTGTCAATTTACTACTTACTTTGTCAACATCGTAGTATTAATAATAACGCAGCTATAGTGACCACTTAACTAGAATCAAGGAGTGGACGATAGCCGATCCAAGCAGAATACTGATAATTATATGTATTATAAATAATAAAGAACATTTCCTGGTATTTGCAAACAAAACAGTTTTAAATGTATATAAAACCTAGAAAATATAGGGTGCTTGAAAATATACCTAAAGGCCGCTTTACAGTTCGCAATTTTTTTTATTGCGTGCAATACAAATAGCGCATGCGCATTCAATGGATTTCGATCAGCTGTGTGCAATTTTATTGGTGTTGCACGGAAGAAGATAGTCCTTAAGGCCGCTTTACAGTTCGCAATTTTTCGTATTGCGTGAATAAAATTGCGCGCAATAAAATATTAGGACACGTTCTATTCCGTGCAATACCAATAAGATTGCACACAGCTGATCGAAATCCATTGAATGCGCATGCACTATTTGTATTGCTTGCAATTTTATTGCACGCAATACAAAAAATTGCGAACTGTAAAGCGGCCTTAATATTTCATTGCAACTAGGACTACCTCGACAGACCCCAATATTAATGTTATTAGAATTGGCCGCTAATAAATTATATCGCATATTTGAGCAGAATAGCAAAAGAAGATTATTAGCAATCTCAAATCCCTAAATTACATTTTTGGAATGCAGCTGTAATCCGAGACTGTGTTACTTGAGAGATAGAAATAGATATTTTATTTCATAGATAATCTGCTGTATATAGTAGCAATCACTTAAATATTTATAATTTATCTCTTACCGCATAATTGAGGGAATATACAGAGTGTTAAAAAATGTTGCACCGTTTGGGGTGTCTGGATGAACGGTTTTAAATGTACGAACTACATTTTGCTTATACACCAATTTTGTGTAAATAAACAACTAATGTAATTTCTAAATAAACAACAATGCTACTACAACTGACTGCTACATCCCCATTCTCCAGTGCAAGAGAACGATTTTCGCTTACCTCACAAATTTGTGGGAAATTAATATTGACAAAACATCCAGAAATCATGCTATCACCAATCCTATACCGTCAATACCAATAGAGCTACATGAATGTAATAAAATTGTTGTTTATCATAAAAGCTCCTTAAAGTATTTACAACAGTAACTCTAACCAAACATTATTTCTAACTCCAACAGTTTTGAATGACAGCCTAGCTGTCAGTGCTGTTGGAGTTAGAAATAATATTTGGTTAGAGTTACCGTTGTAAATACTTATTTGTCAGTGTAACACTGTTGTTTAACTAATTGTACTGACAGTTGACAACATACAGTAAAAATTGCTTATAACAATTTTATTTTTTACAAAAACCAAAGAACCTCTATACGCCCATAAACTATTTACAGAACTAAATTATCAAGGCTGTGACAGTGTATATATCGGCCAATCAAACGAATACATTGCAAAAAAAATTTACACGTAAATAATCGAAACGCGACAGCCTTAACAAAACATGCAAAGAAAGAATAACCATAAATTAAATTTTGATGAAACTACACATCGAAAATAATTAGTAAGATCAAATACAATATAAATATATATACGGACAAAGAATAGTTCCGCTGGCGTACTACAGATGTCCCAGCTAGGCTAATTTTAGAAAAGTGTACGACCAAACAAATATTAAACGTGATCTGACGTGATTAAACGTAAGTGGAATTTTCCGTTGCACAAACGCGTAAAAATATAAGATAACCGAAGAGTCGGTGCGAGACGAATGAAAGTGGTTTAACTGCGCGCGCAGCGAAGTGGTAGAGCGTTCATTCAATGAATTGTCATTTCGCAAAATTATTATGAAATGAATTTTAAAGGAGTGAAAACAAGAAACAGTTTAGTAAATAAAACAAAAACCAAAACACACATATTGACTCAATGGATTAATATTCGTTTTATAATGAAATTAAAACATATTTTTATTATACACACGGAATATTTGCTATAATTTATTTCGTCAAATGCCTATTAGCTTTTTCATAGCACATATTATATCTTATTTACCACTGTTGATTTGTTTGCGGTGATAAAATATTTTTGCTTTAGTAGACTAGTGGACATTTAAAATAACCTTTGTTTCTTGATATATAAATTTATGTTTTTTTCTGCCAATTCTTGTTAATATATCTGCAGTTAACAGCGAAAGAATATCATCTTGCTAAAAACTGAAATAAAAAAGAAAACATTAAAAAAGTGTATCTATAAAATCTATAATTTTTTTTTAAATTCACTCAGAAATACCATGATGTTTGAAAAACATAAGCTTGTATTTGTTTCCAAAATTATTGTTTACTGTTTTCATAGGATAGTCGATGGCGTATCGAACAAGATTTTTTTTTATCATTTTGCTTAAAATGTAACTTAAAACATTACAGTACAAATTTCAATCGCAGTCCAGTAAACAAAATTCAAATCTTCCGCAATTATATTCAATAACTTCAACTTAAAGGTATTCAAATAACCATTAATGTAATACAAAATCGTAGGTAACTTCCTGCTTTAATGTTGAAGTTCCTGAAAATAATTGCGCGAAATTTGAATTTGGTTTACTGGGAGGGATCTTTACAAAAAAAAAAAATATGACATATTATTATTATCTGGTTGCACTTTCCTCAATTTTGTTTTTATCAAAGTGTACAAGTACAAGTACGCTAGCATCAGACATAAGCTTTTGTCGCTCTTGAACTTTTTCTGTTTCGTTGTTTGTAGAATCAATATAGAAAATATAATTGTTGGACATTATATTATTGTACATATTTTATAATGGTTAGAACTGGCAAAGGGATGGAATTAGCAGAATTCAAATTTCCTGCATATAATAATAACTCTACAGGCCTTGAAGGCCCTTGGCTAAAGTGCCGGAACACACCGAGCCACTGAGAAGTGTTTTCCGAATTGTGACCCAACCAACAACCGTACCGCATATTGCTGCTTGACTTTCAAGACTGGCAATGATGCACTCTTCCTTCTCAGCCGTACTGCCGGCTCATTTCCTGCATATACAATTTCTAAAAGATTTTCATTTTTTTTTTGTTCGCTGCTTTTACGAAATCTCAGATTGCTTTTGGAAATGAGACATAATACTAGAAAATTTTATGGGTATGCAACTAAGTGCAAATGCAGACTTTTTATAATAAATCATAAAATTGGAATTTTTATAAATCATCAATAAAAATCATCGATTGTAGTGTATCTCTGTTTAGTACGTTAATTAAATAGCGATAAAGTATAATAGATGCATTCATAAAGAACAACTCTCCAAACATACATTCATCCTGTAAAATAACTTGGATAAATATAAACCGCCAAACTAACACCTAGCATCCGATTCACAGACCATCTACTTATTTATATGCCAGGGGGTAGAATTCATATTTGCCGCGATTATTTATAATTACTGCCAATAGAAATAGATTTCTGAATTACCCACAGCTGTAATACTCAAGTGCTTCCATATCAAGTACATAGTTCGGTTGGTCCACTGTTTATTTTCGTACGTCTCTTGCCCCGCCGCTTTTTAACTGCCCCTGCGAAGAAGCTACAGTGGGCCGCTCTAAAGTACGCCAGCGAAACTATACATCTTTGACCATATGTATACCAGTATTATATTTGGTAAGATTAACCAAAGAAATGTGACAAATTGAAATCCCAAAAATAATCATAATCCCTAATGGGATTAAAAATGATATTAGCAATTTAAGCAAAATTTGGAATAATTTAACAATAAAATATCTAAGAAAAATACAGCCAAGAGTGCGTACACCTACATATGTATATATCTGTAGTAAACTTGAAAAACAACTAAGAGTCTTACGGTGACAAAACGAAGTGAAGGAAAAGATACCTTTACCAAAATCAGAAAAAAAAAAACACTATATGTAATTTCTGTATGATTTAAATAGAATATAAAAAATGCAATCGTTATTTCAGAGGAAAAACATATTTTTAACTTTATTACGGGTTCATTCATAAAAAAAAACCAAAAGGCCAGTGATTTAAGGGTCTTGACTATAGCGAGGGGTTGCAGGTTCAAATCTCGCTCAGGTCAATTACGGTAACTACTTTTTTTTTTCTGGGGCCAAAGTTTGACTCTCTGGGGAAGTTCAATAAACATTATATTGCTTAGGCTATATCTACTCCGTAAAAAACAAAGGTAAAGATGCTTTTATATTATATTTATGCTAAACCGGCATATACCAAGATTATTAAATTAAAGGTTACTATAAATTAAGAAAAGTTTTTAAATTTATAGTGTTGCATTTGTATTTTTTATGAACTTATTATTTTTAGGTTGTAGCAAAGGATATCTTGCAATTCTTATTCGTTAATGAAAGTTATGCCCCTCTGGTGGTGCATGCCTTTTCTGTAGGTGCTTACCTATGGGGTGAAGTTTTAGTTCGCATCGCAGCGCAGAAATCTTTATATCAACCTGTAATCAATAGAATAAGTGGTCAAATTTACGACAGCGCAGCAGATATTACAGAACTGGTGATTGGTGTACCTATTGCCGTGTTCCCAAGCAATAAAGTAATGCAAAATGCTCTAAGATCATATTTGGAGTAAGTCGTTTTGCACAAATACTATTAGAAACTAGTAAAAAAAAAATTCTATTCAGATATCACTTGAAAACATTCGACAAAGTGGCTACCTCACATTACGTTAGGTCTAGTCAAATGTTTCACACCAATTTTATTAAAGTGCCTGCTTTACTGTTCTGCAGTAAAAAGGATCCGATTGGTGCAGAAAGATCTAATCAGCGTGCTCGTGAAAATTGGGAGAGCAGTGGAATGAAGGTATGTAGCGCCTATTTGATTAAATATTATAATAGATTAAAAATTTTTGTTTTTCCTTTTTTCGTGAGTTAGCGACTGGTTTCTATATAATGACTTAAATTTTTTTAAACAATCAAACTCTTCATTTTACGTTTCGACGAACTTTATTGTTGTTGTCTTCCTCAGAAAATTGTTTATTATAACTTAAATTTTTTATCTAAAATTAATAAACGTTATTGTCATTACTTTATAGAACTATGTATGAGTTTTTTTACTTATCATCATAAAAATGGTTTTACAAATATTTTCATTATAGGTATACTGGAAGTGTTGGGACGACTCACCACATGTCGGTCATATGCAAATGCATCCTAAGGAGTATATTGAAACTTTGACAAACTATATTGATTCATTGGATATACTATCAAATCGTGAAAAAGTACAGGTCAAGATATAGTTATATACGCAAGTTATTGTGTAATTTAGTTGAATTGTTCAATATTGTAATACTTGTTTAGATAATTTTAATTAATGAATTTCATAACATCTTAATACATAATAAATAAAATAAGGTTTAGGTTTTTAGCTTGCTTTGTTTATTTGCAATTTAGCTAGTTGATCACTTATTCTTTAAGTACATTTACAACGCTCTAAAAATGATGAAATGCCGAATTCCCCTTAATGCGTTATTTCAAAACTAAATTTAAATGAAAGATGAAGTCTCGCTTTTCCGAGAACTTCGATAGTGAAATTTTTGTACATCCTAAATATAAAACGACATCAAAAATATGTAAACTGTTTTTGGAACATTTAAATAATTAAATTACAATACAGTATAAGAGAAATTGAATTTTGTTGTTCAATTTCTTGAAAACAGTATAAAATATTTCAAAAAAATCGATTGCGCCAATGATTATTTGTCGAGGAAACAGTCCTAGACTGTCTATTGCATTTGTTAATAAAGCATATTTACTAGTAATGGGAGACATTGAGATCTGAGAATTGAAAGTATTCGATTCTTAAAAGTTCTCGAGAACTTTCAATTGTCAGAGTTTTCTTTTCAATCATTTAGTGCTTTATTTAAGTGTTGTTAAAGATCTCATTTTTTTTATAATTATGAAATCCACACAATACTAAAAAATGTGGGCGTAAACATTGTATAGAAGTTGTACAAATAATGAAAGCGGCGCAAGAATGAAGACTTTTCCCAGAAATGATATTTGCCCCTAAGCATTTTTTACTTACATACTTATCTTTCCCATTCTCCACGCAAATAATAAGTAAAATTGTAAATATTGAATACTAATCTACAATTCAAATAGTCTTCTAGGGCGAAAACAAAAACGTCATTCTTTACGAAGCCGTAAACAATGATATTATCACAATCAGTAAATACCAGGTGTGTTTGGATTTTACCACTACGAACTAGACGGAACTCAAAATTTGTTACGTATATATACTATAACATAACGCGTGTATAAATTGTCGTAAAAGCTATACGCAGCGACATGCTTCGTTCGGTTTTAAATCAAAAAAAGATATGTTAAACTGTCATATCATGGTCCGTATGTGTTCAGGGACCATTTGGAGGAAACGTGCATTAGGCAACAGTACCCTTGTAATTGTAGGTACGTAATATCAAAATTTGACAGTAATGATTTTGGTTTAAATTACTTTGAAATACTACATACTTATTGTTCTACAATGTTGTCAAAATATGTGTTTTTCGTGAAAGTACGTCAATGAAGAAATGTTAAAAACAAACTTAAATCAAAAAGAAAACGTTTACGAAATAATACTAGTAATTTTTTTTAAATTGCTGTCTCTATTAACAGATATTGGAAGAATAAGGCTTAGTTAAACACTAAAACTTTGAATTTCAAGGACCCCGTAAAACAAACAAAGCATGACACATTTTAAAGGCCGCTTTACGATTCGCAATTTTTTTTTTTTTGTGTGCAACGAATAAAAATAGCGCATGCGCATTCAATGGATTTCGATCAGTTAGGTGCAATTTTACTTGTATTGCGCGTGCAATACATGGAATAGGGCATGCGCTATTTTTATTGCATGCAATTTTTGTTGCACGCAATAAAGAATTGCGAACTGTAAAGCGGCCTTTAACATTAATACTTTTGATTCAGAACCGAATTTAGAATGTTGATGCGTGTTGCTTTTGTAATAATTTATACGCTCAAGTTTATTGTAATGTGATTATTTATTCAGCAATGTTTCGGTCTGGGTGTGATAGGATTGATATGACCCGTATCCATACCTGTTCTTTGAAAAGTAACCGATAGCCAAAATAGCGGTAAACCGTTAAGTATGGATATGGATAATAGTAAAAATTATCACCATCCGAAAAAAATTAGCGTATTATCAGCGGGTAACCAGAGCTCTAGTAATCACTTGGGCAAACTTCCTCCAAATAAAATATGTATGATTGATTGAGGATCTTGAGATAGTTGGAGAGCTTGTAGGTGAGAATGTGTCTGATACTAACGATAGGACGGAAAGGACTCTGGGCTTTGTGAATTGTCAGTTATCAGTTTCGAGGCTTTGGAATCGCTAGATGTATACGGACTTGTATAATTCAGATTATTATAGTTCGTTGGGACATTCTGTTTACTATAAACCACATATTTCGGTCATTAACCATTCCTAATCCTTAGCGTTATTCAAACCTATCCCGAGAGGCATCCCATATTACTGAAACCTTCAGCAAAAACAACTATCCTAGAAACCATACCTAAGGTACTGAGAACTATTACATATTCTGGAGCCAACGTATCCAAAACAAAGCAGAACCTATCAATCAAATGCCTATAATCCATTATTATCCTCCCAGAGATATTTTCCATAAATAAATGACTACACTGCAAGTTTCAAAATCAAATTCCTACTAGAACTTGAAAAAAATGTCCCGGTTCGGTGGGACACCTGTATATAATCAATGTCCTAGGCGAATGCTGGGTAGATAACGAAAGTCGTTCCATGAGCGCATTTAATAATAAGTGATAGCTGACCGATTTACAGTAGACTTGATTATGTGAACTATAGTCACAGTTCACATAAAATAGTATTCATATGGTCGCGAAGCTACTGTATTATATTTTTGTTAGTAACAATCATAAGGAAATACGTTTCGTTCACAACTGTGGTGAACATCTTCAGTGGCGAGGTCGAAGTTTACTTCGCGATGGCTCGTCATTTAATGGGACGTACGGAAGTAATTCCACAAGACCACGGCTCAACAGCCCAGAATAGTGTATTTCAAACTAAGGGAGGATAGTCCAACAATTGCAGGCCCCGGGGCTATATTACAAATCGAGCCGAAGGCCAGTCCAATTTTAACTAAATGTCTAAAAATAATAAAGACATACCTGTGAGTGACATGATAGGTAGTAGGCTTAATCTGTCAAATATTTTTTGAGAACTGTCAAGTTAGCGTCCTTTTAAAAGTGTTTAATAATAGTTTAATTGCAATTTAATCCTAATAATTTAGCAATTATTTCATAAATGGGCTCAGACTGGGTCGAATATACTAATGTCATCTATCAATAATGACACATATTATGACATGTACAGTTTCATCATTGTTGTATGATCACTTACTTTCCACCCTAGGGAGGAAAAGTACACCTTTAAAAAAACTTTTTACTATAGATTCCGGCCGTGAAAGCTTACGCTGCACTTTGAATCATAGGAAAATTATTTAGTTAAAGTAGGAACACTTCAATTCTTATGGAATCCATATAGTACTTAGAATAGGTAGCCTCGTGTAGTACCTCTTAGGTAGAGCACGGGGTTGGGATGATTTGTAATTATTTAGTTTTTCATAAGTAAAGTGCCTATAATGCAGTTACGATCGATACGTAGTGTTTCCGTCAGTTTGTCAGCCATTGTCGGGTGGTTTAGTTGCGTAGTAAACGTATAATATGAGCGGACACGATGTTTGGAGCATCAAAAGCGACACCCCTTCTCTAGCAACATCTTTCGAGCATGGCGAAGATAATTGCATCAAAAGTGACACGACTCTACTAAAATGTGCACTCTCTTAAAGATACAGAATCAGGGAAGTACTACCGAAAATTTGACAATTCGACACTATACTGAATAGCAACAGCATTCTTTACAGAATGAGGTCCCAGTGCAGTTTTCGCACTTGAATTTTTTCCTCTTTAATTTGAACCTGGATGTAAGAAACTAAAATCTTGTGTATTCGTGTATATAACATGTGCAGACATGGCGTGTTTGAATGTTTCCGATCTCCTTCCACCTTGTTCTTACTCTTGCTTTTTTAAAATCTTTTTTTTTTCGTTTCGTCTTTCATTTTGTTTTTACCTCTATTAGTGTTCGCACCTACCCTCTTATTCATTTTATGTGGATATACCCCAACTACCTCACCCTCTACATTTTTGCGTCCTATTAGTAAAATACACATTCAATTATTGGTGCTAACTCAGAATATCTGGAAATGGTGCTTTCGATATACAAGAAGTCAAATCCGCTATTGCAAACGACGGAAAACAGAAAACCGCCCCAGTAGTAAAATTTATGGTAGAGTTATTGCTGTGAGAGACTTGAATATGCAGTGGTGCACAACATATAAACGATACCAGACATAATATCAATATAAGATGTGTTCGCACAGGAATCACAAACTAGTCAGACGCGATTCTATTGGCTCAAAGAAATCCGAAACAGTTTTCTGACTGATTTCACAGTATATGATTGGCTCTGACTAGTTTGTGATTCCTCTGCGAACACAGCTATAGAAAGTTTTCACTTTGAACTAACGAAGAGTGCACCTTCACCAAGAGGAAAGTAGATGCATACAAAACCGAAGAAATTATTAAATCGTGAAAAACATGCCTCTGCACTATTCGGCGTAAATTAATTTATTGAGGTAGATATTTGTCCTTTCAGGTGTGCCGTTAGTTTTTGGTATCTGAGCAGGCTAAGTAGGTGTAGTAAAGCATTTGTGAATATTTTCTTTTAAGGGAGGGATAACGTTACTTTTTACGAAGGTAATTTTTTTTCTTATTTAACCGGTCTTTGATGATTGAGAATGGGAATCTACGAATTGTCGAAATAATTGTTCCTAATTAATAAACTAGTGTAGTGAGTAATTGATATTTTAAGTGTCTATGCTCTAAAAGTAGCGTAAAAAAAGTATGCTGCTAAAGTTGGCTGCAAAACATGGCTGTTTTGTGGTGGCTATTAGAAAAGAGGAAAAGTGATGTTGATTAATAAACATCATCTCTATGGTATGGACATTTGCGTCTGAAAAAGTGGATATTTTGAAAAAAAAATTCTTTAATGACTTTATGAAAGAATTTTAAGAAAAATATAATCGAAGCGAATAGTGAAGCGGAGGTCGTACCTGTATCAACCGTAATTTTTCATTAAAGGCCGTATTCTTAATTTGATTTCCCAATTGGAAAAAAGGGTATCGTTTTCAAAAAATTTATCGGTGTTTTGATATATTCTCTGGAAAGCTGTCAATACATGTAGATTCAACAAAAAATTATTTTGAAATTGTCTGGTGGCGCTATCTGTTGAATGTTCTACATGAGTTACAAATTTAATGTAGGCATTACATGGCATGTAAATATTGATTTACATCCTTGATGTTTCAGTTGCCTAACCTCACAATTTTGAACTGACAAGATATTCGTGGAAGTTGTAATTTCAAAATCTGACAAACTGCGCAACAATAATAACTAACACAATACCATTGTCATTTCCCAGTAAAAAAAATTGCAATATTATTGTAAATATAGCTTTTGACCTCGTCAAAATCTTCGCATGTACTTTATACCACAACTCGTTTCATAATTTTTAATTGGCAAATATTGTTTGTTACTCATGCATTGAAGATAATTTTTATCTAAAATATTTTTTATTTCATTATATATTGTGGTATACACATATCAGTCATTACAATACTTTGTCTTTGTGCGACTTTCTTAACGCAAATAATATAATTTGCAATATAAAATGAAAGCTACCATAATTTTGTTATGTATTACATTTTATTTTAATTGTGTCACCACACAAATTGTCTATTATCAACCGGAACAAATACATATCTCTTATGGAAAAAATATATACGAAATAGTTGTAACTTGGTCAACCTTTAATGATACAGGAGAATCGCTTGTTGAATATGGAATCGGAGGAATGGTTTTACAAGCCGAAGGTTCTTCAAAATTGTTTGTTGATGGTGGTCCAGAGCAACATAGCCAATATATACACAGTGTTATATTGAGTGATTTAACACCAGATAGCACATATGGTAATATTTCAATTTAATACTTGCAGCGTTTGCTTTAGAAGTTCTTGCAGTATATCATTGTGGAAGTGACCGAGGTTGGTCGGCACAATTTTGGTTTAAAACTGCACCAGATAGTCCTGATTGGCAACCACATTTAGCAATATTTGGAGATATGGGTAATGAAAATGCTCAATCATTAGTACGATTGCAAGAAGAGACTCAACGTGGTGTGTATGATGCGATCTTGCATGTTGGAGATTTTGCATATGATATGGATACGGTATGTGCTCTTGTTTTACAAATGCAATAATAAAATTTTATTTAATATTAGCAAAATGCCTATATTGGTGATGCATTTATGCGACAAATTGAGTCAATTGCCGCATATGTACCATACATGACCTGTCCTGGTAACCATGAAGAAAAGTAGTAAGTACAGCTTCACTACTGTGCATATTTCACATAGTTCTGTATAAAAACACATGATATTTAACTATAAATTTTCAGTAATTTCAGCAATTATATGGAAAGATTTATAATGCCTGGAAGAAAAGAAGATCCTTATTATAGTTTTAACATAGGACCCATGCATATTATTTCGATATCTACTGAACTTTACTATTTTTTAAATTTTGGTATAAAACCTTTGGTATTCCAATACGAATGGCTAGAGAATGATTTAGCTGAAGCTAATTTACCAGAAAATCGCGAAAAGCGTCCTTGGATTATTGTAATGGGGCACAGACCAATGTATTGTTCTAATACTGATAAGGATGATTGCACTCATCATGAAACTCTAACACGTGTTGGTTTACCTTTTCTACATTTCTTTGGACTGGAAAAGTTATTATATGACTATGCTGTGGACCTTCAAATATGGGCACATGAACATTCTTACGAGAGATTATGGCCTGTATATGATTACAAAATTTACAATGGCAGTTATGAGGAACCATATACAAATCCTCGAGCGCCTGTTCAAATAATAACTGGTTCAGCAGGTTGCAAAGAGGGCAAAGATGATTTTATTAGGACAAGACCTGAATGGTCTGCATTTACTAGCAATGATTATGGTTACACTAGATTAAAAGCATATAATGCGACACATTTATACTTGGAGCAAGTGTCAGATGATAAAGACGGTTTGGTAATAGATTCTTTCTGGCTCATTAAAGACTCTCATGGACCTTACCAATATTCAATGATGGATTGGAATAAATTGGATAACAAGAGATTGGGAAATCTTTTATAGATAACAAACATCACAATATGATTTTATTAATTTATAATCATTATATTATGATTAAATTACCGTTGCAGATAAACTTTATTCTTTAATAATTTTTATCGTAAAAAAGTAAAACATGTGATTTAGTTTATATATACAATATATATGGATGTAAATGTGAAGAATGCGTCAATATTGCAACCCTATATGATCTTATTTACAATTAAGTCAAAAGTATTCGTAGATCTGACGTACGGAATATATGCACTTTTATTTTAACTGTTATAGTTTATTTTTGTTAAAAAATAAAGCTTTATGGTAGAGCATTGTCCTGTTACTACATCTTACGGCTAAAAATCGCAGAATCATTGAAGCATTTGTGGTGTACCTATTAAGTAATCACGCTTCTGTAATTGGATTAACGTGAAGTTAGTTTGAATTAATATACACTTTATTTTACACTTTTCACCTCCTGTCACATTTATTTAAGAGTTAAAATAATTTATAAGCTTGGATTATGGCATTTCCATGTTCTAATTTATCCTTCTTGCGTACAACACATGTTTTATTCAAAGGTTTTTCCCGTTCTGGGCATGCGTTAGCTAAGCATTCTGAGATTAGCTTGTTAAAATTAAAAAACATCTCGTTATCACCGCCATTTGGGCCAACGAGGAAATCGCAGCGCAAATTAGGCAGGTCTTGAATGCAACATTTCATTAATTCGGCGTGAACAGCAAAGTATCTGTTGATGTTCAAATGACGAACTTTTAATTTTTGAGCGAAAATACCCGTCACCCCTACATCGTCGATCCAAAAATAATTGTTCTCGTTTGCAATAGCTTGTATTTCGTACGCCACATGGGGGGTTGTAACATACAACCAGCCAGAAACAAAGGTTGGGTAGCGGTTCGGTTCGTATTCTTTTTTCGTAACGTACCATTTATTGGCCGGTTCACGTATTGGACTCATACCGCGCAGTATATAACCCACTATGTAATTCGGTGAGGGTAATTTTAACTTTCTCAGTAGATTTATAAACTGTATTACATCAACTACGATATCGTCATCCATTTTTATTACATACTTTGTATTTCTACAGTACTGAGCGACCCATTTTAATCCCATCACGTGTTTGTAAGTAAGATTTCTGTACGCTTCCTTAAAATTTCCCTGGACAATGTCTCCAAAACGTTCAGCTTCGTTCGCTATGGCATTTTGGGTAAGAAATTGATCCTCATCGTTATATCCCAGGAGAAATACCCTTCTTAAGCCCATTTTGCGTAGTTGTTCGTTCGGAAAAGATCGTCTCATAGCACTTCTTGTTTCTACATTCGAAAAATAGGACGTCACTATAAACACTGCGAAATATTGCTCTGTTTTGTTTCGACATATTTCGCTATTTAACATGTAATTTAGCTTCAAATTAAACAATTTATCGTCAATATTAGTTCCACTTTCATATACACGTCCTTCCGTCTTTAAACTAATGAAGCAGTCATTAATTATGTTCCATATTATTAGTAGAAATACGCAGATACAAATACATGATAAAAGGATTTTTTTTTGCTTTTGCATATTGTTTTAAGTTGTTAGCCCATTATTGCGTCACAAATTACAATACACTCGACTTTAGCACTATCAGCTGCTAAAGATCCGTTATGTGCATCCTACTCTCCTTCAAGCAATAAAACAAAAGTAGGTGAGGTGAAACCTGTATAACAGGTTGTATAAGAGAGGAGACAAAAATATCTGCTATTATTACTATTATTTCGCAATAATAGACTATTTCTATTACAGAATAAAATTTATTTTCATAATTATAAAATTTATGTTTTAGATTCACATATAAAACTGCAATACCTATCAATCATATTTGTAATACTTCCTATGTATTCGTCAGTATTATAATCCTTTTGATTTCCCCTTTCAATTTTCAATTCATAACTTGGGCCATACAATGGAAAGTACTGAAATATTATTTAAGTATTTGTTGTTAGGGAATAAATTTGTTATACCTCTGATGAATCTGGTATGTCATTATCCAAGCTTTTTCCCATAATTATAGAAGTGAGAAACGCCCAATATCTAGCTGTATTTGCGAAATTATATCCACCTATTTCCAAACGGTTTCAATTATATCAGATTTTTTTTTATCAACTTACCTCCACCAAGGAGGAGACATGGAATTTTATGGCTCAAAATATTTTGAATGCAACTTCCCATAGCATCTATAGACACATTACATTGTCCAATAGGATCTCCAATTAGTATATCTCCACCACATTGAATTACTATTGCTGAGGGTAAAAATGAATTGTACACCCTAGAAATGTTGTGAAAAAATAAAAACACCTTTTAAAAAGGTTGGGATTTTAGTACCTTTCAAATACAGTGTGAAATATCCTTAAATAATTTTTATCGGAAACTCCGCTTAGGAAAGGTACATTTAGTGTGTGATAAAGCCCTGAAGTGCTTCCAATTTCTTCCAAGGAACCGCTTCCTGGATAGAATCCAACTTCTTTTTTATGAAATGATAACGTTAACACATTTTTGCTTAATTCAAAAGCATTTTGAACGCCATTACCTACGATAAATGTCTTAAATGGATATAGATTGATATCTCTTATTAAAAACATCATTGCTATCTCAAAAAGTATAATAAAATGTGTCAAAAGAATATAATATGATTTATTTATTTATTATATTTTGTTTATAGAAGCACATATTTAAGTGAATAAAGTTTATGAAAATTCTTCCGGGCCAAAATATTGTGTGCTAACACTAATTGTAGTAGCTTATACCTAAGTTTGTTTAGAATAAAAAAAAATCTTTACATTTTTTCCCATTTTCAAAACTGAAAAAAAAACTAAATTTTCGTCTTTTTTTGGGTATTTTCAGAACCGCACCGAATATTTTTTAACAGTTTTTATTAATCTCTAAACTACACAACTTTGACTTCACTTAATCGATTACATTTCTTTACTCTCTGACATGGCAATAATGTTCATATAAAAAAATAGCCACCCTGTGTATGTTTTGCATAATTGAAATTTTATTACCATGATGAACATCTAAATCTACATACAATACTTTTTTGAAAACTTTCTGCAGTCTCTGTATGCCCAGGACAATATCGTTCACATAACAAAAACCTTCGGCTCCATCTCTAAGCAATTAACAACAAAATATACAAAAGACAAATTTAAAGACAATAATTTACCTTTGTGCATGATGCCATCCACCACACCAGTTAATAGCAATTTGGGAGATCCTTCTACATAATAATGTGGCAGCCGTTAAAGTTCCTCCTGCGATTGTACATACAAAGTCAAAATTTCTTTCTAACAATGGGCAATCATAATTTAATCCATATTCCGCTGCTTCTTCATCATATAAGTCTAAATCATCACTAATATTTGTCTTTTTCAAAAAATTTACATAATCACTAGAGTGAAATTTCTTTAAATCATCTTCGCTAGCCTTCGTACTTTTTACAATTAAAACTTTTTCTGGATCGAAAACGTTGTATGAATCTATGAGATCTTGAACAATAGATGCCTAGAGTTAGAAAAATTTAAGAAACATAATATATTTGATATTTCTGAATTTTCAAACCCTATCTATCATTGAAGGTAAGCGGTTGCATTCGTGTACTAAATTCTTGTCATAAATGTAGGAAATTTCCTTTTTCGTAATGAGCACTGAGTTCATTGTTACTACCCTAAATTGACTAAAGAACTTGTTTAAAATGACAATAATATGATTACACTTTTAAAATTTGTAACAGTTTAACTGCCAAAATCTGCAAGGCTGCCAACACTGCCAGCGGAGCCAACGGGTAATCGAGAAAATTTTATTTTGTAGTAAGGTCGTTAAAGATCGTTCATAGATGGCAGTAGGTATATCACGAAACCATTTTTTTTGCAAAGCAGTGCATTAAAAGTTGTTTTTCTATTTCGCATATACAATAAACACTTTGTGTAACTGTTTTTCGTAAAAGCATTGTGTATGATTGTGTAATGCAACTTGTGATTTGACATTTTTTATTGGCTTTTGTATGGAATTCCGCATTACACAATAATTGCGTGACAAGTATGGAATAATTGAATTCCCTGCACCGATAAGATCCTATTTTAAATAATAAATAAATTTAAATTAATGCGAGATAAAAAGGTGCATGAAAAGTAATGTATATTTTGGGTTGCCTACTTATGTAACCTTAAAATATGTAGATCGTAATATTGAAAAAATGAAAAAGATTTTATTTAACAGTATTAGTAATACTAATAACGTTGTAAGCGTAAAAGAAGGATTATGAAAAATTAACATAATTCAAGAATATAATGCCTAATTAATTGTGTATATTTTGGCACTTTATTGATGATGCTCACTAGCGCCAACTTCAAACTAATCTAGTAAAAAGGGATTTACGTCGTATACCCAGTCTTCCCAACCTTTAAGCATAGAATTTCCCACGAGAACTATTGAAATTGCATTTTTTTAAACAAAATTCCCACGAATGCGCAAAACCATGGTATATAAATACAAATATACAAGATATGGATCTTGCGCATCTCGATCATGACGCGGTTGGGATCCAGTTCTACCAATAAAATACACTATGGTGAGTTGCTATAGTCCCACCATTCTATTGAAGTAACAAAACTTCATAAAATTACGCATTACCAAATAAATAGAAATGAACAAATATAAATAATAAATCCACATGTAAATGGAGTATAGATTCAAAGTGTTTTAAATCACAATTGAATCTTAATTTTCAACCAAAATATCATAGGATAACCTGAACACACGATGACGCTGTTGGGAGCAGCTGTGCGACCTTGAGCGTATTTGGGACTTCAGAAAAGCATAGCTTGTATATTTGTACCTGGTAAATACGTCTTATTTTAGTATATTACAACGTTGCTAAAAAAATAAAATTTCCCACGAGTACCATGCTATTTCCCTTTTTCCCTTCGACTTCAAAACTTCCCACGAATCGGGAAATTTCCCACGAGTTGGCAACACTGCGTATACCAAACAAATTCGTAAATACTGGTATTTGAAACAATAAATTGCGACGTATTTGAAAATTATTAATTTTATTTTTCGTATCTATAATATTTAATTTTATCAATTAATAGAAAAATGTAAAGTATGCATCACGTGCGAAATTTAGTTATTTTTCCCACGACCATATACCGATGGTTCCAGGACATAAGTAGACAGGTCATTATGACAAGTCATTATTTTATCACAAATAAGATATGCTATATTACAAAAGTTGCCGTATTTAAATAATAATTCCAAGGTGGTATAACCAAAAATGATTTATTTCATGTTATACCTACGCATGTTTATCGTACTTGCTGTCAGATACTTTCATTTTTCCTGGAAAATCATCAACATGACTTACGAAAATTACAGTTTCCATAAAATCAAGCAGTTCGGACAGTTGACAATATCGCACAGCCGTGCGTTATTACAACAAATGCGTTTGCTATCATATCAAATACATCGGTATAATAAAGTATAGGTTTTTAGTAACATTTACTTCCCCTTTATTTGCACACCGTACTCCGTCAAATATTACCAAAGTGGTAACACTCACCGCATTTTTTCTCATTTCACAGTTACTTCCAATATAAAATATGTATAATTTCCTTTAGTTTAGTTTGAAAGGAAACGCTTTTACCGGTATCTTTATTGTCCTTTTAATTAACAACGGGTCACGATAGCTTTAAATCATACTTTTGTAGAATTGGGAGAGTTAATGATTCGCATTGTCGAATGTGGTGCGGTGGATACAGCGGGGTGTATTTTATTTGAACGTTCACTCACTGATGAGTGGCGGTCGCGTACGGAAGTTAGGGCAGTAACTAATAGGCTCAATCAACGATTAACTATAAGAAAGATGGGAAACTTGACAAACCATACAATCTAGATTGCGCCATCTACTGCCGACGCATAAAACTAGCATTACCTAATCACTCATGGCGGGAAATTCGATTATAGTAGTGTTACCTGGTGTTATTACTCATTTTGAAATTCTGTTTTAAATAAAGTAACTTCATTTTTTAATGGCTGTTTTAATTGCACACATTTAAAATACACAGAAATAAACTAAAAGCTAACACTATATACAATAATATAAACAAAACATATAAACGAAATTTATTAAACAAAATAGCACAAAAGTGTCACTACCGTCTTGTAACCTATGTACACAAACAACTTATATAAAATAAAACACGGAATGTAAATTGTTCAGAGAACGCTTACATAAAACACCAAACACACGTTAAATGTTTAATAGGGCAAATACACCATAAACAAACTTTGGGAATTCACAGGAAAACAGAATAAGAGTAGCTTGCAACAATCGTCAACAACTATACGTCACAAACTCGTCATGTCAAACGATCACGGATCTACACCAAATAAGATATAGATTTCACTATGACACATACTGATTTATTCTATGCGGCGGCAAGAGAGGGCGCGCAATGTCAAGTTTCCATCCCCTGGGCTCAATTGGCGAAACAGATATTAGAGATAATGAGTCGATTAAGTTTTGGGAATTTTTCAATAACGCTGTTAAAGAATTATAGGTTACGGCATGATATTTAGATAGTTAGTAGTGTAGTACGTATTTATAATTGAACACACTTTAGTGGCCTGAATTAGGGGCGCCTGGTGCTTACGTTTTACAATGGCTATTACAATCATCTAATTTTTTCGTATAAGTTCGTGACAGGTTCGTATTTCGGACGATAGCACACGAACTTCAATCATTGTATTGGCCCCGCCTGTGACGTATGCACCAGCTGCCACTAGTCTGAATTAGTGCTAAATTATAGCTTTTAGCTTAGTTAGGGTATGTAATTAAATATTTACAATATAAATCTTTAATTTGACTATTATTGCTTAGAACAATTAGGATTACGTTATTGTTAAGTAGAATAGGTATTGCTGTTGTTTTGTGTATTGTTAGATCACTACAATGGTCTATCCTGTTTCAATTTCAAGTTCATGATGTGTGAAAAACGGACCAGTTCTCTGAATAATAATAATAATAATATAATAAATAATAATAATAATAATAATAATAATAATAATAATTTGCCGGCTATCAGCAATAAGATCTGGAACTTCTCCTGAGATCTCTCCTTAGCGAACGCTGGGAGATAACTAAAGTCGTTCCATGGGCGCAAATATAATAACAACTAATAGCTGACCGATTTACAGTAGACTCGCCATTATGTGAACTAATCACAAATTTGGTTGTTCACATATTTCATCGTTTCACAATGGTTTCACTAAAGCAGTACAGAGATATAAGCCTGAGGTGGGTTGTCAAAACGCAGTGGTACCAATCCACATCTTCCGATTATTACTTGTGTTTCGTCATTTATTGTGGTCCAACTCATCGGTTATTGGTATTGGAAACTGAGTTGTGCTCTAGATTCTAAATGACACCTACTACATTCTAATGTAAATAACTATATATTATAAACCAGATGTGTAAAAGCATATTTTCCGAAATGCGTGCTTATTTTTTATATGAAGTACGAATAACAAATACCTATAGGTAATAATCATACTCTCAAAAATGTTATGTTTTTTTTATTAATATTTGGAAATAATTCCTAGTATTGCTAAATTAATGGATACAATAATTAACTGTTTAGAACTACTTATAACCTTAATAAAAAAACTTTAAATTTCTGGCAATTTATTATTTTTAGTAACTTCCAGGTTGAAGCATAAAGTTTCTTACGATTTTGGATTGTGTTAATAGTCATCTTACTGTTTTTCTGTTTAAGCTGGCAAAAATAACTTAAATTTGTGTATTAGAGAAGTAATGTAATAGATGTGTGACTGTCGAAGTTGCTGCAAGAGCATAGGCAATTCTTATTAATCTATAGTGTCCCAGGGGATTGGTGTAAAGTATGTTGATATTGAAATAATAAGGTAAATTCGTATTCCAATCCTTTTTATTTTAATATATTTACTGCGACATGTTTCGGTTTTTTCAAACCATCTTCTGGCAATAAAACCTCAAAGGTGTGTTATTATGTAAGATTGATGTGTCAAAAATTTTGTAGGTGCAGTAAGAGAAAATTCTTCAAGAAACATTTAATCTGGTTAAAAACTACATCAAAATATGTAACGTTAAAAACGAAAAACAACACATTAAAACGTATGTAAGGTATGCCAGCCAAGGACACACACTTAGTTGCGTCCTTGGCTGGCATTCGGGTCATTTAGTTGTGGTTTCTGTACGTTTTGTGATATTCTGAGATTTTAAATTACATACGTTTTAATGTGTTGTTTTTCCTTTTTAACGTTACATCATTTTAATGTAGTTTTTAACCAGATTCAATGTTTCTTGAAGAATTTTCTCTTACTGCACCTACAAAATTTTTGACACATCAATCTTACATAATAACACACCTTTGAGGTTTTATTGCCAGAAGATGGTTTGAAAAAACCGAAACATGTCGCAGTAAATATATTAAAATAAAAAGGATTGGAATACGAATTTACCTTGTTATTATTTCAATATCAAAATTCTTATTAAGGTATGCTCGACGCTATGAAACTTATATTTGAATAGAGGGGGTTGCGATTTTCGATTTCGATTTAATATTGTAGATTATATGGGAAAGTGCAGGGAAACAGAAAATTTCCTCTTTTCTCGGATTTATAAAGTAATATTAGGTATTTAATTATACACTAAATATTGACCTTAGTTATTAACGCACTAGATCTACAGATGAGTATGCACTTTTAGAACATAGGTATGGCATATATAAATAGATTTATTTGGTTTGGTCCACTTTCGAATAAAACACATCCAAAATGATATTTCAAGGTAATCAACAATGGACATTGTAAATCGTTGCACATGGTGCAATGCTCTAGGTACAGGTGCGTATATATATAATGAGTAAATTCTGATTCCGATAAAATTCCAAGGATATGTGGAATTACAGTAATATTTACCTGTAGTAGTTATAAAAGTACGTTACTACTTTTTTTTTCATAATCAGATTAATTATGCACGAATTGCTACGTAAATCTAGTAAATCTTCAAAACGTGCGCTTGCGTGTTATTTCCTCCGAACTCTTGAATCGTTGCAGCCGGTGTTATTTCAGTTTGTTGTGTTGTACAAGTTGGTGTGGAAGTAGAAGTCAGTTGGCGGAGTAAGTTACGGTGTCCTGACCTACCTCTGTTTAATTTAACAATTGCGTTTTGTTTTTTTTTCTGCCTTTAATTACTTGTATTGTTTATTTCAGTTGTATATGGTTTTATTTGAAAATAATTGCGAAACATATTCCTGCTTTTTTTTATAAAAAATCTCCATTTTATTAAAACAAAATATATAGCTTTACTAATTTTCGTTTATTTTTTAGTATGTATTATATACATACATCCAAATTATTCCATCGCAGTGAATACTATATAATTTATTTGTTAGCTTTTAATCATAAATTGATTAATTGTTTCGGAACAATTGTTTTTATTTCGCCGACCACTGCGATTGATATATTGTTTCGTCTTATTTAATATTTTGTTTTTTATGCAATGCGTACTCTGGTAATTTAGAATGATAAATGCTTCAAATTCGCCTTGATTGATAACAGAATCATTTTTAGTACAAAGTTCAAAATTACACCACATCAATCTTAGGAATCCAATGAGCAGCAGTTATTAAAAAAAATAGTAAACAATGATTACATTTGCTATTACTAAATAAAAAACAGCGTAATTTATTTGACAGAATGTTCATCTCGTTCGGCGCCACAACCCTTAATTGAAAGTTATCGATTTTTGGGATCAGGGTAAATAACCTTTACACTTTGGAATAATTACTGTATGGCTCGGTGATTGCCGGCGTTTCAACTGTTTTATTTATTTTAGCTTAATTTCTCAATTGTATGCATCTCGCGCGATATAAACTTTTTAAATGAAAATATCCGCTAATAACCGACTTACCATCTGCGTTTATATTGATTGCAGTACCTCTGCGTACCTTGCCAATATAGAAATAGCCAATAATAGGTACAACTACGGATATAAATTGCGTTATTTTGTATAAATTTATTTTCTTGCTCCCTTGTTTACGATTAGACGGTCAACGGAATCGACTTTTGTTGACCTTTACGGGGTCACACTTAGACCGATCAAAATAATGCGCTACTCATATACAATTTGAAAATTGTAATAGCATAAAGTGTTATGTAAAATATTCGTTGGCAATTGTACAAAATGTTCCATGAAATAAAAAATAAGATTGTGTACCACAGCCTAGTTATGTGTGTGCATCAGCATTACTATCCGAAATTGAGAAATAGTTATTACTTCTTGACTCATGTAAAAAAAAGAAATCGAAATCAAGGCAAAGGTCGGAATCTAGGTCTGACATTTGTCGCCTGTAACACGTGCTTACGTTTTATGGTTTTAATGAACCTGCTTTATCTCGACGTTGTATATGAATCTTTTTTTTTATCATAAATGTTTCCTAATCAGAACGAATTCTATACATTTATTTTTAGAGGAATAGACATACTTAATGTGAAGTAATAATTACATTGAGATGAGGTAGATATAAGCATAGTCTACAAATGTCTACAGTGCTACAAAGATACAGTCAACTGCCACCTATTTAGCAAAAAAAATATTTTCATCTTTACATGACTTTCTGAATGCGAGAAGCTACTAGCTTTGACATATTTCAATTTTATGTTACACACAATTTAAAAACCATCAGAAATAAGTACACTGTATACTCCAATACTAATTGATGTAAAATTTTGTGCTGAGTTCAATATTTCAGTAAAAAACACTATGTTTTATTAAAAAAATATGTATATATATTCGCTTAATGGTCTTCATGCAGGTAAAACTGTACTATACAGAGTATTGGAGAAATAATAATACATAATGCTGTGTTTCAATTGACGAGGCCAAAAAGTAATAAATAATTTTATGAATTGTACCTCCTAATTCTTTTCATTTATGTACTACTACATTATTTACGTAATATTCGAACTACATTGAGTGTACACTGGCCGACAAAAGTAATGTCGTGGTCCACAGACAATTTTCGTATTTTCCTACCTGATTTTTTTAATTACCAAGTGTTTTACACGTAGATACCCCAATAAACCTCCTACCTACATGTGCCTATGGCAGCCAAACGCGCACTTGTTTAAATGGTGAGCAGTTTTAACAGTTACTACGCCATATACAACGACATTAATTGTGTCGGGCAGTGTACATCTAATAGTCAAAAGCACAGTATTGGAGAGGATACGCCCACAACTTTCTACAAGAATGGCAAATGGTATACTTTTATTTTCGTTTTACAGTGGCTATTACAGTAGTATATTAAAAAAACAAACTAGTGTTACAATTAGTGCTGTTATCCGGAGCCGGATAATTTGTTACGCATATATCCGGATATAAATGTTATCCGGATCCCTTATCCGAAACCGTGGATCCGGATCCACTATCCGAAACTGCTATCTGCTGCAATAATCACTAAGATTTGTTGAACATCTATATAATGCAAAGTAAGTTTATTTAATAATTAACAAATTTTAAAAACTGTTACACTTTTTCTCTGTACAATAAATTCGATACCTCTTCATTAAACATTGCAAAGAAATTTTGATTTTTTTTTGGCACAATTAGTAGGCTACTTTAGTATCTATTACAAGCATGTATTACATATCTAAAGTAAGTTTTTCCTGTTAAACATGTATAATGCAAAATAAATAGTACTGTACACATAGAGATTCAATAGATTTTTTATAGGAATTAAGCATAAATTAAATGCTCTAAAAGAAATACTTTTTCTTTTGAATTTTTGTGTCTATAAAGAAGTACGATCGTTTTAAGTTTTGTTTTTTGCAATCAAACATAATAATTATAATGTGGTTACTTTGATTATTTTAATTTTATATCTAAAAACTCTGAAAAAAATAGTAAAATATAAAAATAAAAGAAAACACGTTTAAAATTTATACTTGAAAATATTTGTATAAATTGGTTTATGGGTATAAATAATTAATAGAGACTATATTAACGAAAACTGTTAAAAAAAATCGTTAAAATCTTTCGATGAAATTTTTTGGAGTTGTAATATGTTGTTATAATAACATCCCAAAATACTGATAATTTCAAAAATGTCATATCTATCGTCATCAAATGTGAGGTTGTATATATAATTAAGAATGTAACATTTCTATTAAATTATAATAGAATTAAGAAACATGTACATATATAACACAAACCTTAATTTCATTCTGGTAATTGAAAAACATTGTTCGTTTATAACAGTTCATTCAAACTTACAGGAACTTCTTTTATAGCTATAAGAGTCATTAATAGCTATATGTAGGAATTTTCGATTTATGGTTTATTTATTACCAATTGTACCCCTAACTTTTATTTACTATTCAAACTGGTTTTTTTTTCCCATGTAGGACTTTTCAAGGTTTTCATGTTAGTAAATTATCACGTACAATAATAGTTACTTTCAAAGCCCTATTTAACAAAAAAATGTTAAATGTCAAAGCACGGGCTGCATTATCAACCTCATATAAAAGATTACCATATAAACAGTTACATAAAATGCCTGAAGAAGACCAGAAGACCCAAATGTAGCTGACCGGCAGAACTATTGTAGTGTGTCAATAAAAAGTATTACCTACAATTTATCAGATTATTAATTTATCATTTTATTAATGTATAATTTCCTTATTTCACCATGTTTAGTCTGGAATAACACCATTTGTTGTTGCAATTTATCAAACCTGAATCAAGAGTTCTTTTTTATATGTGGAAATGTGGATAAAACGAAAAAAAACATTCAATAAAACCGTTTTGTGCACTGTTGATGATTTGAGATATTGCGTAAGTAATAAAGTCCAACGATGTTTAACATTATCCGTATACCAATTACCGTGACCTTCATATTCAAATATTAACAGCACGCTATTGTATGAATTCATTTCGGCTAATTTAAATATTGGGGTTTGTTAAATTGGCCGCTGACAAACCATTCAAAAAATTCCTTCATTACCTTATCAAATATCAAATCCGGTTTCTATTAAGTGATTAAAGGGACTTTAGTTATTATCATAATTATTCAAGTGCTAAAATGTGTGCCTGGGGCCACTTAATGAGCAAATAATAGATATATAATTTTATGTTAATAAAACCAACAGTGGAAAATTCTCTGATGACAATCAATATAGATTACGAGAGACAAATACTATTGCCATTGTTAAAATGTCTGAAGGAAAACATAAGAAAGTTAGGGTTTTATCAAAAATTATGGTTGACGCATTATGTTGTGTCTATCACATTATAATTAATTTATCCTTTATCTATATATATACAAAAATTAAAACATAAAGGTGTTTTAATAAGATTATTTTATTTTTTGATATCAGTTTAAAAGCAATCGTTTGGAATGCCTGTACTCCAAAAATAACGTCATTTTTATTTGGAGATGATACCGTAAATGCGATAAATAAGGGGGGTGTGGCGATTATAAATTTATGTATTATCATCACACTGATCATACGACTTTTTATTTATAAAACTTCATTGACGCTTCTGTAAGTGTAAATATTGTTTTGTAAGTAGAGATTATTTTATATTACTTACTTATAATTTACATATACTTTGCCCATTTTATGTTTTAACTTACACCATTGATAAGTCCTACACATAAAGCGAATATATTAATTTTACTGTCACACTGTTTCTGAAAACAGGAAGCAAAATTTGCGCTTGTCTCACAGGTCTACGTTATTTGATTTCATGAGTGTGACAGACAGACTAATATAACATTATATCTTCATTTAGATAAAAAAATCCGGAATTTGTACGGTTATAATAAATATTTGAGAGTAGCTGTTTATTTTTTGCCGGTCAGTATGTTTGTGTACTATCTGTAACTCAACCTTAGTAGCACCAGAGCATTTTATAAGAACATTCTAGAACGTACTGCTGTGTACTGATTGAATTAAATGAAATTGCAAAATAAATTTAACAAGGAAAAAGAAAAATTAAATCAACTAGCTCAACGGATAATATTTTAAAGGGCGCAAAAGAACTATTAAACTCAGAGTTACCCTCGCCAATTAAATTTGAATCTAACCACGAAAAGTAAATTGTGAGAGAATGAAATCTGACTTTCTTAAATACCCGAAAAATTGAAAAGGTTTAATAAAAATAAAAGAACAGAATTTTCAACCCAACGACGTTAATTAACAATCAAATTTACTTCAACAACTGGTTAAATTATAGATTGTGCAGAAAAAAACTTGAACTGATGGTTCTGGCTTAAAATAAAACTGACACTTGACTCTAAATTAAAATAAGAGAATGCTATTTCCTATGCAAAGCAAAAGTTTTGTTTGTTCAGGAAGATAATCCTAAATATTTCAATTCCAATCCACGTGGTTTCACAAAACTATAAATTAAGCGTGGAAAATTTCTAGAAATTTACAAAATTGAAAAACGGAAAAATTAACTCTTTAAACTATAATGAAAAAAAAAACTAAAATGTAACTATCAAACAAAAATAATAATTGATGGTATATCTATCATGTGCACACTTCAATATATTGACAATTATCACAATAAGAATTCCTTGATTGGCAATATAAAAGACAATTAATGCGAAATTTACAATATCAAAATGAAATACAAAATGTGAACAAAGATATTCAAAAATACGTCTACTCACGTCAATAGTCGAACAAGAAAGTCCTTAATAAAACTCTACAATTGTTTTTCTTACAAAAATCCCTCTCTCAACCTCGTACAACGCAGTCGTATAAACAATTCAACGCCAACATTCAATAGAATCCGCATAAAAACAGCACACGCAAACAATAGACATATGAATGAATGGATTAATTTGAAAAAACTTAACACTTAATTAATTAAATCATACAATAAACTCTTTACCTAAATTTATACAAAATAAACATAAAACTTGTGAAAAATTCTCGGTAAACCGAACAACAGCTCGGAAGAAAGTAAACCAATCAAAAAATGCAACGCAAAACACACTCAGCAAGCTTGGGTTGTCTATACCACAGCAGTACGCAGAGAATGTTCTAATATTCTAGAAATTTTCTCAAAAGCAATCTTAGAATGTTCTTTGCACATTACGAGTAAAGCAAATTTCTTATTCTAGGAATGTTCTTAAAATATTCGTCGGAATATTCTATACTGTACGAATATTCTGTAAATGTTCCAACAACATTTTTAATGGGAAATAAGAATACCCTAGAATAATCCAAAAAGGTGATTTTTGCTTATGGCAGGAATAGCGGAACAAACGTCGGTATAGATATAATTGGATAATAATTAGAAAAATTTTATAGACAGCAATAATGGGAAATACGGGAAAAGAATGGATTTGCTGTATTCCAAGGCGCATGATTTTAATGTGTAATGGGAAATTAATTTGTCTGTGTATTTACTTATACATCCGGTACTGTTTTTTAATGTAAATTTATAATCATCCCTTCCAATAACATATTATAATGCAACAATAATTTTAAAATCTTATTAGATAAATTCTCCATTATCATTTCAAGTTGAGAAAGGAGTTATTATTGTAAGCCCAATTATAAATTTGTACTAAGAAACAGTGCAAAAAACATAAACATTTCCACTAGTATAGAATATAACAAATTTATTACGAAAGTTCTTCTCACATAATATGTTTTATTGAACATTCATGTTTTCATTATTTCTACTTTTCGAATCTCTCTCTGGCTTTCCCATACTGGAATGACTAGTAAATACTAGTCAATTTTTCGCAACAGCGTCCATGTTCATATCAGTCATCTTACAATGCATTTGAGTGTCAAACATTTTTTCTTTAGAGAAAGTTTTGATATTTACGTTAAGCCAAAATTTGCTTTTTCTTAACTTTTTTCCAAACCCTAATGATTGACCAAACTTCTTTAAAAATTCTTTATACACCGACTGCATTTTTATAACACAATAATACTACATAAATAGCTAACAGCCATCTACATCTAACCGCCTAGTAAACAAAATTCTAATTTCCCGTAACTATGTTTAGTAGCTTCAACTTAAAGGTATTCAAATAACTATTAATGTAATACAAAATCGTAGGTAATTTTATGCTGTAATGTTGAAGTTACTAAAATAATTGCGGGAAGTTTGAATTGGTTTACTGGGCACCTAGATGCCACTGCCTGTGAACTGTGGACACCATTATGTCAAATAGTGGATATAGTAAATACTTAGCAAATTAAAAATGATATAACAGTTAACTATTATATTTTCTACATCTACCGTTAACTAGAAGAATTAATTTTATACATCGCTTGAATTGCGATTTGATTTTTCAAACATGATTACTTTCAAACGCGATTTAAATTCATACTTTTCCAACGATGTGATTTATAATCGCACACATAATAACAATTGCTATTTATATTTAGAAAAACACCTAGTAATTACACCAAATATTTATTGGCCAGTGTAAACTGTGATGGAAAATATTTCATTACATATGTTGATTAAAATGTTCTCCTATACTTATTATTATTAATTTTCTAATCAACCCTAGTTTTTCATTTAATTGTAAGTACAATTATTTGTGAATAAAAATGGGTCAAACTTATTTGATTCTACAATAATGGGTAATTGACATGTGTTTACTTTATTCAGTTGTTGACGTACCCTCAATCTCGGCTTATAAGGATTTAATTTACTTGCTATCAGATCCTCCAGAACCTAATTTAGGTGATTCCAAAATGTTGCAAATATCCGCATTATAATGCGTAGTAAACAAAGTCGAAGCGCATCAATATCCTGCTGAAAGCTTTTATTTTGATTACACCAGGTGTTCTGTTTCCTAGCTAACCAAGTAGACAATTGTGTAATCGCTGCATCAGTTAACGCACATAAATTAATTGGCAACCGCCTCAAGCATTGAAGTTAATTATAAATACAGGAGAACTGCTTTATAATCAGACTGAAGGTACAAATTCGGAGTCAATGTTCTGAATATAAAAGAAAATAGGTACGTGTTCGTTTGCTTCAATTTGTGAAGTGTTGCAATGTTTTATGTAATCTTGTTTTTATTAGGAACCGATTTTGGAATACGGTATGCCTAGTTATTGTTTTGAATTTAGAATAATTTGGCTGTCACTTTAATTTCTTGGGGTATCTTTCAATGACATGGTTATTTAGTTATTATATTTCTATTTACTTTTGTTTTAAATATCCGCTAAGTAAGTGTGACTTTCAGATTGCATATTTTGTAATCAGTGACATTTGTAATTATTTGTAAGTTATTTGCGGTAGTAATACAAATAATCGCAATATTATACGCATTTAGAATTGATCTTATCGGATTATATAATATTTTGCCCCGATATTATTGAAACATTGATAAGTGGCTTGTCTATATTATGTTCACTAATGCATAAGCCTGGTAGTTATACTTACTGTAGTAGCTTTATATGCTACCTTGTATAGAATAGAACTTAAATTTCAAGATGCTAAACACGGTGGTGTTCCATTAGAAAACCAGTTACTCAGTTATGAATGTGACCTTGAAAAACTGACGCAGGTCTTTGACTGTCTTTCAAAATGTCTACATTAGATTTAATGCAGATGAGGCATGAAAATAATGTAGAAGCGTAAAAGAAAATTACCTTTAAATTAATAGTTAAATAATCTACTTTCGGTTAATTATTCAAAAGTAATTTAACTGATTATTTATCTTCATATAAAAATTGTAGTAAAAAATAATATGTAGATATTTAAATTATATTTTTGTAACTAGCGTCCTTAAAAAAGTATCATCCGATCGGGTGCGTTTATTATTATTAAAGCACCACTGCAGGAGACATGTAGTGGTTTTCTGCATATGTATATGTATATATCGTCAAAACAAGTATATACAGGAACAAATAAATGTAAAGAACACCACTACACAAACATACAAACTAACTATTACATACGTACTTACGCAATGAATAGAAGGCCTTCTCCAGCAGAAATTCCTTCAATTTATGTTTGAATTTAAACGAGAAATGGCTTTAGGGTTAGTGGGCATTGCATTAAAAGCTTGTATTGCTCTATATCTGGCACCATTCTCAAAAAATTTAGAAGAGTGCTTAGGAACAGAGTAGTCATTAAAAGATCGAGTCTGCATATTGTTATAAAAGTCCTTGTTACGGATGAATATTTCATCGTTAACTGTCAAAAATATTTTTAATTCATATACATAGAGGTTAGGTTAAGTTAAAATTTTAAATTCACGGAACAGACCCCCGCATGGGGCATTATGTGGAACACCACGCATCATGCGAATTACACGCTTCTGCGAAATAAAACTGCTGTTAAAATGAGTAGATAAACCCCAGAAAATCACAGCATAACGCAAACGTGACTCAGCGAAATAAAAACTTTTTAAAGAAATCATGGTAACGCATTTTTTTTAAATATTCATTCCATATAGGGCAGAGTTAAGTCTCTTACGAAGTTCCGAACAAGTTTTCTAGGATTCTTTTACTTATTTTGTCATTTAAAAGAGAGTCCTAATTTTATTCTTCATATTTGTCTTGTTCTCCTTTCTAGCGTGGTAACTTTGTTATTACCGTCGCATTCACACAGAATGTGGTAAGTGTTCTCTGTCATCACATTACACAGTCTGCAATTGGTGGCTTCAATGTTGATCCCAATTTTTTAAGGTGTCCTTTTAGTGCGTAGTGCCCTATACAGAGACCTGTTACGGTGGAAATATGATTCCTACTATGGTGCAGTATTTTTCAGTCTTCTTCTTTGATGGTCTCTTAATAAATCTCTTTCCATGAATTTGCCTGGTTTTATCTCAGTGTCCTTTGTGTTTTCTTCTACACAACTTCTTACCTGCTCTCATGCTGTGTTTCTGGGCACTTCTAGAATAGGTTATGGGCCTATGTATGAAGCCGATAATCTTCTCCTTCCTAACTCATCGGCTTTTTCGTTTTCTTTGATTGCCAAATGTGCGGGCACTACAGCAAAGTAACTTCATTGCGGTTTTTCAGGCTAATCAGTTCTCGAATACATTCCCAAACCTGTTTTAGTTGTATTTTGGAGTTTACTAGTGCTCTCACTATCTCCTGGATGCCCATTGTCTTTAGTTATAAATCCTCTTGTTTTTATAAGCTCTGTGATTGAGTTCCGTTGCACAGACTGTGGCATAATTTCTTAGATGATCACTTTGTTTCTTACTCTATCGCTGTAGCTTAGGGTCCTGCTGGATAGGGAGGCCTAGTAGGCATTCTATTGCTGTAGGAGTAGTCCTCATTGTGCGTGTTATTTCTAAACACACAAGTCTCTGTATCTTGATAAGTTCAGTTATAGCAGTTTATTGCTGTATCTTTATCCACTATACCAGAGATGCATAAATTATCATAAGTTTAACCACGGTATTATTTATTATATTCCGGACTTTAAAAGGTCCAAGACCTAACTTCCTCCTTCTTGTGAATGCTATTATAGTCTTCTAACGGAACACTGTACTTTGAAAGGCCACCTACGAAAAAATTGGGATCAGCACTGGAGATACCAACTGCAGACTGTGTAATAGGATGTGAGAGAGTGCCTGCTTACTGAATTCTGTGCGAATGAGTGGCTCTAGACGCAAAGAGACACACAAAAATGAACCATAGGATTATTTTTACTATTTCGATCAACTGATGTAAATCAGTCGGGAAAATAAATAGGAGATTAAATACAAAAAGCCAAGACGCTGCAGTAATTTCCGGAGACTCTCTACCAGACGACTACCACGACAAGAAAAAAATCAATTTAATTTCTTTGTTCCGATATTTGAATACTAAGACATCTTTTTTCAAATGTGATATAGCGAAAGTTTTATATCGTTAAAATGGCATTCCAAAGTACTACTGAAATCAATAATAAAAAATATTGGTTGTAACTAAAAAACAAACAAAAAATCATTGACGTTGTAACTTTAAAAACGAACGAAGTATCAAAATGAAAACGATATACCACGGGAGCTATCCAAACTCCAAACAGGTAGATACGTTGTTATATGTATGAAGCGCACGCTTCTGTTCGCAGTTGATGTGGCTTCTGTGGTAGTATGTATAACCTAATGTAATTAAAATGACTATATACCGTTTTTTTTTTCTTTTTTTTCTATAAAATTAGTATTAACAAAGTTAATAAATTTAGTCGCTACTTTCTTTTCTCTCTGTATATCGCTGTTTATCGAAGAAATGTATGACTTATTCCATTTCGTTGGAATACTATATTTTTCTATCAAGTGTTGATACAATCCCTACCTGATATATTTACCTGCATATATACAATTAAAAATTCTTGTAGCTTGCAAAATTGACGGTTCCATAAATACATTGAGTAAAAAGAAAATATCGTGTGAGAAAAATTTCTGCATTTTTAAATTAGAAGCATAGATTCAAGTTCAAAGCACTTCTTACTCTTCACATAACTAATATGTGCTTATTGTTTCAGAAAAATCGGGAACTTAGGAAATTAAAAAATACAGAATGCTTATAAGGATAATTACTGGTAAGACGGGTCGGATCCCGTACAGATGGCAAGCCCGAGCCTATTCTAGTAAAGTGGAATACCGTCCCATCCGTAGTGTTTTAGTAGCGAACAGGGGTGAAATAGCTGTGCGTGTTTTCCGTGCATGTAACGAATTGGGCATCAAATCGGTGGCGATTTATTCGAAAGAAGACAGAGCGCACATACACAGACTGAAAGCCGACGAAAGTTACCTCGTCGGCGAAGGACTACCTCCAGTTCAAGCGTACCTGGATATACCGCAAATTATAAAGATATGTCAGGACAACGGGGTCGACGCTGTCCATCCAGGTTACGGGTTTCTTTCGGAGAGGTCTGATTTTGCTCAAGCCGTCATAGATGCTGGTTTGAGGTTTATTGGTCCCTCACCGAAGGTCGTTTATCAAATGGGAGATAAAGTTGCGGCGAGAGAAGCCGCCATAGCCGCTGGTGTTCCTATAGTTCCCGGTACTGACGGTCCCATTACCACCAAGGAAGAAGCCAAGGAATTTTGCGTTAAACATGGCTTACCGGTAATATTCAAAGCAGCTTATGGTGGTGGTGGTAGAGGAATGCGAGTTGTAAGGAAGATGGAAGAGGTTGAGGAGAATTTCCAAAGAGCGTCCTCCGAAGCGTTGAGTGCGTTTGGAAACGGTGCGATGTTTATAGAGAAATTTATAGAAAGGCCGAGGCATATCGAAGTCCAACTGTTGGGAGACAAAGCGGGAAATGTCGTCCACCTCTACGAACGTGACTGTTCCGTTCAGCGTCGCCATCAGAAGGTTGTCGAAATCGCCCCGGCACCACAATTAGATCGCAAAGTGAGAGATACAATGACTGAATATGCTGTAAAGTTGGCGAGGCATGTCGGGTACGAGAATGCCGGCACGGTAGAGTTCCTAGTTGACGAGAAAGGGAATTTCTTCTTCATTGAAGTCAATGCAAGATTGCAAGTAGAGCATACCGTCACCGAGGAAATAACCGGAGTCGACTTAGTGCAATCCCAAATTCGCATAGCGGAAGGAATGACGTTACCCGAGCTAGGATTGGAGCAGAAGAATATACGAGTCGATGGTTTTGCGATACAGTGTCGAGTAACCACAGAAGATCCAGCCAAGAACTTCCAACCGGATACGGGGCGTATCGAGGTGTTCCGATCTGGTGAGGGTATGGGTATACGTTTGGATGGCGCTTCGGCGTTCGCCGGAGCGATCATTTCCCCCTATTACGACTCTCTGTTAGTTAAAGTGATCGCCCACTCGAAAACGCTCCAATCGTCTTGCGCGAAAATGAACAGAGCCCTCCGCGAATTCAGAGTGCGCGGCGTGAAAACGAACATACCTTTCCTCCTAAACGTATTGGAGAACCAGAAGTTCCTCAACGGTGCCGTCGACACTTACTTCATCGATGAGCATCCGCAACTGTTCCATTTCACCGCCTCCCAAAATAGGGCGCAGAAACTTCTCAACTATTTAGGGCAGGTTCTGGTAAATGGACCTTCCACACCCTTGGCCACGCCAAACAAACCAGCCGATATAAAGCCTCACGTCCCATTAGTGTCCAGAGGTAATGTAGGAATAGTGAAAGTTAGAGTTGTGTGATGGGAAGTTCACTTGCACTGTTTGCCAAAAACAAAAAGATGTCAATTTAAAATTAGAATATGCGGAGAAGGGAATACTGTAAGGCTAGGATGTTTTGATTGGCAAACATATGGTCCAAAATGTTGATATATAAAAAAAAAACTATTTGTTTTACATTTGACGCTCTCGTTTTTTTCTTTTGACCAGAGAAAAAGGTATGCGCGATGGTTACAAAGTACAAATCCACATACTGTAGTAAAATATGCGTAGTTTATTTTCGGAACCATTCATTATTGTACAATGACACCTTAGTGTCTCGTTTCCGATTTCTTTAGTAGACATACAACTTTTGAGCATCTAAAAATATATATACTAGAAACTATTTTAGTTTTCTATATATAACATCGCTCAACGCATACTAAAGCGCAGTTAAATTTTGGCACTTGGAATACCCTTAACTATATACAATACGTTTCATATGTTTATCCGCTAATTTACGGCTCACGTACACAAATTGCTTTAAAATGTTAATTGACCCGGCAATCAAATGATGTACTACGTTCATATTATGTAATTAAATGTTAGAAATTGTATGGCCGCCTAGTATGTCAATAGTGAACTCTAAAATATTTATCTGTGCGAGAGAGCAATGACACCGTAGCCGTAGTGTAAAGTGTAAATGAAGGATATAGTTTAATAGAAAACATACGCAACGCTACACTGTGACTAATGCCTACAAAATTTTGAAAGGAAATCGAATATTCTTTCAGATGAGTTCTAAGCTTACAGGAAATAACAATATTAATGCTATATTTTGGGCTTTAAGCGCAGTGCAACCATGCTAATTAAACTGAAATAAAAATGAAGGTAAGTTGCTTATTATATGGGTTTTAAGGGGAATAAAGTCATTAAGTTTCATAATTAAAATACAATGTGCCGATAAAATAGGTAACGCACAATATTCACAATTTCTAAGTGAATTATTATTTTCTGTGTTAATAGTTACGAGATCATCATTTGTTTTTTATCTGGATTCATTTTTCCAATGAATATCAATTCTCGACTATTTTCCAAGTGCAATAGTATTCCTTACTGGAAACTGTCACAGGGTGTTTTAGAGAAAAATTAATCAAATAATATTGTTTACATAAATTCTTAGCCAGTATGTGCGTAAGTACTTTTTTTCCCACGATCATAAACGAAAGTAAGAGCTTTTGTACACTCAAGTAGCTTCGAAATTTGACAATTACATCCGTGCATTATTATAACAAACCCCAACTAGCATAAAAATATTAAATGTTAATAATAAACTAAATATGCAAAGATTGCAAGTTTTTTAGTTTGAAAATAACAAATTAATTTATTTCTGCTTTTAACTGTAATAATTAGGAGGAATTTTTCTCAAGAAAAATGTTTCTCCTGACGCAGGATTCGAACCTACATCGCCTCGGTTGCCGGACGAGCACTTTACCAATTAAGCTAGTAGAGGTTCGAACTCTGCGTGAAGAGAAAAAAAATTCTTGGAAAGATTCCTCCTAATTATTACAGTTAAAAGCAGAAATACATTAATTTATTAATAAACTAAATATTTTTCTTATATCTTAAACGAGAGTTTTTTTAAAATATTTTACACATATTGTTTTATAATATTAATTTATTTAATATATATGTTTTTTTCTTAATTATTGAACAACAATAAAACCTGGAAGATGAAAAGATATGAGTCAATGGTTTATTTATTAAAGTCAGACCGAAACATTGCACGAACGCTATATAATATTTCAAATATCGAAAACATATGGGTAAAATAAGTATTCAAAAATAAATATTCAGAAAAATATGCAACGTTTTTTTGTTCTTGTAAACTATAAGAAACCAATCCATAGTGATAATGCTATCTTTGAAAATAGTGTTACTGATGTTGTGGTTTAAAGAAATGACAAAGGTCATAATTATAAAACAGAGCTTTTATAAAAACAAAATTGATGTTTTAGCATTTTCGGAAAGAATACCTAATAACAAGGTTGTTTGTTATTAACTGTATACAAGTGTCTGTTACTGATAATGTGTATTTAATTTGGATGTATAGTGCTCAGCACTGAAAATGTTACTCAGAAACGAAGCGTGGTCCTTATTGTTAGTGGTATCCGTAATAGTATTCATTTTCGAACGTGTCTATTGCTTTTCGTAACGCTTAAAGTGCAGGGCATTGTACAACCTTTCTGCCGAGTGGTTCTACCAGAAATAAAGTATAGTCATGACTTTTACACTTATTTAAAAACATAATTACGGATTACGTAAAAAGTGTAAGGTAATGTGCAGTCAGGAGTAGTGTTAATAACCATAAAGAAAAACAATAAAATGCTTAAATTATCGTAACCTGAATATATGTTTATTATATATTTACAAACTATATTTTCAGATATACTCTAAAGATTTATTTAAAATAATATACGTATTATTAGAATTTACATTTATTTACGGCGTAAATATAAGTTTATATTAGAAATAAGAATATATTCTCGAAAATAAACCTTCCCATATTTACTTCGTAAAGTGAACGTATCCTGTCATACAGTCTCTTACATTTTTAGATTATAAACTGACGATTGATGATTTTGGAATGTGGGAAAATACAAATATAGTTTATTTCAGCTTATACGGATGGAGGTCACGGTGAAGGTGCGTTGCACTATCCCTAGGTTGAAAGTGTAATTGTTATTAGTTGTATTAGGAAAAGTTTTGAACTTGCAAATTACCTTTAAACTACAATTCCCTCATTTTTGGCACTATCTGTAACGTTATTCCTAATGTAGCCTTTCTTGTAGTCTACTGGTCCACCTTTTTGCACAATATATTAATGATGATTTTTCTTGTTTGAGTAACTAATTGATAGTGGAAGTTTGGTTTCTATCCTTTCTAATACTTGTTTTTTTTTTTGTTTCGCTAAGAAAGTTTTGAGATTATTTCAACGTAGCGAAATTGCGTATGTCAAAATACATACAAATTCCATAATTATCAATATACATTGGTTTTAGTTGATCATAAGAAAATGAAAAAGTTAATACAATTTTAGCACTAATCTAAGTGCAATGAATAACAATAATTGATAATTGATTGTGTCGTATTATGTGACTACATTATTGTTTACATTTTTCTCAAACCTTTCACTGAACGTTTGTTTGCTACCTGTTTAATAATTTTGTAGTTCGTTAATGCAGTTTCTGTACAGTAGTAGCACTTTAGTTATGCGGCTCATTTTTCATTTAAAGTGTACGTTTGCTGTCGTGTGAAGGTTCTGCCGGAGGAAAAAGTGTCCTTCACGATGCGGGTCTTGCCGGAGCAAGAGATTCGAATTGTGCAGAGTGGTCCAATTTGCTTATCAGAACTGGGCATCTCGGTAACTGTAAGAGATAGTAAAAAACGAGTGACCAAGTTTCGATCTCTTTTTCCGAGATGTGCTCAATGGCGAAAACTTAAATTAGTTATTTTTCAGTTATAGCCAAAAAATTGTTTTTTTCGATTTTTCCAGAATGCCTAATAACTAGAACCATCACCTAGTAGCCCATGACAATAATAACAATATAAATTTTCTTCTTGTCAAAGTCAAAGGTATATATGTGATAAGTGTGTTAAGCATATGTCTATTAAGAACCGTGTGTGTGAAGTATGTTTTGAAATGAAATTTGAAAACTTTGAGAAATATGATATGTTGGAGTGCTACATTTAAACAAATAAAAATGACACTGATGCCGTTGATTTATATTTTAATCGTTACCTGGACAGAGGACAACCCAATAGGAGAATATTTAGCACACTTGAGGAAAACTTAATTATTTATGGATCGCTCCACAAACCACAAGAAAATATTGAAGATATTATTGACGACTTTCCATTACAATAAAGCAGGACTTTATTTTTTTCAGCACGACGACGCACCAGCACACAGTGCTAGAATTATAACAAACTTTTTGAACAATAATTTTGGAAACAATTGGTTTGGAGCAAACGGGTTTGAAAAATGGTCGCCAAGATCCTCCGATTTGACACCGCTTGATTTCTTTCTATCGGGGTACTTATGTAAAGAATCGTTTATATAAGATGCCGCACAATAATGTTCAGGAATTAATTCAGAATGTTGAAGAATGCTTAAATGCTGTTTCTAACAGTCATATTTATAATGCAGTTAGAAGTGTAAGTAGAAGATGTCAGTTGTATTTGCACAATAATGAAATACAGTTTGAACATTTGATGTAACAAATTTCTAGTTATTTTGCATTTCTACTTCGAATAAAAAAGCAATTGTCTAATAAACAGTGGTCATATCTTTGTTTATTACACACTTGTGTGTGTCATGGGCTACTAAATTAATAACGTAAATCATTTCTACTTTTAAATTTTATTAGATAACTGGTAGAAATCGACCCCATAAACCCTATATTTTTGAAAAGAGAAAAACACTCGCTCCAACTATGCCACTGTCTACTACGACTTACATAATTCAATTCAACTTTATGTCGCAGGCGAAAAATGAATGCATAAAGTTAAAATCTAATTTAACTAGTCGATTTTACTCGTAAAAGTGCCTGAATAATGTTAAAACTTTTTCTTCTTTTCATTAAAGTTAAGCGAGTTATTAGGCATTCTGGAACAGTCGAAAAAATCAATTTTTGGCTATAACTCAAAAACAAAAGAATATAATTAATTTTAGTTTTCGCTATAGAGCATATCTCGGAAAGAGATCGAGACTTGGCCACTCTTTTTTTCCTATTTCTTACGATTACTTATTTTGGACTACTGTTTTCGGGGTTTATTTTAATCTCTTTGGAGGACGGAAATGAATATATGTATGTCTTGCATGTTACAATAAAATGAATGGCATATATTTTTGAGGAATTTTGAGAGGTAGTCGACTTTCACAGTTTTTTTTTTTGCAGAAAATGCCCTGAATTTTATGAGAATGTTTCTGATTACTATCAAGAATTTTTTAGGTAAACTTAGGGACTACAGTCGAAGATGACATATTGGTTATTTCAAGCTGCAATAAGGCACTTGACAATATGATCCATAGCATTAACAGGCCACAATAAATTATTTTCGGTATATTTATCATGGGTAAATTTTCAATTTTTCAAATGAAAGAATAAACACGTTTTATACCTATAGCTCAGGGATTTAAGTGAATTGTCCAAACGATTTTAAAGATATTCCAGATTTCACATGGTTTCTCAACACACTTCATAGAATATCGTAATGTTGTGCTACATACCGCTGGCACATTCCTTCTCCAATCAGCCTTATGTCCATTGCATATCTTTATCCTTCTATTTAGCACAAACTTCAATTTCTTTACCCATATTTACTTTAAAACAAAAAATATACTTTCAGAGGCCCATTTAATATTTTTATATGGGCCTTATTATCTGCTGAGTAACTTATTTTACTAGTGTGGTTACAAATTTAAATTATAAATTATCAAATTTCTATGAAAATATTGCTACTATGTCCTCTAATACCTGCAAGTATACAGCAATTGAGTGAAAGTCAATCTTGAAATAAATTAAACAATTCCATGTAGTTGTTACAATGTGGCCTGCAAAATTCAAAGTGAAAACGGTTTTTCGAATTATGATTTGCTTATTTTACTTTTAAACACGGGAATGCTATCGAATGTATTTTTTGTATGTGTGATCTTAAATATCTAGAGTTTTTGGAATGGGAATAATTTAAAATTTGGTAAAACCACAGAATTGACAGTGACATTTCAGACTTTAAATCCCCATTATTTCATTTTCTTTTTCAAATACAGAAACCCATTTCCTCCATAAAAACAAATTGGATTTTAAACGTTGCAAGGAGAAGAATATGACAACCTGGACAATATTTACGAATTAAGCAGACTGCACACCGGAGGGATACGACCGCAATACGGCAGGCGACACAACTATAGGAACACGACATGCATCGTTTAATTCTCGTGTTGGTGGTTGTGTCGCTTGTCGTACTGCGTGTCGTGTGCATTCCGCCTTAGATTTGAACTCTAGACACACGAACTTCAACCGCAGCAAGTGTACATTTTAAATGGAACGACTCATGCAATAAATTAGTTGTACAATAAAAGGAGCTAACTTTAAAAAGATGTTTCTTCCACAATTGTTACATGCTACTGGGGCTCGACTACGATATGCTCGTTTACCTTGAATTACATTGTAAGTACACAAACATTATTGAACCAAACAAGTGAATAGTAAATAAAGAAAACTCATACTTTTTCGTTATGTTTGAATAAAATTTAAATGTCAGCATAACTGGCTCTCCAAAGGTAATCTTTGTGAAACAAATACACATATTTATATCGTACCTCAAACATAATTACTATTTACCATCATGAATGCAGCTTCTATATAAATTGTGCAGTAAAGAAAATTAAATAATTCAAGTACAGTAATTAATGTAGTGCACGAAATAATGCTGGGTAGATTTGATGCTTTAGCTTATAATAAAGCCACACCCATTTATCCTGTATTTTTTTCTTTTCGTTCACTGTATAACCAGAATTAGAATTATATCCTTTGGTTTGTGGAACAATGTGTAATATTAATACCAATTTCTTTCAATATGTACATTTGTGTTTCTATTGGCTAACACATTATTCTGATTATTATTCTGACGTCCACTGTAAGAAATATTGAATTGATAAGTTCAAGTCTAATTATCGTTTTGCGATACGCACGGACTTAAACAAGAACAACGAAGTAAATCGCACGCATGCTTACGTATTTTTACGTAATCTTTATGAGTGTATTTTTGCTCAATGGTATATATAAAAGAAAATAAGCGTTTACTCATTTTATAATATATGTATTTAAAAATTAGGAATATATGGAATATTTTTGCTACGAATAAAGCAAGTATTCAAGTAAAATTTTTGCAGACCATGTACTAATATTTCTATAAGACGTTGTTGTACTATAGCATTTTATTTTAACCATGGATCATGGCGATATTGGTATGTGTCACTGTGATAATAACATATATACCTACACACTGCCACATGTACATACCTACCAATATAAGTCACAACAATAAGTAGGCAGCTAATGGCACCAACCAAGATAAATTCATTGTCTGCAAGTATATATTCCAATTCCTTCTTAAAAATATTTGTAGCACAATTTTTAGGTCTTGTGATTTGTGGTAATAGATTAAGAGCTTAATAATACTTGCTGACGAGGGAAATAGTCTAGTAATATTTAATCTATTTAAGTTTATTCGAAAATCAGGTTCTAGCCCTTGTATTATGAATGCATGGCCCGTTTTTTTTATGAAATTACGTTTTTAATTTATTTATTTGATAATTTACGAAATTAACGCAACAGAATCCCAAAGTATTTCCCTAATCAATACAAATTACAAGTTAAAATAAAAATAAATTTAAATATTATATAATATCACTGAAATGTGTGAAATATTGAAACTAACAATAAAAGAAACTAGCAATGATAATAATAAGTGTGGTAACAACTTTAGTAATAGTGATAAGATAACCAAATTATAGGTAATGCGGGAAATATAAAAACCAAGGTGTAAAATTGAGTTCATTATTTGAAATTTAATTGAATTAGAAATTATTGACTTAAATTTCCAAATAGGATAAGCAAAAATATCGACATGTGAAGCCCGTAAATAAGGCATTGTGCCCACGCAAGAACGTTGAGCATTTCAAATAAAATGTAAGCGGATTCCTACTTCATATACGATGGATATTGAATTTAATAAAAGTTAATAAAGCGGGATTGTCAAAAATATTATGTAGAATTTTATAGAGTAGCAACATGTTAACCAGCATCCTTCAAGGATACCACTTTATAAATAGTTAATCGCATACTATTGTAAATTTGGTAAATAAAATCCGAATTATTATTCGGATTTTATTTACCAAATTTATAATCCAAAAAATTCTTTTGGACCGATCCATAAATCAATACACTCAAAATAAATGATTTGTATAAGTAGACCACATATCAATATAGTCATTTAATAAATGGTTTGGTTACGCGGGAGATAAAACTAAGCAACCAAGCAAGTTGAAATAATAGTGTTGTATCAAATAAAATAGGTACCTAAATCTTTAACTACTACGTTGAGAAATATATTACTCAGGCGGTAGTTGCAAAATATTTTAAATTTTCTGTTAATAAAAGTAATGAGCTTACATTTATCAATACTCAGTTGAAGCCTGTTTCTTTCACAATAAGGTACAAACATATTAAAGTCATTTTGCAAGCGGAAACAGATTCGATTTCGTTAAAAAACTTTAAATCATCAATGAAGTGGAAATTTTAAATGTTTGAATACTTGACTAGTATCATTAATAAATAATGTAAAAAGAACGGGGAAAAGGCGAGAACCTTGCGGAACACCAGAAGTCAGTTTAATGAAGTTAGTTACATGCCCGTTAATTGCAACTACGTAAGTTCCTACAAAATCCATAATTAATTTATTAATATATTATGGTTAACCTTGTCAAATGCTTTACGGAAATTTAAAGACTATATCAACCTGACGAGATGAATCTACCACATCATGCAAATATTTTACTAATTGTATTTGTTGTCAAATATGTAGTGGAAAATCATAAATATAAATGCAAGGAAGCGAGAATACTTTGTTTTTAATAAAATAAAGAAGACATGATACAGAGGTCCTAATATTGGCAATGCATCAAATAATTCGATCCTGGGCCACAAACACCTCCACAGAATGGTTAGATAGACCCCACAAAATTATATCATATCTGGAGTGTAGACCTCACTATAATAAAATATTAAAAAATTGTCAATTGCGACCATTCTCCGCAGACTACGAGTATGAAAACATAAAAAGAGAAATATATAAGAAAAAAATTAAATCAGTTGCTAAGTTTTTTTTTTCTTCTTGTTTTTAAGAAGGTAGAAATATATTCGGAGGCATACAATCAGAAAATTACGGCACAATCAGAAATTAGGACTTAAAAGGAATACGTTGGGGTTTAAACAATGCGCTTCCCTTTTTTAAATCATTCAATTCAGGAAGAGTTTTATTTTGATAAAAAAGTAAGATATAGGGAAACGAGATCTTTGACATTGTCTGGATAACGAGAAGTATATCGAATAGCAAAAATAATTATTTTATTGTTAAGACGACACAATCTAAGATAAACAAAATTTGCCAGTGTTTGTATTATTCCCTGTCATTTGAAAATTAGTTTACCAAAGCACCAATTGAAATTATCGCATGATACAAGAGAATAAGGTATGCTTTTGCCCATCTAGGTGTGACGTATTTGAGGGTCAAACAGCCTTACCAATCCAATAATGATAAGATAATTTAGGTACGACCAATGTAAAGAAAATTAACTCCCATTTTTAAAACTGCTTTCGTTTTAGCCATTTTTTTCAAATCAAATTTGTATTGAAACAACATTTCTAGGTGATCTACATTTTTAAAAATAAAATTTTCAATTGAATGCAAAATCGTTTCATAAAAATATTAATATTATTGCTTTGTGCAGATGAATGATTTTATTAATGTAAAATATTGCTTGTCCCTAGTCTTATATTTCATTTTTGCTTATTTTATTTATTTTAGTGCAATGATAAAGCATTAATAATTACAAGCTTTATTTTACTACTGAACCTCTTCTACACTTTTTTGGGCCTTACCCTCATACTGGTACTAAAACTTCTCTAATTGTAAGTGGTTCATATTTTATTTTTAATGGCAAAAGAATATTTATTAGTTTGATGCAAACATTAATGTGGACAGTGTTGGAATAAAAAAATGCAGATAAAAAAGAAAGCATTAATTACTGAGTTTAGTTTTTTTTTTTTTACAAATTCATTCTCCAATTTCTTTTTGTATTCAACTCCTCAGACCGAATGAATGTCATTGTTCGAATAAATTTGATTGTGACATCTTTATGCATATTAGTGTAAATATTACAGATAAATATAACTAACATTCAAGGATTTTCATTACAATGTTTATAAAAATATATCCACACAAAACCTAAAATGAGCTTATAACACGTAACTAAAGTGTTTTAATCGATTTAAAAAGAAACTGAAACTTGATAATATAAACTTGGTAATTTGATAAATATATCAACAACAATGGCGACAGTCGAGTAATGACGTATCTGAGGGCCATGTGCGAAAAAGACGAGTTTTGGTTTACAGATGAGCATACCTTATTTTCTTGTATCATAGCATACTGTATGTTACCAATTGTTGTTGTATGCGATTGTGTAACAAAAATTGTCTGGTTGCGATCAATAACAAATGGGAAAACAAATTTTAGATTGATTTATTTCTTATTTCATTTATTTAGTGATGGAATGGTCAAACGAAAAAGAAAAATTATTGTATTTATAGATAATTGCCGAAATAATGAAATTTTCGGGATCACCAATTGAGAGTTGATTCGCACTACACGTTCCATCTCTGCTCTACACCGGTTCCATTTTATTTATTGTCAAAAATATTTTTACGGCAATAGAACCAGTATGGAACGAAAACGAACATATTTTTAAAACTTTAAACCAAGAGCTTAAAGGAATAAAAATATAAATTTAAAAACGAGCTCGTCATCACCTGGTGAGATTAAGTATTTTGTTGAGAAGAGTTCTATAAACAAGTTTTTGTTTTACCACTTTTAAGTTTTCCGATTGTTAAAAGAGCCTTATTTGCTATTGCTGTGAAAAGATGCCTTTAGGCCGAACTTAAAGAATTGAATGGATTCTAGATATTCTGCCAAAATTAAAACAGGAACAGAAAACCACCTCGTTCAAACTGCATTTTGTTCCTTTATCTTAAAAGTTAGTAAACGAATCTAGCTGATTTCTTTTCTACAGTACAGGTGATGGTAATTTGAAAATTCTCTGAAAGTACTTTCAAAAGAAATATTTAGGGCCAGAAAATAATTTTGGGTACTTAAAAATATGTAGATAATATTTCCACAATATTGATTTAGTACAAAATATGTTTGAATGTCAAAATGGTGACAAATCATCCCGCTAGAACCTTCATTTAACTCTTTAGAATAAAACACGGCACGAATCGTTAAAAAATACTCAAAAAGTGTATATAAAAATGACCTTATTTCGAACGTTGACGGAAAAACTAATTTGAAGAATAAGAGTATATAGAAAGGTCTCCTCGGTAGAACTGGTATCAATGTTAGGTGATTGGATCTGAATTTTCCAAGTTATTAAGGGCGAAGCATGAGCTACTGTACTCGAAAGTGCCTGAATCGCTTAGCTTTTTTTCTGGATTCTATTTAGAATCTTGATTTATTTAGCTATCTAGTTAATAAAAAATAGAAAATAAATACGAACCACAAACATATATGTACCTTTGACTTCTAGAAGGTTCTAAGCAACAAAAGAAAACTATATTCATATGAATACAATTGTTTAATACACATTCGTGGACTTTTCAAATTAGCTTATATTCTCATATTGGTGATAATATTTTGTCACCTTTGTAAAAAAAAAATATTGTAGTGATAAATTATTCTAATTGAGCTAATATAATCTGAGATAAAATTCGTAAGCGTTCAGTAAACTGTCTGGGCATTCGGCTGCGTTTTATTTATCTCATAATCTTTAAAAATTTAAAACAGATCAAAATATTTACTTTCCTCTGCGCTATTGTGATAATTATTTATTTTCTTACTTATACTACTATTTACTTTGTCTTTATCATTTCACGTTTTAATTTTTTTCGTTGCATGCTTTGTTTTAGCCTACCTTAGCGCCACAGCGGACGACAATCCAAGTAATATATATTTTATTTACATTTTTCTTATTTGTGTTTGTACTTTTTGAATGTTAGCTTGCATGTGGGATTCGCTTATACAGAACAAAAAAATGATTCTTTTGCTTGTCTATTTAAACATCTACTGCATAGATAGCACCTCATAATCAGCAGTGGTTCCATTAATGTTTTAGTGTTTGTTGTGGTACGTAATTCCTTAACGGTTTTTACAACATTATTTTCATGTTTTTTTTTTCTTCTCTTATCTGATTAACAAATGTGTTGTTGCTGCATATGACTTATTGTTAAAAATTTCTCAATTAGTAAATAAAATACGCAGTAAATAAAGTAATTATTAGGAAATAATTGGGTAATTCTTAAATGTATTAGCTTTCGTAACTACACATATATCAGAGAGTAGATTTGAGTAATATTAATTAACGAAGAATGGTAATCAATGTATGCGTACATAGGATAACTTTTATTTATTGGTTGCATATACAGGCGTCCTATCGAACTGGCTGATTAAAATATTCCTAACTTCTTGAAAGAATCAATTTTGAAACATATTGGATAGCCGACTATGATCTATTTAGGAAAAATATTTTCAACTATGTTGATATCAACTTCTTTACATTAAATGGAATGTCGATTTAGTGCAGCATTTGTGACTAATTTGTATAAGTTTTTTTATCTTTAAACTCAATTGTTTTTGAGACATTTGCATTTATTTTTATGTTCGCATTATTTCCATTAAAAGCAAATATTCCATTAAATAATTAGACATTAAAATGTTCTGCCTATGTGGTTACAAGTAGGTACAATGAAGTAGGAATTAAGTTTTATGCCAGTCATCGCTAAATTTTATACAGAGTGTGGAAAAACTCGTTTCGAACATTAATACTTCTAATTTGATAAAATTTTCCTTTCAAATGGAACATGGTATTTTATATTACAGTAATGACTGCAGCGTAAAATTCTACATCGATTGCTATTCTTGATAGTTTTTTGAGCCTGTCTGACACGATCAATTTTTATGTAAATTTTTTTTTGTATTTTTTCAAGTAATAAAAAAAATGAAAAGAAACTTGTACAGAAATATTGAAGCTAGAATTTTCTGTATGCACAGTTCTTCAATTTTTCGTCATTTTTCTTTCGACGCAAGCGCAGAACTCTGTCTTTAACTGTCATCGTGGTGTAGTTTTTGTGTTTTGGAGGTTATATAAATATTATTGTTATTGTATGGAAGTTACTACTGTGTACAAAGAAGATAGATTGTACATAATAATTGAAATGAAAAATGATCATTTTTTTTCTTAGGATACGTTCCAGCGGCGGCCGGTGCATACGTCACCAGAAGGGCACCCATAATGATCGAAGTTCTTCGTATAATTTCGTGGTATCGTATATATTACGCAATAGCGTACGAAGATATTCGATCGTTGTGGGCGCCCTTTCGATGACGTATGCACCGGCCGCCGCTGATACGTACAATTTTTTTATTAGGTATTGAAAAAAATTACAAAAAAAAATGTACATAAAAATTGACCGTGTCAGACGGACTTTAACATTTATTGCTTAAAATTGATATAAATATGTCGAAACTCCTAGTTTTAGCTAAATAAAAGAAATTTCTTCATACAAAACATTTAGTATATTATTTTTTAAAATAAAGCACTACTATTTTTTTCATTGATCGGTCTTTATAATTGTGGTATTTGTTGTTGCCACTAAATTGTTGGTATTTTTTTTTTAAATCAATAAGAATTCATATTAATTTATTAAATATCTATCAGCCATGATAACGAATCTAACTGTCAATGCCTTGAATTCTGTTGCATTTTTTTTTGGAATGTAAAACATCATAAATTGAAAGATATAAAAACCAGCAAACTATACATGTGTCTGGAAAGTAATGCTAGCCTTAAATTATTTTGATGAGTTGATTGTTTCAAAAATTATAGCTACATTTAACAATATCCTTTAATTTTCCTTTAGAATTTGGGTTTTCGATCGGCATTTATTTAAAAATAAATATGTATTTTTAACAATTAAATAAAATTAGGTAGTAATGAAGGAGCTAGTAATTGTAACTTCTTGAAGTATATAAATGTGGATCAATGCTCACATAGATAATCAACCAGTTGAAAAAATAACACACAGAGTGCATGAAAGAATGAGTTTTATTTGCTTAAAAAGCTTTGGCATATTTTAGACAATTTTACAAAATAAATGCTAGTGTTAGAAAAACTAGCAAGAATAGATATACCATATCCTAATAGTATTCGACGTAGAATTCTGAGCTGCATTAGTCAGGAAATAAGGTGAACAATTTATTCGATCGTTAAAAATTATACTTTATTTTATTTAAAATAAGAAAGTTGGTACCAATACTGAACATGCTATAAAGCTAAATATATCGTTTTTTAAGTAGATCATAGCAAATATAATACTACTATTTATATTGTATTTGATCATAGTTAACTATGACTATTCTACAAGTTTCAAATTATATTCCAAAAAGTTTAATTAGTCATTTCGGTGGAACACCTGCATATTATGTTATAGTAGGCAAGGTATAGCCATTACACACATAGAAGAACGTTTTGATTTTGAGATATCCGTTAATCCAATTAACAACCATTATTCTTAACACCCTTTAAATCAGTTCATGAAGGAGGGTTATCTATGCATATAAATATTGCCCAGGAGTATTGTGGTAAAGGTAACAGCATGGATTGTAGTCTTACTGGAAGCATGCGTATTTGCACGTCCATATCCACCATTCCTCTTAAGTGCTCTCATCAGTAAAACAATCTATATATTATAGCAACCGCTCCACCTAAAGGATTTAGGCAAATATACAAGGAGCAAGGACCAGAGGCGTTCGCAAAAGCCGTTCGAAACCACAAGGGCCTCCTATTGATGGACACAACGTTTAGGGACGCCCACCAGTCACTTCTAGCAACCAGAGTCAGGACGCACGACCTGTTAAACGTTTCACCGTTCGTAGCGCACAATTTCAACAATCTTTACTCTTTGGAAAATTGGGGCGGCGCCACGTTTGACGTCGCCTTGCGCTTCCTACACGAATGTCCATGGGAGCGATTAGAAGATATGAGAAAGCTGATTCCTAACATTCCATTCCAGATGCTGCTCAGGGGAGCCAACGCTGTCGGCTATACGAATTATCCGGATAACGTGGTGTATAAGTTTTGCGAGTTATCTGTCCAAGCTGGCATGGACATATTTAGGGTTTTCGATTCTCTCAATTACCTTCCAAACTTGATCGTCGGTATGGAGGCAGCTGGGAAGGCCGGTGGTATTGTCGAGGCGGCGATATCTTATTCTGGCGACGTTAGCGATCCGAATAAGAAGAAGTACGACTTGAAATATTACCTTACTTTAGCAGAAGAATTGGTTAAAGCGGGTACCCATGTGCTCGCCATCAAGGATATGGCCGGTTTACTTAAACCGAGAGCAGCTAAATTACTGGTTACAGCATTAAGAGATAAATATCCCGATGTTCCAATCCACATTCACACTCATGACACCAGCGGTGCTGGTGTAGCGTCTATGTTGGCATGCGCTGAAGCTGGCGCTGATGTAGTGGATGTAGCCGTGGATTCTATGTCAGGTCTTACAAGTCAACCTAGTATGGGTGCCGTAGTTGCTTCCTTGCAAGGAACTCCTCTTGATACCAATATCCCCTTGAATATGATTTCCGAGTATTCAGCGTATTGGGAGCAACCCGAACTTTGTACGCTCCATTCGAATGTACCACAACCATGAAATCAGGAAATGCTGATGTGTATATCAATGAAATTCCCGGAGGTCAATACACCAATCTACAATTCCAAGCATATTCTTTGGGTAAGTGCACGAATTAATTAATTTGTAAGACTAATTTTTTTTTTGGCACTAGGATTGGGAGATTTCTTCGAAGACGTGAAGAAAGCCTACTCTGAGGCTAATATTTTGTTAGGGGACTTGATAAAAGTAACCCCATCATCTAAGGTTGTTGGAGATCTTGCGCAGTTTATGGTCCAGAATAAATTAACAGCGAAAGACGTAGAGGAAAAGGCCGAGGAACTATCATTCCCGAAATCTGTCGTGGAGTTCTTGCAAGGCTCAATAGGACAGCCCTATGGAGGATTCCCAGAGCCGCTTCGTTCGAAAGTCTTGAAGAACATGCCGCGCATAGAAGGTCGACCAGGTGCGACCCTACCACCTCTCGATTTCGACTCTTTGAAGACTGAACTGAGTGAACAATTCGCGCACGTTTCCGATAAAGACGTCATGTCAGCTGCGCTCTACCCGCAAGTTACCAAAGATTACTTAAATTTCAGAGAGTCTTACGGTCCCGTAGATAAGCTCGATACTAGGATATTCTTAACTGGTCCAAAGGTGGGCGAAGAATTTGAGGTGACAATCGAAAAAGGTAAAACACTAGGAATAAAAACATTAGCCATGGCCGAGGATTTAACAGAAAATGGAGAACGTGAAGTGTTCTTTGAGCTTAACGGAACATTGAGATCTGTTCTGATTAAAGATAAGGAAGCTCGCAAAGAGTTGCATATCCACCCTAAAGCTGATAAAGGAAATAAGAGTCAGGTTGGTGCTCCTATGCCCGGTACCGTCATTGATGTTCGAGTGAAAGTTGGCGATACCGTCGAGAAGGGCACACCTTTAGTAATTTTATCTGCCATGAAAATGGAAACTGTTGTACAGAGTCCTGTAGCGGGAAAAGTAAAAACTGTAGATATTAACATGGGAATGAAAATCGAGGCTGAAGATCTGCTTATTACTGTAGAATAAAGAATAAATATTTTCTAAATATATACGCACGAATTAGAAATTGGTAAATAACCTTGGCTGTGGCAAGAAATGGACGGAACTAAGAACTAGAAATTCCATATTTCAAGAATGTTTCTAAATATGTTTATAGTTGTTCAACTCATGAGATTCGTTGTTAGATAACTTTTAAAAGATCATCATTAATATTATTTACATATACGGTATCCATTTTTTTGGATTTTTTAATATTATTGTTTATATTTTTACAGTATGTTTCTTGTTATTTCATTTAAATATATTTTTATATACAATCTCCTAATTGTGTACTTTCAAAATTCTACCTTTAATTCATGAGAGAATATTTATTGTCTAAATATGTGAAGACCATGAACTAATTCATAAGTCCTACAAAATTCATTTATCTAAATTGTTTCAATTAAAATATATAAATAGTGTAGAATATTTATTTCATCTAAATGTTTCGTAACATCACATGGACAGTTCAAAAAGCCGACGGATAAGCCACTTTTATGTAGAAAGGTGTTGCAGGAGGTCAACCATTAACGTATTGCTCGAACGCATACAATGATCACTGCAGCACAAATGCACAACTTTGTAACTAGAAAATAATTTTTTATTTGCACTACTAGTTCGTATAATACGGTTTACTTACTGTCGTATAAGTTCATGTTTAGATTTGAAGGATATTAGGTACTGATAAAATTTTGGGGCGAACGTAGGAATATAATTTTTGAAAAATGCAAATGTCAGATGTTAGTGTCAAACCGTGTCAAACTTGGAATTCGCTATTTATTTTTTGTCACATTGCATTATGCATTAAAATATATTGATGAAATGGATTAAACAAAGTTCCGTAATGTTTGTCTTACGTGGCCAAGTCGTTTTCGGTGGTCATCAATTATCTTATAATTTTAATAAGATTCAGGGTTTTTCACTAATGAGTTCGCAGCAGTGGTAGTTTGACATTTTATATGAAATTTCACATTTGAATCCGAAAAACCAAGCGAAATAACCATGAAATAACTTGACAGCTGACAGTTTCAGAGATGATCAAATGCTATAATAATTAATAAACTCTAATAAGAGTATTTTTTCGATTACAAAATAGGAAGAATGCCTGAGATTTATAATTTTTTGTGGTAAGCGTAGGCTTTCACGGCCGGAATCTACTGTAAAAAGTTTATCCGGGCTGTTGAGCCGTGGTCTTGTGGAATTACTTTCGTACGTTGAATGATATCTCAATATTTTGTTGAATTTAATATTTGTTTGATTTAACTGCAATAACAACTACCAAATGTGTTAGGCTAAACAAATTATTATTTGTTTTAAATAAATACCAAGTAGCAAATCCTTTTTTCTGTATACATGTAACTTGATGTGTGGACAAATGCCAAAAGTTTGTTACTTATACTCTTTGAACATGAACAAACAGTTTTCGTTCGCGGGAATATTCACGTATTGATTTTGACTAGTTTCTTTTGTTGTTATGGTATTATAGACTGATAAGAAACAAACAAAGATTTGGTAATATTTCATGTTATTAGTCATCAGAAGAAATGTGTTGCAAAATTGGAATGTTGCCTATTGCTTCCATTCATCAGGCAACAGCAAAACAATAGAGAAAACACATTTGCCCATACAACCCTAAAAACTAGTAAAAGCTGTATGAGACAGTAAGTGAATTATGTTATGTAAAATATAAAATTCGCATTCATCATAAGTATGTTGTAATTTTAATAAATGTTTGCATAACTTCATTATCATCTACATTTTATGAGTTCGATATATAAAAGTAAATGAAGTATACTTCTGAAAAAAAAACGATATTTGCATTATAATTTCGTCTTTTGTTATTAAGCGTTGTGCCTTATCTACATATCTCATTTACAGATATAAAGATAAATTTTACGTGATAGAACTGCTTGTGTTGTCAAAGATATTGTTCTTTTTATCTAGAATTAATCTGCCATACGTGCAATTATTGTCACAAGAGATAAGTAACTTTAAAACCTGATAAAACAAATGAAATATAAAACATTTTCTATAAGACTTACACAATCGATGAATGGGAACATTGAACTAAAATTGTAAACATCAATGTGTTTTTTTTTTTATGGATGTATCAAACTATTAACATTAACGTCCACAAAATATCCACGTTTTATTAATATGTGAGAGTTTTGGTCGTAGACAAATACAATAACAAGAAATGTGTGCGTAATGAGATAATATTTTCAAGAATAAAGCAAATCGCCGTTCCTATTTGCGAATATTTCATGAATTCAATTCGGCTAGTATAAAAAGTTAAAGAACATGAAATTATGATGAATAGTCCTTGTATGTATTGATGTTGTCTGTGCGTATTTAAATCTAGAACTAAAAATGCAACAAACATATCATGAAAAATGTTTACAATTATATATCAGATTTGTTGAAAAATAAGAATGTTTATTTTATAGTATCGAAAAGCGTTAGAATGGAAAATGATTAGAATAAAAATTATCTTCAGTAATTCAAACTCTTATTTAGTCATATGTAAACTGGTCGTTGGCTTAAAATGAATCTTAATCTAATCTTTAAATTTTTATTGTTCAACAGTGCCATAAGAAGATTAAGGACATCATAAAATTACACCTATTGGCAAACAAAGAAAAAAGTATAAAATACAACTAACAGGTAAGTATATCATATTACAGTGAATGCATACAATAAACTTAATCACAACCATATATAATACTAGAAACCTCTCCAGCGATTAAAAAAATAAAAGAAATATGATGTAACATAATGGCTAAAGGTTGCAATTAAATGTTTGGGTTACAGTTGAAAATGTTACAGTTAATTGTTAGTGGCGAATTCACCATTAATTAGTCAAATTAGCCATTGCCTTTGCAGTATAAAACGTAAGTGTAATATGAGCAGACTATTGGGGACTATCAAAAAACCCAAGGCGCTAAAAGAATTGGCGGACATTGAATCTTGGCACATATAATATTAAACAAAAATTTGAGCTCGTTATCGAAGGCGTCCTAGTAAACATTTTTGTGTTTCAGAAAAGTTTCTGAAACAAACTTTTTACATATCTTCAACATCCCTGAAACTGTTGATGTCCGCCGCATTTTATGCTTCGTTTGTAAGATACCGAATGAAACGTTTCTGTTGGAATGTTTCTGATACAAGACATTGGAGATGATATAAGAATGTCTATTGCAACTAAGTGTTGTTTGCGCCAACACGTTGATCTTGAATAAATTTTAATTGACACGAATATGCGATTCCATACTGTATTAAAAATGAAATGCTACATTTTAAGGGTCAATTCAAATGAATCCAAGATTAACGTGTCGATGTAAACGGGCCTCATACAATAAAACACATTTAGATCTAAAAAAGGATTTCTATTGTCAATATTAAAGTGTTGTATAAATACCTACTATTTCTTTTTAGTTAAGTTTAGACCTTTGATAATTAAATTTGGTTGCCGAAGCCATTTGGCTAAAAGAAGAAAAAAAAATACTGTAACAATATTTTTTTTTAATTAATAGATGCACAGAAATAAGTTCACAAAACATACGTACCTTTCAATATCTCTATACTTTCTGGCTTCACATCATTTGCAATCAGTGTTCCCAACCTTTAAGCATAGAATTTCCCACGAGAACTATTAAAATTTCCCTTTTTTTAAACAAAATTCCCACGAATGCGCAAAACCATGGTACAAATATACAAGATATGGATCTTGCGCATCTCGTGATGACGCGGCTGGGATCCAGTCCTACCAATAAAATAAACTATGGTGAGCTGCTATATTCGCACCATTCTATTGAAGTAATAAAACTTCATAAAATTACGCATTACCAAATAGATAGAAATGAACAAATATAAATAATAAATCCACATGTAAATGGAGTATAGATTGAAAGTGTTTTAAATCACAATTGAATCTTAATTTTCAACGAAAATATCATAAAATAACGTGAACACACGATGACGCGGTTGGGAGTAGCTGCGCGACCTTGACCGTATTTGGGACTTCGGAAAAACATAGCTTGTATATTTGTACCTGGTAAATATGTCTATTTTTGTATATTATAACGTTGCTAAAAAAATAAAATTTCCCACGAATACCATGCTATTTCCTTTTTTTCCTTCGGCTTCAAAACTTCCCACGAATCGGGAAATTTCCCACGAGTTGGCAACACTGTTTGCAATATACTATAACAGGATAGGAGGAGTGCTCGGTAGATAGTTATTTACAAGTCAGTTTTCGTAAATTCCGTTTGCCGAACAATTTTTAGTAAAACGAAAATAGATTATAAAGCGTTAAAAGGTACTTACCACAAGTTTATAATAGTTATCCATATTCAGGTAAACAAATTTGTAATCCTACTAACCATAATCACTATACAGAAAATCGCACCATCCCCACATAGCTAAATTTAAATTGCCCGCGATTATTCTTAGTAACTTCAACGTTGAAACATAAAATTACCTACTTTTTGTACTACATTAATAGTTATTTTAATGCCTCTACGTTGAAGTTACTAAAAATAATAGTGGGAAATTTAAAGTTGGCTATATAGGGTCTGACCATAACATGATCATATCTAACCTCTCTTTCTTCTGACAAATACGCAAATATGCGTGCGCGTTTAATTTTGTATAATTATTAATATTATTTTAGAAACTTTAAGGTCAATCTATGTATACTGAATATTGTTGTAATATTTTTCTTAACTTAGTACAAAAAAAAAAATATGTCTGTTTGCCTCTCAATAAAAATGCATTCAATACATGTCTGGTTGTTCACAGACCTTTTTAAACTGTAATGTATTTTAAGTACTTAATTTTAATGTGTAATAATTATTGACGAAATAACAATGCCGTTATTGTCATAAGTTTTAAAAACAATGTATTTAGGTAATTAAAGTCATGGAACAATATCAAGGTATTTAAAAATCATTTTAACATAATAGATTAATTATATAAGAAAATTCGACATGTAATTAATTTTTTAGCAATTGAAAAAGACAAATAAATTTGTCGAAACGACTTGTCACATGTAATTAGTTTTTTTGTCGAGCCAATATTTATATTGAAAATGTTTGGAGTTGTGTGCTTAAGCAAAAAATTAAAATTATTAGCTTGGTGGGAGAATACCAAACTCTTGTCTTTCGATTCATAAACGTCTACTTTATAGTTTATATAATTTATTCATTTGTTTTCAAGGTTTAGTATTTAATTAAGCGTTAACTATATGACGTTGTCTAAGGTTTAGCAGGAATTGCATACAAATTATAATGAAGCAATAATAATGAAAGCCACTATTGATTTTACAGCATTTCTTAAATTTATCGGATGCTGCTATCTCTATTCCAATTACAAAACTGGTTTTATATAGAAATTGAATTTTCTTATAGTAATCTGTAGTTTTTTATTAGAAATCTGTTATATCGATGCAATCTCAACACCGATTTATTTTGCATGATGATTTATAGATGGCAGCATTTGCTTTTTTCAGGATTTTTAATATTATTTTTTACGTATATTAGTATATTTTATTTCAATATATTAGATATCGCATTAAACCAAATCAAGTCTTTCTTTTATGCAGTTAACTTTTGCTTCTTAGTATGTGGTGGATGGATACATGTTGTTTTTTACGCTGCTAAGTGTATATTCTCATTCATAGGTGGCAGCATGTGCGTGTCCTGGTTAAAGTATTTTCTTTTAAATGAAATTCCTCAGTTATTGAGAGAATTTTCCATGTTTGAGAATTTTGTATTAAGAAATAATAGAGAATAATGTTTCTCAGAATCTTGTCACTTAAGGTGACAGCATCAATCTCCTTAGGTTCAAAAAATGCCGCAATCCGCCGAAGTTGTGGGCTGCGACTTGAATTGAAGTTCTCAGGTGTTAAAACAGACACGAAAAAGAAGAATTGGCTATACCTTGAATATCTCTTTAAACTCTTTGTGAAAATGTGAATAAGGCAATTTTAGAATCGAAGCGGATTCCATTTCAGATCATACTACGCCCTGAATAGAAATTGTGCGGTCGGGTAAATTGTGTTTCTATAAAAACCGTACAATTATCAGAATTTAGTGAATAAGAATTTTTACATCGGAATATATTTTATGGTTCGCTTCGCACTCTGTGATCATTAATAGAAAAGACACGGAAAAACTCGAACTATAATAACTGAGTGATTGCGAGTAAAATGATTTCTTCTACTATAGTTTATAAATTAGCATAACGCATTTTGCTTGAGCTATTTTAAAACTGGTTCAGTGATTCTAAGAAAAAAATAGAATTTCATATTTATGCTGACGTTAAAAATTCGTCACGATATTTAAACGCCACGTGTAACTAAAGGACCTCAGCTAGGTGCTTACTGAAGTGTTCAGGTTGACAACACTTCCCTTACAATAATAAAATTAGAATGCTTTTGTGATGCAGTTTTTGGGCACGAATGAATAACCATAACGCGTCCATTATTTTTCGAATCTTATTTACATATATTTTCTAAAAAATAACAATCTCAGATGTTTATTGGATAAGGATACTTATTAGTCAAAAGGAGATGTTCATTAAACATGGAGTTGGTTCTTTACGTTAATAGGTAAGAAGCAATTGATGGAGAGCTAGAGTAGTTTTGAAGAAAATTAAACAAATTAGAAACATGAAAGCATAGCCGATTTCACGTGCTACAATTTAAAATATAATACACAAATAGGCTATAATGGATGAGCAGATGTTGCGTAGCATCAGCACAATTTATACCGTGAGTACATAATTGTTGCAACAACACAAAAGTTCAACTTTCGAGCACCATTCCTTTCTGTTTTGTAACTTCATCAAGAAAGCAATATAATTTGCAGAGAAGCAGATTTAATTTATTGATTTATTCCAAAGAAGCCTCGCAGTTGATATATAACGATGGCCAATGACCGAGAAAAATGGTAGAAAATCTCATCACAATGGCATTCCATCAGTAAGTTCCAAAAAAAAGTAGGATGTATGAACATTTTGCTGCTATGCCCTATTGATTTTCGTTTCTAAATTTGTTGGATGGGTTTGGAATTCTTTTAGAAAATATTTTACAAACTTCAAAATACTTTTTAAATCTATTTCCCATCGGTTCTGGGGCTTAATAAAGAAGGTTTTAGAGAATTTATTTGAAAATAAAAATAGTATTATATCTCTTTGCAGTCACAGGAATCAAAACACTATTCATTTTTAGGCTAACGAAAATTGTAGTTAATTTAATGCAATTATGGCATTGAAATTGTTTTTTCCCACATCTAGTGTTAACTTTCCTAGACACGTGCTCCGATCTGAATATTATTACAACAGTTTTTTACCCAAATAATAGCAAATTCGTTAAAAACCTATACGTATTACAGATATTTTCGTAAAGATGGCGCTTTTTCAATTTCACTCCAGTAATCTTGTATATTTAGCACAAATAGCACGCCAAGCACGATTGTAAAATGTTAATTTGGTATATTTGCTAGGGAAACTACTAGTAGGAGCCGTGATTATTTAAAAAATGACTGATGTTGTATATAATAGGAATGACGTCATATTAATAAGCGAAACCCTGTCTCTTTACAGTTTATACATATCTCGGTTAGATATATTTCACTCTTCCAATTATTAATATTATGTGATGAATGTAATACTATGATATATGTTCTTTCAAAGCGAATTGAATATTCGTACAGTTGTCTGTTGGAATGTAACATTATTGACTCAGTCAATAAAGGTAGAACTGTTTTTCAGTCGCTTTGACTAGTAACATAAATCTATTAAAATGTAATACAAAATTGTTAGTAATTTCAAGATTTAACTTGTGGGAAATTTAAATTTAGTTGCCTGGATTCTGAGCGACCTTAAGAACCCGAACTTGTTGGACGAATTTTAAGATGTGGCCACAATAGACGAGACATACTTAGTCGTGCGATACCACGCGAATGTTACCTTTTTCTGTCAATACTCAATACCAATGATATGCTTTACTTGACAATGCTTAACAGCTAGTTCTAATTTACTTATATCTGAAAAAAGAACAAAATTTGTTTTATTTTATTTATATTTATGGTAATCAAATACCATATTTTTGAACATTTTTAAAGTTGAAATTTTCTCTTAAGATGTGTATTACTGTACGAAATATAAAATCGTAACCAATATATTGTTGTATTTCTGGTTTTTAGGAATATCCCATGTAAAAAATAGACTTTTGACAACAAGGACCACCTTTGTTTACGTCAAAGCTTTGTGAATCGTTATTAATTGATGAAGTGATACTCAACTTCTGATTTGTAATCCAATTTAGGCACTTTGGTTTAATAAAAAAAATGAATATATTTAATATATTTATTATTTAACTCGAAACACATTACATTAGAACACTTATAGAATTATAATAGTATATTAAAAGACAAGTTTCATTTTGACGTTTCAAAGTACAGAATTCAGAGTTTAAAAAACGAGTGGCGTAGCCACGAGTTGCTTAACTGAAATGAGTGCTTTAATGTCAAAATGAAACGTGTCTTTTATGCTATTTTTTGCAATTAGTTTTAAATTTCTCTTTTTGTAAAAGCAAAACGAGAAAAATTTGATAATCTAGGGAAATTTTGTGGCGGTTGTCACCAGTTGTCACCTTGGTTTGGCACAAGATTTAAATTGACAAGTTAATTTAAAATTGACACGTTTTTGAAATTTGTTATATATTATATTACTAAAGTAACTATATTATAATATTTAATATGAGTTCTACAACTTTTTCATTGACTCCGCCTGAAATACGGCAAATTGCTGAAAAAACCATTAATAATTTACTCCGGAAAGAAATCGTACACTATGTATCAAAAAGCGATACAAAAATTTTGAAAAATGGTGCAAAAAAAGGAAATTCTTCATATTTCTGAGAACGTCTTACTTGCTTATTTTGAAATGCTACGTAAAGATTATAAATCGTCATCATTTTGGTCGATTTATTCGTTGTTAAGATCGTGTTAAATGTACATAGAATGTGGATATATCAAAATATATGAAACTTCAAGCATTATTAAAACGGGTATCTAAAGGTTATTCAAACAAAAAAATCTAAAATTTAGAAGAAAAAGATATTCATAGATTTTTGAAACAAGCCGATGATAAAATATACTTAGCTATAAAGGTTAGTGTTGATTTTATTTCGTTACTTTTGTAAATTTTTATATTCTAGGTTTTTTTGATAATAGGATATAATGGAGCCTGTAGGGCGAGAAGAATTAATTAATATATGTGTGGAAGATCTTCAATACAATTCCGATTCCATTATAGTCAACATACCTAAAACAAAAAACAATGTACCCAGAATGTTCGCAGTGACTGATTTAAACTGCATCGAACTTATAAAAAAATATAATAATCTGCGGCTAAAACAGTTACTCACAAACGTTTTTTTCTAACTTATCGTCATGGCTGCTTAATTAATAGCCCTATCGGTATTAACACAATGGGAAATGTTCCTAAACAAATTGCCAGTTTTCTTTCATTTACCAGATCCTCATTTTTATACAGGACATTGTTTTAGAAGATCCAGTGCGACACATATAGCAAATACTGAGGTGATATTTTAACTATAAAACGATTAGGTGGCTGGAAAAGCACGGCTGTTGCTGAGGGTTACGTTGCCTCTCTATGAAAAATAAAATTGATGTTGGAAATATGTTTGCACAGGAAAATAATGTGAATCTACCTGGAACTTCTGGGAATGGTTCACAGTTTGAGTACTCCAACAGAAGCAATATCACTATCGCAGAGAACGATAATTTTCAACAGAATGTTCTACTGCACACGGTATCACTATCACTTCGAAAGATAATTCAAACGTTAATATAAATGTTTATAAAGTTGTACTATTTAAAGATTAATTAAAAATATCAAATCTTACAATGAATTTTAATATAATAACCTCAAACTTGCTTACAAAATGTCATATTGACAGCTCCATTTCTGTTGCAATGTGACCAATTTAAAATAAATCTGCTTAAATGTTCCATTTCTATTACGCAACTAGTGCTGTAATAGACCCTATTACGGCACTAGTGGAATAAATGGTATGGTTACGGCACTAATTGCAAAAAAGAATTAATGAAGAGCTTAACTTGAGTGCGAGCGATTTAAAATAAAAGAAACTGCTGCCGAATAATATTGGACGCGACTATCTCTCATGGATAGCTGTTATTCTCAATGCGTATAATTCAGAACTTAATTCAAGACTGATCATATGAATCGCTTGCGCCTTTTTGTATGTTTTAAAAGTGGTGACTACGATTTCTATGTTTAATGAATAAGCCCATTGTTAGGGTTGCAATACGACAATATACTGCAAAGCTTTTAGAATTCATAATTTGAAAATTGCGTTGTCCCATCCCTCGCTAAACAGGCTATACCTTTCATATTAAAATAAAAAAACCTACAGAATGAAAAGCCTTTGATTATTGATACTGTGTTAATAAATGCGTGAACTGTATTAGCGCTGTAATGGACACCGATGCGTAACATGCTTAGAAAGCAAACTGTAATAAATTAAGTTGAATGGATGTGTAAAGTAAAAGACGGTTGTAATTTATTATGTGTTGGTAGTGTCTAATCTGCTTCTAAATGGTGTTTTTCCATCTTTCCGTTACTGGTTTTACCAGCATCGTGTGGATATTTGACACGTGCTGAATTCTAATTACAATATCGCATCTATGTGCCTGGTTGCTAATCGTCACTAATCTAAACTCCTTTCATTAATTGTTGGAAAAAGAAAGAGACTTCTATCTCGTTAAAACCAATCCTTTTTAATTGTGTCGGCTATTCTAATTAGCAACTATAGTGCCAGAAATATTTGCTGTGGTATCGCCTACGTTTGTGAATTCTATGCTCTATATAAGCGAATGATAATTGAGAATGGATATTTCAATTAAGACGTAGAAAACTAAAGAACGAAAGATCGCAGCGTCTAATTATTCGGTCAATTCCGGAACAGAAATACAGTGAAATATTTCTTTCTGAACTGAATCTTTAGTACCTAATCTGTGAAACGGATCAACTTTCTAAAATAGGTTTGAATGGAGCATAGTAATCGGTACCATTGTTATTCCTGATACATGAATATTTACATCTGCTTACCTTAATATGGGCCATTGTTTCCTCCGCGTCCGTGGAAATTAAACTTCTTGAGCAAGAAGCAATTATAATGAAACGGTAATGTCTCTAAAGTATTAATGAACGCCTACTTTTCTTTCTTTCTCTCCCCGGACTGTAACACGGAAGCCAATTATTATACACCACGTCGGCCGGCCGGTATTCTAAATTTTCTTCCCGATTGCATGTATTTTGTAATTTTCTTCGTCTCTATCGCCCTCCATTCTTGTACAACCTACCTCCTTTTTTTTCCTTTTCCTACAAACTGTTGTTTAGAAAAAGGATAAACTACAGGTGTATGTTAAAAATTTTGTTGTCAGGCCAATTTATTTACACGTGCTTTTATATCGTACGCTTATAAGGTGGGTACATTTACAGAAATTGTAGTGTTCGATGGTTGATGCGGAAGTTACTAGGTGTCACGAATATCGTGTACCAGGCAAATCGAACATTTCCTGTGAACCACACCGCGAGCCATTTATTAACATCTTTAACGTATTCTATTTCGAATCGTGGAGCACTGTCAAAAAACCATATTACGTGCCACTAATTTGTCAAACTGAAGCTGTAATTGTACGCGTTAGCTGCAAACGATACAAATAAGACGTGCGAAAAGTCTGGCCGCTCCAGCAAGTATAAATACGAATAGATAATGGAATAGCGTGTTTTGAAATATATATCTTGTGACATAATTGCTAGAAGATTACGTATTAAGTCGTCCGTAAAATGGTTATAGAAAGCGTTAGACTAAATAAATTGTTTTCTAATTTGCACAATTGATTTACACAGTTCGTAGTTTACTAGTTTGCGATTGAAATCTTCAGTTATGATCTTATTTACATAGTGTCTCGGGAATTTTGCATGGAAATTGTTAGAGTATCACGTTTACTGCACATCTGCTTAAGCTAGAATTATCTAGAAAACTTTTTTACTATTAGTTTTAGGACAAAAAAGCATGCTTTCTCAAAAGTTCTGCATGATGTGAAACTTAAAATGATATCATCAAATATCAGTTTTGTTCAGCCAAATATGAGGTAGTATAGTATAATATATATACATTCTTATTTACACGCTAAAAAAAAGCAGGAAACTTTATCTACTTAAAAGTGTAAATATGCATGCACTTGGGGTATATTCCACGTTATTTGGGAAAACTAGTAAATGCCTTATATCTGGGGTCTTTTGTAAAGGAAATGCATTTTCGGGTAAAAGTGCATCCAAATATGGTGTAAAACTAATGAAATATACAGGAAATTTTTACTTTCTGGAGACAAAATGCTATAATGCAGGGTAATTTTCACTATGCATGACAATTTTTCCAGCAGCAGGTATAAAATCCCCTGTATAGTCGATCTACTTAATATAAATATGAGGTTTACAAATGTACAAAATAGTGAGATTAAAAAGGAGTTGCTGAATAATTGAAATTATTACTATTTGTTCGGGGAAGTCTCTGACAGCATTTATTACGAATTGCAGAAAACCTGAAGATCCGTATTTTGATATCTAAGACTGCTTTTTAACAAAATTGAGCTTGTAGAAAAGATATGAAATTGGAAATGCAGACGTTATTACGCTCCATATACAGGCTGATTCAAATTAAATGCACACCATTAGTTATTATTGATTCTAGAAAGCAAGTTAAATTATCAAAGTATTAATGTTTTTTAAGCTGATTAATTAGCGGTGTACGAGAAAGTAACGCATTTCCGAAAAATTTTCAATATTACTCTTTTGTGGTACATCCTGTATATTGTAAAAAATTGAAAGATATTTTAATTTATGATGTAAAAGTTTCAATATAATATTGTCTTGAAGTGAATAATAAAGAAGTTAGGATGTATTTTAGTTGATGCTAAAGATACATATTCACCTGTAAAAATTCATTATAATAGGCTTCTTTGACTTTTTTGAAACTGTCAAAAATGTAGTTTAAAAATTTAAACCGCGTTTAATTATTAAAAAAGTTGGTTCTTTGATTTTGTGTTGTGTCGTTCACTTCTATTATTATTATTTTTCGTTTTCTTTCCTTGTTTAGTGTTAGATAATATCTCACTATGGTATTTTCTCATTCGGAAAAATGGAATATCCTGGAAGCATACATATTTGAGACTACCGACATTTGACGAATTGCATCAGTTATTCGAATGTGAAAAATATTTGAGAATCTTGGTACTTTTGTCCAACAGATGACTAAAGCAAATAATAGGTCAACTAGGGTAACAAGCATCTCATGGACGATAATGTTCTACAGCAGCGGAGTCAAAACTTCTCCCTGCGGGCAACCTATACGTCTGTACTGGCAGTTGTAATGTTTGACTCGCTTAACGATGTTTCAATATAGTTTTTCTCCATTTGCAAATGGTGTTTTCCACTGCACGGCCGCTGGGTGCACTTATTTTGATTAGCGGTGTTATCAAATGCTCCTTCTTTGTACAAAAACGTAACTGGTGTTCTTACAATTACTTATTAATAGTTGCCTCTACAGGTGAAAACTTTTTTAAAAAGATGACTTGCTGTAGGCTAACATTTTATGGGTTGCACTAACCCAATTTATTGTTGCTTATATAATAACCCAATTTTGTGTGGATATAACTTATTTCTTCCCTGTATTCATTAACCATAATGAATAAATTCTGCAAAAGTAAAGTGATAATGAGGGTTGCAAAAATGGGCCATCTCAGATTGCTAGAACTACCAGGCAGCGGATATGGGTTATAATAATATTATACATCATGTGGAAGGTAACGTTTTGGGATTGATAGACATAATTTCGACATATCTATTTAACAGGAAATTCAAGATGGACATCACGGATTAGATAAGCTGGAATCAATCCAGCCACAGAGACAGGTTTGGAGAATTGATCTGTTTTTGAGATGGATCAGGAACCGAGAACGGGACTGGAGGACTGAAGCTGGAATTTATAGTAAGGTGAGAAACACAATGATCACCCTTCCTTTAGGGAAATATGCCACGGTCTTTCAGGCAAGGGCATTTGCAATATTGCATTGTGCAACTGAAGTCAATCAGAGGGCTTATAAAAACAAGCAGGTCTACACTGAGAAAAGAGATTGCATTAAATGAAAAGTTTTACAACTTTTAGTTTTTATTAAAATTTTTATTTTAAAATAATTTTTATTATTTTCCCAGAAAAGTGTTTATTTTAATTGAAAGTAACGTGCTGTTTTGTCGGAATGACTATTTTCTTCTTAAGTACATGCTTTTCGACGAAAAGTAACCGTATTTAAGTGGAATGCACCTTAGTTTTGATTAGTATTTTATAATGCCTGTAAAATTTCTGTTTAAGTAAGACAATACACATTATATATTCTATTGTTGTTATTATGTACATATTTAACAACATATTTTAGTTTCTTTTAAGTATTATTATTGAATTATAAAAAGTATTTTAAAAAAACCGGACGTTTTGGTTTATTTGCGTGGACACGCATGTTTACATTGATTTAAAACTTTTGCCTTTCAACGGAAAATGTAAGCACCTGTAACCATCTGTACCATAAGTCTCAGATACACAAACAATAATTAACAAAAGTGAATATTTTTCGCGCGAGGTTAGATAAATTTTAGAGATAATTGAAATTATTTCAGTTAGTGCTGATTTACTTCTAAGCCAAGGAATTTTACAGCAGTATATAGTGTTTGAAGGTTTTCAAACTGTTATACACGGGAAAAGCGATCTTGTTTTTTGCAACCATTTTTCATGCATTTGGTTACAGTTACTAAATTATTGCTGATTTAGGAATATTAAAAGTATTCCTGTATTCAATCAAACAAATAATTTGGTTAGTAGATTTATTTGAAGCTAGCGCAGTATTTATTAATTTATATGGAAGTAAAAATAAATATCGCATTTTATTTTCGTATAGCAATTTTCTCCCCATATAGTACAGTAGATGAGCAGATATACTTATGTGTAGTAGAGAAATTTTCGCATAGATGGCGCATTTCCTATTTCATTCCAGTAACAGATAATATTTCGCACAAAATAGGGTGGAAACTACAATCGTAACATACTAATCTGGTATATTTACCAGGACAACATCCGATAGGAGGCATCATCATTGAAAGCACGATTTCTTTAACGGCACACTAGAGTGTTAACTCTCCCATTACTACTAGGATTTACAACATTCCAACGATAAATCCCCTCCTTAGTGCATGGGTTTTTGGAGATAATTCATTTTCATTTCAATTCATTCACCATCAAAGAAGAAGACTGAAGAGCTACTGCAGATTAGTAGGAATCATATTCGCATCGTAACAGGTCTCCTTACAGGGTACTGCGATCAAATACAAAAGGCCAAGAGGTTGCAGTGTTTCCAGAGACTTCAGGTCAGATGACTCCTACAACAACAAAAAAATCAATGGGGGAGCTGCTGGTTCTATTATACAGCACGATATTCGCCACATTTTTGCTAACTGGACGTACCGTGCCTATTGGAATAATTTTTACGAGAACGTACATTACTTTAAATTTAAGAAAAAAATATTGCTAGTGTACATGAACACAGAACTTTTGTGCGTTATGCATTTTAAGTAAAAGAATAATAAATATTCAGAAACGTGTAATACCCACATAAAGGGTAATTTCGCGAGTAAATTGCATAAGTACTCTCCCACTTGCACGCAAGGCGGCATCCATGCGTTCACGGCATCTCAAAAGGGTTAAGGCGGTTTAAAAACTGTTGTTAATAAACGGGTGTGATGTATCGATATTCTTTGCCCTGCCTGCAGATTGACCATAATCAGGATGTTTAACTAATAATAGATACACCAGAGGCGTATTTCGATACATATACAATAATATACATACCTCACCTGCTAACATTCTGGGCTAGCGATTCTTCCACCTGCCTGTTTTGTATTATGCGTTAGGCAAAACTCTCTATTAGATAATTAGAGTGTGCGATTCAAAAAGAAAAACTGCATTAATTTAATCCTTTATTTATTTTTTCTCTACCTAATTATTTTTGACGGTGGTTTGAAAAAGAGTCGAAGGAAGAGGAACAAAGCATTCTTTAAATATCCAGACACATTATCAATATCCTATTAATATAATATTTTGTCATTGAATTTCAAACGAGGCATTCTGATTTCATGGATTCAACGCACGCGTTGTTCAAACGTTAAGGTTAAAATCCCCTCACGTAAAGTGGGTAGATAATATTGGGATACCGTTCACTATCTGCTTCCTTTCTTTGTAATCGCATTAACAAACACATTAAGCTAATACCCATTAGTTTATCTAATTTTTAAATTACCCAAGAAGTTAATTAAATATAATTCGAAATTGAATTCCTCCGTCAATTGTGAATTACCATAATGGAGATAACAGCTTTCGTAGGTGAAAAAAAGGAGAAATAAGATCGGCAGTAGACGGATAGAATGCGCCCGAATTGAGGCGGGCAGGTTTTCTTTTAGATGGAGAATATGTCAGAATGGGAAGAAAGACGTGGAAGTCACCCGGGGCTTGTTTTTATAATGCAACCGCTTCCAAGGAATGTAAATCGAAGAAGGAATCTTAGAACAGTAGCGGAGCTGAGGCGACACATCGTTCAACGAAGCGGAAGATCTGATGGTACTCAACTTCTACCGCTTCGCTCTCCTGCTGTGATATTAACAGGAACGTATTCAATCGTTTTTCGTTTTTATTGTGAGAGCACTAGGATCTGTATATAAGCAGACAACGTGATTAGCGTTAAGTACGTTTAATTTTAAATTGAATCACTGGTGATTTCGTACCTGAGCGTCGTCGGTTCTGTAAAATATTTCTTCCAGCACTGAATGTCTACCTAGGAGTTTTCAAATATCGTCCAGTTAAGCTTAAAGAGTGAATTTATAAATTTAATTATGTTATATTAATGAATAGATTTAATCTACTCAAGCTATGTTCCATTGCATATTTTAAGTTGTCAAAATTAAAAAAATCAAACCACTCCATTTAAAATAAAGAATTCGGTACATGTTGAAAAAATTACTACTACTTTCAAGGAAATAATGTTTTAAGTTGAACATCTATTCTACAAATTTTGTTAAGAGTTACATCTGCATTACTACACTGTAACAAGTAAAATGTCGGGGAATTGTTTGCAACTTACCGTTCCCGCAGTAAATGTACTTTAATATAAAGCTTTTTTTAACGAAATTGTGGTTTAATGTTTAGTTTATTGGCGTTTCGTCAATTATGCAATTGGCTTCTTAAAAATGTTTCTAATTATAAACATAAATAAATATCAGATTAGGTTAAATTAAAAATATGTGTGACAATCAGTTTATATTAGTATACGCTGCGTTTCACCTTACCAAGGATCGTCAGTGCTGACAGAATGTGTTAATAGGAAAATTCGTGTATAATAATATATCATCTTTATTGTTGTAATACCAATTACAAAACATATAATATTTAATAAGTAAGAAGTGGTAAAAGTAATGAATACTACAAACAATTTTAGGAGAGTTTAAGTAACTTTAACTAACCCTATATAACAAACTAAGATATAACATAAAAAAACACTTAAGATTAAAGTTTTTCACACGTTTAATGGTATATTGTTGCAAAAAGAAATAATAATGAATAAATATAATCAAAACTGCCCGCGCTTATTTCAAGGAAACATACAAAAAATTGATATAATATCTTGAAAAAAAATAATAATAAAAAGGAGAAACACACATCAATTCGATTGCGTATCTGGCAGAAAACTGGACACTTTTGCTTTAAATTGACCAATTCGAGAAGATTCAATTACTTTATATTTTATTCATTATATTCATAGGAATATAATTGTATTTTATATAAATATTAAACATAAACAATCCTATAGATAGAATTGTTCTATGAGGATATGGCCATATAAGACCGTGAAAACGGGTGGCCAGAATATGCACATCGGTGCAAAACTGTATTTTATTATACAAATACGGTGATGCTTTAAAAGTATTAGAAGTATTTTGTGGTATAACATTAAGATTTGCAGTTTTCTACGATTTCTCATATTTAACCATATCGTTACACCCAATTTGTATGAGATATGGTAATACATTTTCATATCATAATTAAACCTCAGATACGCGTTCTGAACTTTTTGAACTTTGTAAACTGTTGTCTGATCTATGCATGCATGATACACTTCAGCGCAATAGGTGGGACGGAAGAGTACCCAAGTAAACGTATAAGCTGTTTTTAATATATTTATTTAGTGTTCTCATCCAAAAAGACCGAAGTTTTTTTAGGGTCGGGTAGGATGACCCGTGGAAATGTGATTCTGATAACGAAACATATCGTCCATTACCAAGCTCAGGTTTCTAGCGTTTTTAGTAAAAGGTAAGATAACATTCTCAATTATATTTTTAATTAAATTGCAATATGTGATTCCCTTTTGCTAATATTTGTCATTAAAATCAATGTGATGGTCTCCTTGTTAATGCAAGGTGTTCGGTGACTGCTGACTTATCTGCAATCCAAGTGTTGTATCCCCTTGGTGTTCTTTAGCTCTGCATTGAACATCCTGTCTGGCTGATATTACTGTTTCTATAGTCACATTTTAATTCATACAAACTCTTTGCTTTTGAGTGTGGTAAATTATATCGTTGATATAGGTGGTACGGTATAATTGTATAATTCTTCTATTTTTCTTACTATGTTAAACCGCGTGAAGATATTCTTATTACATACTTAAAGTTTTCTTATGTATACATGTCCTTTTGGCTGTTGCTTTTTTATATTACCTTTCTCTTTGTGGTTTCATTATATCCTAATCTTTGTCACCATAATTTTATAGAGTTTGTTTCACATATTTGTCTTTCTAGTACTTATGCTCTTTATCACTAGTTTTCGATGCCTTGTATGTATATGAGGGTGATGTTACACTGCGACCTAAAAGATCTATTGTGTCCCCTATTCTTGCTGTTTTACAGTTAGCCTTCAAATCCTATTCCTTTCAGAAAGTGTAGGATATTAGAAGCCCTTTCCAGGTTAGGTAAGTCTCCCTCTTCGATTTCACATGCTCCCAGGTGCAACGCCCTTGAGTTGCACGGTGCTAGGCAATTTGAGAGGAGATGGATAAGTGTTTCATCCTGTTCTCCAATCTGCTCGTTTACTCCTTCCTTTGTTCCTTCCTAGTTAAGTATTTTCACTTTCGAAGTGGAAGGCTTCTTATGGAGGTGCTGTACCAGTTCCTGTTTACTGGCGGTGTCGTCCCGTTTAAATAGGTTAAATATATTTCCTTCCTCAATGGTTGATCCCACGAGTAACTAAGGAAGAAAAGGTCCGCCTCCACAGAGCCCCGCAAACAGAGGTAAGGCTAAATACAATGGGGTGCGCCAGATGCTCCAAGGTTGGACTACTAGACTGGTCTGTTATCCAGCCACGCATCCCATCAGCCTAGTCCGCCACCTTAGGATGTAGGTTTTTGTTGACGTTGTTCCTCTCAGTCCGTGCAGTTAAGCCAAGGCCCCCCACCCTTTCGGGACCTGGTTTAACAGTTGAGCGTTCGGTAGCCGAAAGCAACAACTGGCATCGTTGTAGAACCCTGTGCAAGCCTTCAGCCACGACACGACAGCTCAGGCGAGGGGGGAGTGGTTCACAGCAACAGCCTTCATTCACCCTGCTCCGGTTTTAAGCAGAGAAGACGAACTTATAGCCATCACTAACCATGTCGTCTTGAGCGAACTCTGACAAGATGGCCTTTCCCCTATCTACCACCCCGGGGACGCGCTTGGTAGGTACTCCCAACTCCCAATTTCGTTGCCTTTCTCAACAATGTGTTAATGAAGAACTTTTTCGGCTGTGGATAGTAATGAGATGTAGAGTAAAGATATCTATCTGTATGACTTAATTAATGGAAAAATTGGATCAGTTCATTTAAAATGAGGAATTCATATAAAGAATCTGCATACTGGAACTGTTATAAAGCTAAAAATATTTTCCTTACGTAGATCATAGTCGCAACTTTCAAAATCAAATTGCAACTACACAGGATGTGTAGAAATTTGTGTTAAATTTTTGTGTAGTATGATTCCTTGGAAAATTTTGAAACGAAATATTAATACAAAAATGTTAAATTCGTCTGTATTTGCCTTCATGGGCTATTTACAAAAATTGATATATGTGGCAATATTGTCAAAGTGTACTGAATAGTTATAATGCTATCATCTTATTACAGCTTATTAACGATACAAATAAATCATCTAATGCAATAATTATTGAATAACATTAACATTTTTAAGCCAAAATGTGCAACTTCATTGTGTTCGTGTAGCCAAACAAAAGCCTACGGAACATTATTTTAATAATGTTTTTGTGTCTCCAAATTTTCAAAAAAATCAAGCTACCTAAAGCGTTAACTCAAAATTCTACACACCCTGTATGCAAGCCCGAAGAAATCCAATCCAACGTGCCAATTCGGTAGGACACCTACGTAGTTAAACACTAATACTCGATAGATTAAGGTTTCTGTGTAATGTAAATGCATAAAGAAGCTTTGCAGTAACTACCCAACACATCAAAAAAAAATTGCAACGAATTACTTCTAATTTGCACTTTATACTATTAGCTTCGTTTTCTTTCAATTTTTAAATTTAAAATTCTTTCTTGTATTATAATATATGACAGATGCGCCACCGTTTCCACTTAAATCAAGTTATCTAGTAGAGATAAAAGTAACCAACATTAATTCTCTATAAATCTGGAATTTTATCTTGTATTCAAAAAACTTCTGTTGAAATCACCCCGAGAAATAGTTGTGGCAGATGGAAGAATAGAAATCAAAAGTACTATTCCTAATGATGTGTATAAAGTTACTAATCTATTTGGGGCGGCTCATTTGAACGTTCTGTACCTTTATACGGCACCTTTACCAAATAAAATTTAATTATCCAGGCACGCCTTAATCATAAAAGGGTTTGAAATAATTAGATCATTAGTAAAAGATTTTTTTAATTAATTTAATAGTAATAAAAATATCCCTTTTGCTGTTAGTCTGTTAGTTAGACAAGATATAAAAGCAGACAAATAAAGTATATAAACAATTAGTTAATTAACAAATTGATACTATTGCAATTTAAAGGGGATCGTATTTTACTTGGCTTTTAATTCGATATGGGATATTTTTAAATTCCAAATGAAGGTACACTACATTAAAACACACTCTCCAGACAAATTTCTTGGTAATCGTCTAGAATAAATTAAAAGCACAAGCATCTTAAAATTTAGCTAGCTATTTTATTTAATATCAACACGTTTCTGCCTTTAGCCTAGTTATTTGCATGTTACTTTATTGTATGTTCTTTTTGTTTTGTGGTAGTAGCAGAAATTGCTTTAATAATATAATGCTTATAATGGTTATGATTACGTCCTTATTCTTAGCATTTCGCAAATAATTCAGCAGTATATATACACATACGTGTATTGCCTTTCCGAATGCTTAACAATTTAAATCCTTAAAATTTGAAAGTAATAATTTTCATAGAAATCACTTGGGAATACAAACCCTTTGTTCTACAGCGTTGTCATAAATGTTTTTCGTGAAAGTCCGTTAATGCAAAAATGTTAAAAACAAACTTTTAAATCAAAAAGAAAAGGTTTACAGTAATAATCCTTCTTTAAATTAAATTGCAGTTATCTCTATTAACAGATATCTAGAAGAGTGGTATGCTTCTCGAAACAATTGACGTTTTGATAGCTAATTTTAATGTTCTTTTTTTAATTTAGTCGGCAGATTTCAATGACCTTTTTTAATTCTATTCTGCTAATCTAGTATTTGCAGCTTCCAAAATCAAAAATATTTTTTGTTTTTGTCTAAGTCGGGCAGATATTTTAACTAACAGTGTTTAAAAAAATGTTTGAAATCTGACTTTTCAGGACAGCCGATTTTGAGAAAGAGTTCATAATTCGCCGGTTTTTTTGCTTGTTTTTACATAACGAACTGAGTAACATCGACAGTATTGTTCATCTAGAACATTCGTACCTATACCTACTTACTTGCTATTCACGAATTACTTTTTCTGCCTCTCGTAAATCTGTATTTTTGAAGTTACAACGTGTAGCTCAAAAAAGTATAACTGCTTTCCAAATTTCAACAATTTATTTCGGCGGCTTCATTAAAAAAAAAACTAACGCCATCAGAAGAAGGAAAGATAAAATTATTTTTAGACTAAAAAAAAAAAAAAGAAATTGACCCTTAAAACTAATCCTTATTTAATTTTTAAAAGATTTCAATGTTTTTTTGGTTTTTTTGGTGCTTTATGTAATAATGAAATAGAAATGTATAACCAAACGACGTCGCATTATTTTAAAAGCTTTCCCAAATTATATTTGTAAAAATAAAATCATAAAGTGTAAAAATTACCAAAACTATTTGTAAATTGGTAGATTGGGTTAGAAGTTCATTAATATGAGCTGATGTTTTATTTCCAAAATCTCTGTGTTATTTCTATTTACTTGATACAGTGACAAGAATGATAATAATCTCCTCTTTGACCTAAAGAAATAGTACATATATAAAAATAATGTCAACATTTTAGTGATTTATTACACTAATATACGTACCTCTTTTATCGATATATCAGGAAAAGTTTTAAGCATGCGATATTTATATACATCACACTCCATGTCACATTACTTTTATTGGTTACGATAAATTTTGCTCAACCTCCATACATATCTATCTGCATAAAAGTATTGTGTGTATGTATGTGTACCTATAATACATACATACGTATACATTTATGAATGTTGACTGTAGCTTTTGTATTGCCGTGAGTGTTGGTCGCCGCGCTCAAAGGCAGAGGTCAATTTGCGGAGAAAAGTACGCACGCGATGTTAAGGAATTGCTGGTAGGGCCGAAACAAAATGTTCTCACGCTTACAATTTTATAATATATTAAATATATCATACAGATGTTGTGGATTTATGTGGTGGAGTTGCCGAAAACCATTCTGGCATACCTGCTGCCTCATTTGAAATACAGAACCTCCGAGAAATCATGGCGATTATCTGCGAGAAAGCAATTTTCGATATTAACCGCGAAACCTCGTTCTAATCACAGGAAATATAATGCAGGCCAATCGAATGTGGGTTTTAGTTCAATGTAATCGGTTTGCCAAAAATTATGTCATGTAAAGTCAAGTGGCAACTGATTAGATAGGTTTTCTCGGATTGCGTGTTGGAGGAGTGGAAACACTTTTTGAATAGATTCTTACTACCAGATAATTAGTGCCCGCAATTTTACTTTTAGGCTACTTAGTTATTGTGGATTTCAAGTTTTAGCGTATTGTATTTCACTACGTTATGTTTCTGTAATAATATGAAGATATTTTGGTGCTCAAAAACTTAAACTTCCTGTAAGGAGTGAAAAAAGAGGTTAGTCCTTTACAAATTCAAAAAAAATTCAGTGCTTTTTTTTAATGCCTAACGCTTAAGCCCTAAGTAAGCTTTAGAGAGCATCAAATGGAAGAGATTATTATAGAAGGAAATAAAAGAGTTAAAAATAGGATTGCAATAAATGAAGATACACCAAAAGAAACCTAAAACATAAAGAAATGTGCTGTCAACTGTATTTGTCGATATCTCACTAGATGGCTTTATGAATTCACTATAGGATCACAAGTAGATCTCTATAGAATTCTATACTAACGAAGAACAACTGTCACTTCACCTAGATCAGAAGAATACAAATACATGATCACATTAGGTAAAAAATCATAATAAATATTGACACCATAATAAAAATTGGCCAAAACATTTTCATAAGAACGGATCACTCCAAATATCTAATTTCTTATGCACTGTCTCACTGTCCCAATAATGTTGTGGGGGGACGTAAAGAGTTAATACAATTCAAGAGGGAGATTAGATATACTGAAAGAACCAAGAAACTTCTGAAATAGAAAAATAAAGCTAAAAATCTACAACCCGGCTACACTTCCTGTGGTTACTTATAAAAAAAATCAAAGTCTTCACGAGAAAAGTGGAAAGAGTGAAGGATGGAATAAACTGTCCACCACAATCAAAACTTCACAAACCTAGGCTGATGCTAGCAGCAGACCAGTTGCATATTTTGTTAAGAACTTGTTACGCCAGAATTGATCTTGTTGCTTCAGCCATTTCCAAAAAATGATGACTATAGCGGCTTCATATTAAGCGTGGCTACTCGTTGAAATATTTGACTTATTACAGATATCACGATGAATTAAACGGCATATTTTGTTGCTAATTTGCTGCTTTTTAATGTGACTATGTATGGAAAAATTCTGATATTAATCGGTATGTAACAGTCGTCATCACTTGTTGTCGTTTTGAAAGAATACGCATGAAATAGTTGCTACTGACGCTTACATTAGAAGAACGTAAATAGTACGTCAAAACGACGAAATATCTTGGAGTGTTGTTCGCCCAAAGACTTATATGGAATCCATATATTCCATATAATCTAGATTAACATCAATAGTTTTGGAACACGTCGCCCGCGCACTAGAGAGCTGTCTGTTTTACCTTTGACCAGTATATATCATGGAATTGCTTATATATTTAATAATCAAGAAAATTTCTTAAAATGCTCTGATGTCCATCAGCAAATACTAGGGCGAGGGACTATCTAGAGAATCTTCTAACCAGCTGGAGAGGAGCAGGCGTGTTTCTACTTCCATGAGAATTAAATTGTTTAACTTGCTTCCTAATGCTGTCAAGACAAAAATAATTTAAGCGTGCACTAATACCGTTTCTACTTGAGTACTGCATCTCGAGGGATTAAGAAATTTATTGATTCGGTGTCTTATTTTAATGTAGTTCTTTCTTGAATCCTAAATACTTGTTAGATTGTAAATTAACAATGTGATTTAAGTTTTAATACTGACATACAATAAAGTTTCATCTATCAGAAAATAAGTAACAAGGCAACCACTGCCCTAGGCAGATACAGTAGGTTGGATAAAAGAAATTGGCTTTAGCCCCAAGCTGACTCTGTCGTTATATATAGGGGTAATTAGATACATACAAAAGCTGGCTTGTATTCGGATCATCAACAATTACTATATAATAATGAACACATCCATTATGGTACGTCTAAGTTATATTACTGGGCCATGGTTCAAATATAACCTAGATGAAAATTATCAGGTTGTAACCGGATAAGAAAGACTGCGAGAAAAGCGCTCCAATTTCAAGGAGTAGACTCGTACTGGTATACCGACTTGACGGCTTTAGAACTATTACTGGAGTGGAAGCTAGAATATGTAAGGATACGAAGGTCTTCCACATTGTGGCTGCTGCAATTCACTACTATGGAAGAAAAGTAGAAAGATGGACTAGTTAGGTAAAAGTGTTGGTTCTTTCTCTGCACGGCTAGGAAACACCTAGAGCGACCAGTTCTGTAACTCTGGATTCTAAATTGGTTTGGGTTTGTACAAGCGCCTTAAATCACGTGAATATCCGAAAGATATTAATATTGGCCTGAGTTCCCAGCCATATGGCTTGAAGGGAAATGAGGAGACGGACAATCTGGCCAGATGAAGGTTATCAACGTTATGTGTTAGAGCTGGTTCTTCCTTTGGCATTGTCAAAAAGTCCAGTAACGGATGGATACATAACCCTAAAGAGTGGTGCAAACATTACCACGACACCGATAGGCAAAACAATTCTTAGAGGAATAAAATAAAGATCTACTGAGTAAAAGAATGGAATATGCTACATCATGAAACTAAAATCAGCTATTTTCGAAATCATG